>OX419611.1:2420857-2730857 GCA_948473455.1 Teleiodes luculella | reverse complement strand
TGTGTGGTTATGACTGGATTATTTTCGTTATACGCACTGTCTCGTACGTAATACGTTAATGATCCTTCCGCAGGTTCCCCTACGGAAACCTTGTTACGACTTTTACTTCCTCTAAATGATCAAGTTTGGTCAACTTCCCAGCAACGCCGACGGCCGTGAAGCCACCGCGTGTCGGTCCGAAGACCTCACTAAATCATTCAATCGGTAGTAGCGACGGGCGGTGTGTACAAAGGGCAGGGACGTAATCAACGCGAGCTTATGACTCGCGCTTACTAGGAATTCCTCGTTTATGGGGGATAATTGCAAACCCCAATCCCCAGCACGAAGGAGTTTCAGCGGGTTGCCCGGGCCTCTAGGCCAGGGAGAACATGCTGATTCCTTCAGTGTAGCGCGCGTGCGGCCCAGGACATCTAAGGGCATCACAGACCTGTTATTGCTCAATCTCGTGCGGCTCGAAGCCGCCGGTCCCTCTAAGAAGAATTTTAATACGTCGCCAGTGAGTTGCGCACCGAAGCACGCACACCTAAATGACGACGCCTATTTAGCAGGCTAGAGTCTCGTTCGTTACCGGAATTAACCAGACAAATCGCTCCACCAACTAAGAACGGCCATGCACCACCACCCACCGAATCAAGAAAGAGCTGTTAATCTGTCAATCCTTCCGGTGTCCGGGCCTGGTGAGATTTCCCGTGTTGAGTCAAATTAAGCCGCAGGCTCCACTCCTGGTGGTGCCCTTCCGTCAATTCCTTTAAGTTTCAGCTTTGCAACCATACTCCCCCCGGAGTCCAAAATCTTTGGTTTCCCGGAAGCTGCCCGCCGAGCCATTGTAGTAACGTCGGCGGATCGCTAGATGACATATTTACGGTTAGAACTAGGGCGGTATCTAATCGCCTTCGAACCTCTAACTTTCGTTCTTGATTGATGAAAACACCTTTGGCAAATGCTTTCGCTGATGTTCGTCTTGCGACGATCCAAGAATTTCACCTCTAACGTCGCAATACGAATGCCCCCAGTTATCCCTATTAATCATTACCTCGGAGTTCTGAAAACCAACAAAATAGAACCGAGATCATATTCTATTATTCCATGCACGAAATATTCAAGCAGCATTTTGAGCCCGCTTTGAGCACTCTAATTTGTTCAAAGTAAAATTGTCGGCCCATCTCGACACTCACTGAAGAGCACCGCGATAGGATTTTGATATTGAACCGGCGTTTTACCGCCGGCTCACCGACGATATGCTCCGCAAACGTGTCAGTATCACCGCGGATGCGGTGCACCGACAGCGCGGCGCACAAATGCAACTACGAGCTTTTTAACCGCAACAATTTTAGTATACGCTATTGGAGCTGGAATTACCGCGGCTGCTGGCACCAGACTTGCCCTCCAATTGTTCCTCGTTAAAATATTTAAAGTGTACTCATTCCGATTACGAGGCCTCGTAAGAGTCCCGTATCGTTATTTTTCGTCACTACCTCCCCGTGCCGGGAGTGGGTAATTTGCGCGCCTGCTGCCTTCCTTGGATGTGGTAGCCGTTTCTCAGGCTCCCTCTCCGGAATCGAACCCTGATTCCCCGTTACCCGTGACAACCATGGTAGTCGCAGAAACTACCATCGAAAGTTGATAAGGCAGACATTTGAAAGATGCGTCGCCGGTACTGGACCATGCGATCTGCAAAAGTTATCCAGATTCATCAAAATTAACGACTTCGGACGCGAGGCCCTCCGTCGATTGGTTTTGATCTAATAAAAGCACTCATCCCATCACTGGTCAGAGTTCTGATTGCATGTATTAGCTCTAGAATTACCACAGTTATCCAAGTAACTGAGTAAGATCTAAGGAACCAAAACTGATATATTGAGCCATTCGCGGTATCGCCTTAATACGGCTTGCACTGAGACATGCATGGCTTAATCTTTGAGACAAGCATATAACTACTGGCAGGATCAACCAGGGAGCTATCGTCGTCTAATCTCGATAACGCCGCTTAGTGCGCAACGAGAGGAGAGACTAATATCACTCCGACGAGCACGATATATACACACGTTCGCAGTTTTACCTTTGAGCGCGTCGTGCCGTTTCATAAATATGAAGTTTTGTGTACTACTAAGTAAAGTAAAAAGCACTCCTAAAAGTGCTCCTCCTCCACATTCATACACAAAAAGCGCAATAGTTAAATTACGCCCAGTTTGAACGTTACAAGCGAGTTTGTAAATTCACTTTTTTAATAATCGTTTAACATTATTTTCTCGTGAACCAAAGACGATTTCGCCCGGTGTTAGAGAGAATACCACAAAATGACAAACCGCCGCTGAAACGATGCACAGCTGGCGAGCAAGTTGCCGAGCACTGAAAACGTAAACGATAAAATCGTCAGTACGCTCAACGCTCAGCGATTTAAACGACTTTTTGAATTTAGCTTTATATGATGTACACCGAAACCGCATAAGCCCAGAGACATCGCTAAATAAGTCGACATTGTTATAATAACTATATCATGTTATGAGACGAGAGATTGAAAATTCGAAAAAATCATTGATAATAACGAAAAGTCGAAACATCTCGTCAAATGACATAATATAGAGGAGGCGACTGAGAAGCGGCAAAACATGTTGAAACTCATCATCAAACCTTAAGAGTCGCAAACAAAACACACATAATAATATAATAAAACATGCGCTCGTGTCTCCACACTCTCCGGTTGACTTTGCGTATCGACGCGTTTGCCACCGCTACACATATACGGACGACACGAAACGGAGGTGCGCGTTTATTGTACAATTATTTATTTTTTTTTTTTTTATTTTTTTTATATGTATATTATGTTCACTTCATCTATAAAAGTTTGTTTATTTTGCTTAATAATTATTATTATTTAATTTATTAGATGAAATAAAATCTATATACACTTTATACGTTCCTGTATTGAAATCAGACTTTATACGTTTCTGTATTGAAATCGACCGTTATACGTTCCTGTATTGAAATCGACCGCTTTATACGTTCCTGTATTGAAATCAGACTTTATACGTTCCTGTATTGAAATTAAAGTTAATATTTTTAAAATTTTGATTTATTTTATAATATTATCTCTTATATATTTGCTAATAATTTGTAAATAACGCACAGTCATAAAATAATAATGTTGTTATTGTATAAATTAGTTTTATACGTTCCTGTATTGAAATCAGCCGTTATACGTTCCTGTATTGAAATCAGCCGTTATACGTTCCTGTATTGAAATCGACCGTTATACGTTCCTGTATTGAAATCGGCCGTTATACGTTCCTGTATTGAAATCAGCCTTTATACGTTCCTGTATTGAAATTAAAGTTAATATTTTTAAAATTTTGATTTATTTTATAATATTATCTCTTATATTTGCTAATAATTTGTAAATAACGCACAGTCATAAAATAATAATGTTGTTATTGTATAAATTAGTTTTATACGTTCCTGTATTGAAATCGACCGCTTTATACGTTCCTGTATTGAAATCAGACTTTATACGTTCCTGTATTGAAATCAGCCGTTATACGTTCCTGTATTGTAAATTAAAGTTAATATTTTTAAAATTTTGATTTATTTTATAATATTATCTCTTATATATTTGCTAATAATTTGTAAATAACGCACAGTCATAAAATAATAATGTTGTTATTGTATAAATTAGTTTTATACGTTCCTGTATTGAAATCAGACTTTATACGTTCCTGTATTGAAATCAGCCGTTATACGTTCTCTAATCTCAAGTTTGTTATTTAGTAGTACCTACAAATATTATTGTGTAACTAGCTGCCCCGCCCGCGGCTACGCTCGCGTTGGTTTTCGACATTTCCCCGTACCATTTCTATCTCTGTAATAAAATTTAATTAAAACTTTTTGCCCACTCTACCATTTTTCCCGTGGGAATAAAGTTTTTTCCCCCGGCAAAAGGTAGCCTTTATCCCCATGCCCAAAATCTTTTATATCCCTGCACCAAGTTTCATCGAAAATTTTCGCCCACCCATCCAATTTTCCCGTGGGAATGAGGCATTTTACCGCACTATAAGTTAGCCTTAATCCATCCCTAAAATCTATTCTATATCTGTACCAAGTTTCACCATAACTTCCCGCGCGACATAACTTTTTCCCGTGGGAATAAAGTATTTTCCCGCGGTAAAAGGTGACCTTTATACATCCCCAGGGTCTATTATCTCTGTACCAAGTTTCGTCAAAAAAATCCACTCGCGCTGCCATTTTTCCCGTAGGAATGAGGAGTTTTCCCGCGGTAAAAAGTAGCTTATGCGCATCTCCAAGGTCTCTTCTATCATACATACCCCAAGCTCAGATTGGTGATACCAAGTTTCATCAAAATTGATTTAGTGGTTTTGGCGTGAAAGCGTAACAGACAGACAGACAGACAGACAGACAGACAGACAGACAGACAGACAGACAGAGTTACTTTCGCATTTATAATATTATAAGTAGGGATAATAATAATAATTTTCAAATAAGGCCCCATAGTAGAAAAGTTTAGTTCGGTTCAGGGCACGGTAGTTTGTTCAGGGCACCCCTACTTCGGATAGTATAGGTTCGAAGGGTATGGCAAAAGCGAGCTAAGATCGTTCGCCTTGATTGCTCTCAAGTATGTTATTGTATAAAACTATTTTATACGTTCCTGTATTGAAATCAGCCGTTATACGTTCCTGTATTGAAATCGACCGTTATACGTTCCTGTATTGAAATCAGCCGTTATACGTTCCTGTATTGAAATCAGCCGTTATACGTTCCTGTATTGAAATCGACCGTTATACGTTCCTGTATTGAAATCAGCCGTTATACGTTCCTGTATTGAAATCGACCGTTATACGTTCCTGTATTGAAATCGGCCGTTATACGTTCCTGTATTGAAATCAGCCTTTATACGTTCCTGTATTGAAATTAAAGTTAATATTTTTAAAATTTTGATTTATTTTATAATATTATCTCTTATATTTGCTAATAATTTGTAAATAACGCACAGTCATAAAATAATAATGTTGTTATTGTATAAATTAGTTTTATACGTTCCTGTATTGAAATCGACCGCTTTATACGTTCCTGTATTGAAATCAGACTTTATACGTTCCTGTATTGAAATCAGCCGTTATACGTTCCTGTATTGAAATCAGCCGTTATACGTTCCTGTATTGAAATCGACCGTTATACGTTCCTGTATTGAAATCAGCCGTTATACGTTCCTGTATTGAAATCGACCGTTATACGTTCCTGTATTGAAATCAGCCGTTATACGTTCCTGTATTGAAATCAGCCGTTATACGTTCCTGTATTGAAATCGACCGTTATACGTTCCTGTATTGAAATCAGCCGTTATACGTTCCTGTATTGAAATCAGCCTTTATACGTTCCTGTATTGAAATTAAAGTTAATATTTTTAAAATTTTGATTTATTTTATAATATCTCTTATATTTTTTGCTAATAATTGTCATAAAATAATAATGTTGTTATTGTATAAAATAGTTTTATACGTTCCTGTATTGAAATCAGACTTTATACGTTCCTGTATTGAAATCGACCATTATTACGTTCCTGTATTGAAATCAGCCGTTATACGTTCCTGTAGTAACAAACTTGTGATTACACATAAAGCTATGAAACTTAAATCATTAACAAATATAAGAGTTACCTGATTTCAAAAGAACATAATAATATTATTAGGTAGGTATCTCTTACCAGGCGGGTGCGAGCGCAGCGAGCACGGGAGTTCAGGGCACCCCTACTTCGGATAGTATAGTAGGGTGTTAAGTTACACGTCATGGATATTAAAGAAAAGAAAAGAAATCTAAAACAAGAATGATCAAAGCAACCGTACTTCGGATAGTAGGTATAGGTTCGAAATATTATGGCAGACGAAACAATATTGAAAGTTCTTATATTGAAATTGTCTCATTAGGTTAGGTTAGTATTTTTACACATTAAACCAGGCGGGTGCGAGCGCAGCGAGCACGGGAGTTCAGGGCACCCCTACTTCGGATAGTATAGGTTCGAACGGTATGGCAGAAGCGATGTGGGCGAGCGTAGCGAGCCCAGATCGTTCGCCATACCCTTCGTGTTAGGTTACACATGGATATTAAAGAAAAGAAAAGAAATATAAAATACGAAAGATCAAAGCAACCATACTTCCAATTAGACCACGTGACTGACACGAGCCTACGTCATTTCTACCTCATTTTGCCTAAATGACGTAGGCTTGTGTCAGTCACGTGGTCTAATTGTAAGACCTTGTTTTCTTGTAAGACCATGGGTTAGGTTAGTATTTTTACACATTACCAGGCGGGTGCGAGCGCAGCGAGCACGGGAGTTCAGGGCACCCCTACTTCGGATAGTATAGGTTCGAAGGGTATGGCAGAAGCGATGTGGGCGAGCGTAGCGAGCCCAGATCGTTCGCCATACCCTTCGTGTTAGGTTACACATGGATATTAAAGAAAAGAAAAGAAATATAAAACACGAAAGATCAAAGCAACCATACTTCCAATTAGACCACGTGACTGACACGAGCCTACGTCATTTCTACCTCATTTTGCCTAAATGACGTAGGCTTGTGTCAGTCACGTGGTCTAATTGTAAGACCTTGTTTTCTTGTAAGACCATGGGTTAGGTTAGTATTTTTACACATTACCAGGCGGGTGCGAGCGCAGCGAGCACGGGAGTTCAGGGCACCCCTACTTCGGATAGTATAGGTTCGAAGGGTATGGCAGAAGCGATGTGGGCGAGCGCAGCGAGCCCAGATCGTTCGCCATGCCCTTCGTGTTAGGTTACACATGGATGTTAAAGAATAAATATATATTATGCAACACAAGAGATGAGCATATTTTGTGTTTCTTTTAAGCTATTGCATAGCTTCTTATCGCGGGCCTTGAGCGTGGAGACAGAATCCAGAAGTCCCGTAACGAAAATAACCTAACACCCCCTTTGACATACATAAACACACACACGTCGAGTTGTAATTCATTTTAAAATGATGTGACGTGGTTTTACGTGTTCTCTGGGGAATGGGGTGTTTTCTATAGTAGTGGTAGGTATTTTTTTAGAGTGCTTACGTGCCGTAAAGTGATGATGTGATGTGACGTCGTTTTACGTGTTCTCTGGGGAATGGGGTGTTTTCCAGGGAACGGGGTGTTTTCCAGGGAACGGGGTGTTCCAGGGAAAGGGGTGTTCCAGGTTCCCTCGGGGCTTTGTTGTAGCTACCGCAAACATATGCGGTTTTCAACGCACTTTATACGTTCTTGTATTGAAATCGACCGCTTTATACGTTCCTGTATTGAAATCGACCGCTTTATACGTTCTTGTATTGAAATCGAACACCAAAAATTTTATACTTGAAATCAGCCGTTATACGTTCCTGTATTGAAAACCACTCTTTATACGTTCTTGTATTGAATTCGAACACCAACAATTTTATACATTCGTTATACGTTCCTGTATTGAAAACCACTTTATACGTTCTTGTATTGAAATCGAACACCAAAAATTTTATACTTGAAATCAGCCGTTATACGTTCCTGTATTGAAAACCACTCTTTATACGTTCTTGTATTGAATTCGAACACCAACAATTTTATACTTGAAATCAGCCGTTATACGTTCCTGTATTGAAAACCACTCTTTATACGTTCTTGTATTGAAATCGACCGCTTTATACGTTCCTGTATTGAAAACCACTCTTTATACGTTCTTGTATTGAAATTGAACACCAACAATTTTATACATTCGTTATACGTTCCTGTATTGAAAACCACTTTATACGTTCTTGTATTGAAATCGAACACCAAAAATTTTATACTTGAAATCAGCCGTTATACGTTCCTGTATTGAAAACAATTTTATACGTTCTTGTATTGAAATCGTACACCAACAATATAAAGGTACATGAAAGCGTACATTACCATTTTATACGTTCTTGTATTGAAATATATAAAAAAAAAAATCCTAACAGTAAAAACAATACTGTACCACAAGGATTTTACAACTTTAAAATTAATAGTAACATTTCAAGCAATGCAAGCAAGATATTCCCGGCGATTGACCTGAAAAGAAAAACTAATTAAATTGTTTCGCTTCGCTTTGAAGGGGCACAGGAAGTCCGGCAACACACCTGAAAAGAAAAAAACATGAACCACTAAAACACCATAGGAAATAAAACATGTAATTAATTATTTTATACTTGTGGGATATATTTCACCTCCTTTGAAGAGCAGGATATTCCGGCGATCGACCTGAAAAGAAAAACAAGTGAACTTTAACACCTTAGGGAATATTATTATTCTTATAGGAATATCCCCACTGACGGGACTCTCATCATATTTGATTCTATATCATCGGCTTCTATCCTCTCCGTCCAGTCACCATTTCAGCTAAGACAAAAACATCCCACATTTTGCTGCTATTATAGACAAATAAGTTTTTAAAATTTTGTTTATTACCGTTTTTACCTGCATAAATAACTTACATATTTACATATTGACATACATACGTACATTGTGCACATACATACATTACATACCTACTTATTTGACTATAATACAGCCCATTTTACAAAGCGCTCCTCCTTTTTAGCCATATTAACGTCACTCGCGAAACACTCGGGGCCTGGACTTCTACCCTTCTACGCTGTCGCGAGAGACGCCACCGTCAACCAGTTTCGTTATCCACTGGTCTTCGATAAAAATCGGTCCAACGTATTCAACTAGTTTCGAGTTTTTCATTTTCTCTCAAAAGAGATAGTCGCTGCTCTCGACTTTTGCCATATATGCTCAACAGGTTTAACGTAATATCGATACGTTAAATAATCAATTTGTATTATGCACTACCATTTTGGCTGCCTTCTTAGCCTGATTTTAAACTTTTTCTAGTTGAATATCGTAGCACCATTGATCATGCTTAAATCTCTAAAAGCGCTGTTTAGGCCTAGAGATTTTGTTGAAAATTTTGTTAGCATTGCAAGAGTCCAATTTCATTTTTATAGTTCGCCTTACATGGCTGAACTGGTAATGCATTGTACTATCATGCAATTTTGCTTGATTTTATACGTGTCACCAATCACGCATATCAACGCAACATTTGCCTGGGGTGGTCGGGCCAGGTATTTTGGAACTCTTTACTCAGTTGAATGTCACAGACACTATTAGCATATCGCCCCTAATAGCTTATTAATGTTAACAAATTATAAATAAATTGACTACCAAAGTCTTCATCAAGATCGAGTTCGCCTGGAGTTAGAGAGAATACCACAAAATGACAAAAAATATAAATGCCGTTCGTGCGGCCAAAAACAAGGAGCATGCATTAATACAGTACGATAAAATCGCACGCATAACGCGTAGCATTTAAACGACCTCTTAGTTTAGATTAAGATATTGCCCAGCCGCTTAGCTAAGCTCGACAACATCTCTAAACAGGCCGACATTGTTATAATAAGGATTAAAAGAAAATAGGAACGCGCGCACCGCTCTCGCTTTCTTCGGAAGAAATATTTAAGTATATGATTTATGATTTTTTTATTGTATTGCCGCCCCTCGTTATCATGCATAGCACTTGAAATCAAAAAAGATTAAGAGCAATCCGCCGCTCGCAATACAACCATTTTGATCAGTCGTCGTCGGCCTATGCCTCTCTGCGGATATCTTGTGCGCTCGCGCGCGTCCTACTTCTACATATACGGACGATACGAAACGGAGGTACGCGCTTGGGTTACAGGGTACCAAAAAAAAATTAATTAAATCAGTTTATTGCTTTACTCGCTTGTCCGTTAGGTTATTTCATTGTTTGCTTGCATATTTATTGAATTATTTATTGATTTTATTCAATTTTGTCAACTTTTTTACCGTTATACGTTCTTGTATTGAAATTGGTGTCAGGCCGTCACGCGTTCTTGTATTGAATTTGATTTTGGGAGTTTATACGTTCCTGTATTGAAATTGATTTTTAAGGGTACTTTGTTCTTGTATTGAAATTGGATTTTGAGGCTTTATACGTTCTTGTATTGAAAACAGTTTTGACCCCGACAAGGGGCGTTATACGTTCTTGTATTGAAAATTTGACCGAGGGGAGGACATCATCAGAATATCATTATTACTAACGCCAACATCCGTCATCATCATCATCATCATCATCATCATCATCATCACCGCCATCAATCATCATCGTCATCATCATCATCATCATCATCATCATCATCATCATCATCATCATCATCATCATCATCATCATCATCATCATCATCATCATCATCAATAGTCATCAATCATCATCATCATCATCAATAGTCATCAATCATCATCATCACCATCATCAGCAGCAGCATTATCATCATCAATCATCATCTTGGATTATCTTTTGTTATACATCATCATCATCATCATCATCGGCCATCATCATCAACATAAACATTATCGTCATATTTGAATTGCTCATCATTTCATCATCATCATCTTGGATAATGTGATTTTGCAACTGGACATTTTGTCAGCTAACAAACTATGACCTGTCTCAAGTAAAAGTGCGCACGATTACCAAGTTTATTTGCGCTTGTTGCTTTTATATTATATATACCTACGTTGTTGTCGTAGAGCGACCGCAAAAACATTTGCAAAACAAATAAATTTTTGCCGCTTCGATTGTCTAATAATGCTTTCGCGCTGTATTGAATGGGTGCGCTCTTGGCTGCAAAGTAAACTTGGTAATCGCGCACACTGTTACTTGAGACAGGTCTTGGTCATAGACGGAATAGTTTACGAGGTCATCGGTAGTATCTTATCAAAGCCATGATGTCTCATGAACCGACGTCATCTATTAGTTTGAAGTCCATTGCGTGGCTAACTAGTCTCAAACATTGTTATCGTAGGTGTTGAGTACGCAATGTACATTGAATTTATCCATTTGCACGTAGCTAGGAAGACTAGTCATTATCGAGTCCAAATAGTTCTAAATAAAGGTACTAGATGGCGCTGTATTAAGAAAATCGTGTCGGACCACTTGCTTCGGTCGTTCGTATTTAGTAATTTATTATTATTTCTTGAGTATTATATCTGTTAAAACATATATAATATAATCATCGAAATGTTATTCAAGTTCAAGTTCTGGGACTAGAAACTACGGAAGAAAACGTACTCCAGCCAAGCAGGTGATTAGGAGAATGTATGAATAATAAAACACTTTTTTGTTTCATAATGTAGTATATATTGTAAATAACAACAATAAAGATAAGTACTTTTAATGTATTGTATATTAAAGAATGTATACTATAATATAAGAAGACGAGAACTAAATAAAAAGCTACATAATGTAATATCTAACAATATTCTTTTCTACTGTAACCAAATTCTAATAATTCATGATAGCTCAAACAGTTAAAAATGATCAGAAAATAACAATCTATTACAATTTTCTTTAAATATAATTTCTCATACAATATTTCATCAGTAAAATTCACTTTGTAAAGTTCCTGGAGAATATTTTGAAAATCAAAGTTTGTTAGTTATATTACAGTTTATATTTCTTACATTTTAATAATATTACGCAACAGATAGTGTTGGTCGTAGTCCATACATCCTACATAGTTGGAAAACATTATACTAAAATGTATTGTATGAAGATACAGTTTAATCATCACACATCAATCACCACATAGCTGATGTAAGCAAGTAATATAATAATTGTATACAATACAAAATCAACTGCTAAATTGTTACATAATAAAGGCTCGCAATACAATTCTGAATATAATAAGATTTTACAAATCTATTTTTTCCAAGTAGCAGACTTTCCATTTCCATGGTTAGCCGTTCAAAAGTGGCGTTCGTCTGTAGAGAAAAAACTCCACATAAATAATTATAAAATAGAACCAAAAAATATGAATAATAATTATGTTACTGTTAACATAATTCAAAGATTGCTGTACTCGCGATTATTTAAATTTCTTTTTCACGAGGTATTTAGATATCCATACAGCGCCATCTGGCGTGCTAACTTCAAGCTTTTCTACTTTCAAAGTGTTACTTTATTACTCAGAAATAAACATTTCTCAAAGAATCATGATATAATCTGGTAAAATAAAATTTTCGACATTCACTTATTTAAAAAAAATATCCTACCCACAAAATTCATAACATATATCACTACATAGTATAAAATAAAGTCGCTTTCTCCGTCCCTATGTCCCTATGTCCCTTTGTACGCTTAAATCTTTAAAACTACGCAACGGATTTTGATGCGGTTTTTTTTAATAGATAGAGTGATTCAAGAGGAAGGTTTATATGTATAATACATGCATAATATACTGAAGGATAACCCACAATAACCATTTTCCCGTGCGGAGCAGGGGCGGGCCGCTAGTTCAGTATAACTTAATCTAGCCGTCTAAACATTTGATTTCATTTTAATGCAATGTCTATTTACTGATTTTGTTATGAATACAGCTTTACCATTTTATAACCCGACTAGAAAAATAAAAAACTTCGACATATTGTGCAATTTAAATGAAACTTAGTTTATAACGGAAATTGTTGCCAGAAACAAAATTATACACGTGGCGCCCCCAGAGCAGGTTTTTCTATTTATCTGGTCAGACTTCTCAGTTTACAAGTTCCTAATTTACATTTATAATTATTAATAGAATGAAATAGAACATACTATATTCATTTTTTTTTATGCTTGTTTGTTTTAAGATCCGTATTCATATTTTGACTGCCAAATATTAAATAATTATATCTGCATGAAAGTTATTTTTTAGAATTTAGTGATGTAAAATGAATTTGTAATTAATTATATTATCGTATAGTTAAAATAGTTCTGGCTGCCAGCCTCCAATTATGTGATGATCTGGACATTACAAATCTGCGATGTTAAATAGATCTTAAGCTAGTACAGTATCATAATAATAAACTTATAATTTTATCGGTAACAAAACAGAAATTCGAATCTCATACATAATTACAGTTTGTATGAAGAAATCAAAATCTTATTTTTGTTTCAGACAAGTTTCTTTATAAAACTTGATCAGATCCAAGTCCATTGTCTGACATGCCTATTCAGTTATTACAAAAGAAAATACATTAATTTTAGGATACATACACAAAATACTAACTTTACTAGCGCCACTTCAAAATAAATAACTTATTATAAATTTGTATATATAATTAAATACTAATATATTATAAAAAAAGGGTAACTGTTGGTTTAATGTATATAAAACAATAAGAAAATTTTTTTTTAACCCATTTCTGTTGACGCTAAACACAAATAATTTCGATCACAGTCACATACAATAAGTAAACTATATATTTCAATTGGTGACAGTGCAGGAATAGTTCTTTAATACTATTTTGATATTTATATCTAATCAATATGAAATTAATTGTAATAATAACACACAACGCCTTTTCCAAATTAATTAAGCCCGACCAGAGAAATAATAAACCTGCTCTGGGCACATGCATGCATATTTTAAATTCCGGTAAAATTTAAAGAATGACCTAACCTCGCCATATTACGGAATTTATATGGATCTATTGAAATTGTTGCTAAAACAAAAATATATACGTGGCACCCCCAGAGCATGTTTTTTGTTGTGGTGGTCAGACTATATTTCCATTGAAGTTTCGATTGCCATATTGCAGCGCGGTATTTTAGTTTTCTAGTCAAGCTTCTAAATGGTAAAAAAAGGATCATTAGAGTAAAATAGAAAAGTGAAATAAAATGAGCATTTCATTAAAGTAGTATACATTGATTTATAGCTGGTTATAGATTTACAGCGTCGTATAATAAATCACAGAAGACTTGGGACACTTTAACAAATGTTATAGATCAATGTAAGTATAGTGTACACCTTACAAACTTACTTAACTAGCTTTTCGCTCATATCGTGTACCTAATATTTCATAGCACAGATATCGGCAAACAACTGTCCCTCGCTCCCGGCAGTCATTTATTTGCACAGAATTAACAAAACTGCAACTTTACGTGATGAATTGAACATAATTATTTATTTACTACAACACAAACAACGTTTAAAAGAAACAAATATTGCAAAGGACAATTGCTTTATATATAAATCGCCAAAATGTACGTTTTTATACTGAACTGTTTTTTTTTTAGTTTAGTTTAGCCAAATGGCAAAAAACGGAACCCTTATAGATTCGTCATCACAATTTACCTTTCACTATTACTAAAACATCGATCAAAGTTACAACGAACTACAAGAACTTTTATACTATGTTACTTGCTGCTAATGGAACCCTTCATGGGCGAATCCGACTCGCACTTGGCAGTTTTTAGGGTTCCGTAGCCAAATGGCAAAAAACGGAACCCTTATAGATTCGTCATGTCTGTCTGTCTGTCTGTCTGTCCGTCCGTATGTCACAGCCACTTTATTCCGAAACTATAATACCTATACTGTTGAAACTTGGTAAGTAGATGTATTCTGTGAACCGCATTAAGATTTTCTTACAAAAATAGAAAAAAAAACAATAAATTAAGGGGGTCCCCATACATAGAACTGAAACTCAAAAAAAAATTTTTCATCAAACCCATACGTGTGGGGTATCCATGGATAGGTCATCAAAAATGATATTGAGGTTTCCAATATCATTTTTCTCTAAACTGAATAGTTTGCGCGAGAGACGCTTCCAAAGTGGAAAAATGTGTGTCCCCCCCCCTCTAACTTCTAAAATAAGAGAATGATAAAACTAAAAAAAATATATGATGTGCATTACCATGAAAACTTCCAACGAAAATTGGTTTGAACTAGATCTAGTAAGTAGTTTTTTTTTAATACATCATAAATCGTAAACCGCAATTTACCTTTCACTATTATTAAAACATCGATCAAAGTCACAACGAACTACAAAAACTTTTATATTATGTTACTTGCTGTTACGGAACCCTTCATGAGCGAGTCCGACTCGCACTTGGCCGCTTTTTTTAGTGTGCATTAAATCTATAAGATAAAACAAAATAAGCAAATACCTAAGAAATGATGATGATCGATCAATGTATGAGTATTTGTATAACAAGTGGCGCCATCTCTTGTCGAATAGAAATAATTACAATTTTATTTTTACTTTTTATGGACTTGGCTAACACAAGGCAAAAATAACCACATCTAATAGCGAACGTACCGTTTACAGACTAAATATTTACCTAATAAATAAGAACTAATTTATATTTGCTTAAAGAAAGTTATTTATAAAATATTCTTATTTGTTTAATTTAACTTCATTGCAAATGCTGCAAGGACACGCCCAGTCCATGAATTCATAAATTTTCCTAAAGATACTTTATCTCAGTAGGGAAAAAAAAAGTTTTCTTCATCCCAACTATCCGATTAAAATGACTATTTTGTATGGAGTATCGAAATGTTTTTTTATCTCCGTGAAAAGCTCTTAGGCCTTGTTTTTCCTAATTATCACAAGTTATTTTATTTTACTTACATAACTAACTTACATGGTCCAAAAAGAACATCAATTTTTAAATACATATAATTAACTAGCGACCCGCCCCGGCTCCGCACGGGAAAATGGTTATTGTGGGTTATCCTTCAGTATATTATGCATGTATTATACATATAAACCTTCCTCTTGAATCACTCTATCTATTAAAAAAAACCGCATCAAAATCCGTTGCGTAGTTTTAAAGATTTAAGCGTACAAAGGGACATAGGGACATAGGGACATAGGGACATAGGGACGGAGAAAGCGACTTCATTTTATACTATGTAGTGATTAAATTACCTATATTAAATTTTCTACACACGTATAGCAGATGATGTTAAATCAGGAATAATAAGCCATAATTTAATTCTTTACTTTTTAGTGTTAATAAATAGTAGTAAATAAATAGGCGTATATCAATTTATTTAAAGTTATTTATTGAATACTGATACGTTTGCTGTTATTTAACGACAGATGGCGCTGGTAGTTTTGAAAATAGAATTTTTGAAATTATGAAAGAAAATAGTAGTTTAGAAAGCGTTTATGTTGCAAGTGAAAGGAGCCGCTTCGCGCACGCGCGCTCGGTTGGTTGTGTACCAATTGTCCGCTCTGTGGCTCGCCCACATCTTTGTCAAAGATAAAACTGTACAGTTATAACTGAGCGTGTGTAGCCTGATTGAATGTTCATAAAAATCTTGTCCTGACAATAACGATCATGCATAAATATGATGTTTGATAATTTTTATGCATGATCGTTTGGCGTGTTTAACGCAACATTAAAATATTACAATACAATACAGAGAAAATAGTAATTAGAGAGATTATTTGTTTGAGTGTCAACGTTACGCCCTGCATTTTTTTCAATATTTGGTAAATGTATTTTTTATACTGAGCGTCATTTTATCTTAAATAAAGTGTTTCGAATACAAAAACAACTTTGAAAAATTAAAACTCCGGCGGTCCCCGGCCGCTGCCGCGGCACGCTCGCTCCGCTCGCTCGGCTCCCTCCGCTCTGTTATTGACATCAGTCTAACCTAACCTAACCAACCGATTTGATTCTGGGTAGAAAGTGGTGAAACCCGGTCACATTTTTGGAAGACTTAATAGTTTACTTAAAGAACATACCTACTCGTGCACTCTTGGGTAAGAACTAGAAATAATATTTGAATGTTTGAAAAGAGAAGCCAACGATTGGGCAAGGATTTATAAAAGTTATTGGCATAACTTTGAAGATTTCAAACCGGACTTCGTCAGTACTAGGGAGAAGTGGAGAAGGAGACAAATAGTCTCAAACAAATGGGACAAGAAGAAGCATCCCACGATATTCAGTCATTTCCTAGCATTGGCAGGACAAGTAACTCTATTGACGTTCACAATTCCGGAAAGGGAATTAGTTGCAGATATCATGATGCACTACCCCAGAAATGTCCAGAAAATGGAGACAATTCTGGCAACGACCGAATTTCTAAAAAATTGATATGATCAATCAAACGGAAGAGAAGACACCTAGGACGCCTATGCCAACGAAGAAAGCTCACAAAGGAATGCAGCACGAGCGCTCGAGACCGAAGTTTATCAATTGAAGACGACCAAGGGCAGCGCGGGACAATCGAAGCGATTGTCACAATTAGAAAAACGTCAGAAACTCGTCATATTCGTAAAAACTCAGAAACGCCTAATGTCCCATACGCAAAACGTCTGAAACGTAAACGTAGCTACTATAGGTATGAGGTACCGTCATGATAAAACTTTTATTAGGTACTATATGTACTTAACTGTGATGATAATAAGGAAAGACATCAGGGAATCAACAAAGGAAAGTACATTTAATCAAAATAAATCAATTAAATAACCATTTTCATTTTGAGTTTCTTTAGTCACATTTTATTTTATTTAATAATATACTTTTAATGTTTAATTACCTTAAGTACTTGTTTTTAACTAATTTTATGTTTATTTGAAAAGTTCTGCAACACGACCTCCCTAACGTGCGGGAAGAGCGGAGTGCTGGGCCACCGTGGCGAACATTGGGTAACTGACTTAACTAACTGATATAAATATCCTAAAGTAAATACTTTGACCTTTGAAAAAACAAATAGATGCATGTAATGTACGGTGGCAAATACTGCCAAAAGCTTCGGCAAGATGGAGTGCTGTGTCGGTATTCGACAGCGTGCGCTCAAGGCCTTGTACGTATCTTTCCCAGCTTTAGAGGGTAATACGTTGAAGATTTAATTTTAGGTTATCTGGTAAAAAGAGACTAACGACAGGTATTCTTTTTGTTGCAGATAGCTGGAGCTCAGTAAAATAAAAGATGACTAGAAGTTCCTGCGGCGATTAATACGGAGACAACTGATGACTAGACGTCCTTGCGGCGATTAACACGGTGCGGACACGGAAGAATTAGTGAAAGTGACTGATACGATCGAAAACGGACGATAATAGGGATGGGACGCTTTTAGGATTAGTTTTTTTTTTACTTTGTTTTTTTTTTACGTTTTTTAATTTTATAATCCATAATTACTAGGCTAGTTAGGTTAGATAAGAAAGGGCAAGATGGAAGAAGAAAGGGAGGACATGAACACTGATGTGGAGGAAGAAGTTGAGGAGTTGGAGCCTCCGAGAAAGAAGGCAAAGAGACGTAGGCCCAGAGAGGTGAAAGAGAATGGACATTCAAAAGGACAGGCCGAAGAGATCGTGAAAAATAGCCAATAGTTTCGACTGTTGCATTAGTTATTTAAACAGTCTAACACAGAGCTTGCAAATAAAATAACTGAACTTCAGTACGATCTCAAAAAAACAATGAGAAGTGCAAGTTCAGAAGGAACTGGCAGTGGAAGTTCATCACCATTTGGAGATACCAGAAGGATTATGTACAATATTACGAACCTTAACTCCACGAAGCCAAAATTTTCTGGCTTCTTATTAATACCTGTCAAAGGGTTCCAAATAAAGGGGGCTGTGGGGTCCCGTTCATCTAAAGTGAAAGCTCAAATAATTCTAAAAGTTCAACTAACAAAAGGAATTACCAAGAAATTTCCATTTTTGTTAGTGCCGGGTTTGACGAGGCCAATGATTCTGGGTTTTGACTTCATGTGCCAGTATCGAGTCCGAATCCAGTTGGATGATATAGTTGGAATGTATATCAACTTGGGCGTAGAGCCGATTTTTATTCCATTTAAGCATTTTAAAAGTCTAATTGAGAATAATAAAGTTGATGCGTTGAATTGTAATTCGATCCAGAGGAATTGTTCCAGTGTTGATTTTGATCAATCAAAAATCCATATTGGGATGGAACTGGATTCGAAGGGAAAGGGGAAATTGAAGACCCTTTTGAACAAGTATGGATCATTGTTCTCAGCAAAATTGGGCAGAGCAAATTGCTATGAGCATAAGATTGTGATAAAAGATGACGCACCTATTGTGAAACAGTCATATCCAATACCTTATGCTTATAAATCAAAATTAGCTGAGAAGCTAAAAGAGATGGAGGAAACGGGAATCATCTCAAGGCGATCAACGCCATACAGCAGTCCATTGACTTTCACGATGAAGAAGGATGGCGAGTATTACTTACTGGATGCTAGAGGAATCAACTTACATATGGTTGCGGAAACAGAAAAGCCGCCAATGCAATTGGATGAATTGAAATCGTTTCACGGAGCGAAGTTCATTACTACAATCGATTTTAATAATGCATATTTCCAAAGGGGAATTATAAAACGAGCGAATAAAAAAACAACTTTGCGACTGATGATGGCATACTGTTTTAATAACTTGAGCGGCATGAATTTGAGTAAGCGAAAAATTAACTAAACTAACGACGAATATTGATTAATAATAAAATCCAGAACGAGCTTACAAAAAGTGCATAGTGAATAATCCATTTCAGATATTAAAATTACCAAGTGAGCGACTAAATTACTAAGTGAGCGACTAAATTACCAAGTGAGCGACTACATTACCAAGTGAGCGACTGGAAATACAGAGAGGGCAACTGGCAACATGAAGGTCACTGGCTTTGATAATAGTAGTCAGGGCGTTAAACAAAGCAGGGGGACGGGGGGGCGCAGCCCCCCACCACAGGGGGGGCTCGGGAGGCATGGCGCCCGCTAAAAATAACAAATCTACCCAGAATCAAATCGGTTGGTTAGGTTAGGTTAGACTGATGTCAATAACAGAGCGGAGGGAGCCGAGCGAGCGTAGCGAGCGTGCCGCGGCAGCGGCCGGGGACCGCCGGAGTTTAAATTTTTAAAAGTTGTTTTTGTATTCGAAACACTTCATTTAAGATAAAATGACGCTCAGTATAAAAAATACATTTGCCAAATATTGAAAAAAATGCAAGACGTAACGTTGACACTCAAACAAATATTAGGTCGCTCAAATACTTATTATGAAGCTGCTCATTTTGTATTTAAAGTAACTCAATTTAATGTTTCTAAGTTGCTGTTCTGTTGATTTCTCGTCGCTCGCAGTCAGTCGCTCACTTAGTAATTCTATAACCCAAATTAATTAATTTTGACACTCAAAACTGTAATTTACAGTCACTCGTTTAATTACTACCGATTTCCAAATACCAATTGACGAACATGGAAAACAATGGCAATTTGTAACTCCACGAAGCCAAAGTTTTCTGGCTTAAATATGAAAGACAAAAATGGAAAGACCGTACACCCGGTCTCATTTATAGAAGACTTGATTGTCTATCTCAAGAAGATACCTACCCAAGGAGAGGACTTGGAGATAGTTCTTGAATGCCTTGAGGGGGAGGCCAAGGATTGGGCGAGAATCTACAAAAGTCGTTGGAATAATTTTCAAGACTTTAAAGCAGATTTCCTCAGCACCTAATTGGGGAGAGGTGGAACAAAATAGAATTCGAAGAGAGATTGTGAGCAATAAATGGGACAAAAAGAAGCACCCAACTATGTTGGGGCACTTTCTGGCTTTGGCAGGCCATGTGAATCTTTTGACCTTTACGATCCCTGAGAGACAGTTTATTGAAGACAATGATGCATTATCCTAAAGAATGTACAGCAAATGTGGACCATCGCCAGGCAAGATACCATACTTGCTGCGACCGAATTTTGAAAAACTTGGACATGATTAATCAATCTGAAGATGAAATATCGAAGATAGCGAATCCACCGAGGAAAGCACTGGGAGGAGTGCCATATAATATGCAGGGACCGAAGTTTACAATGTGGAAGCGACCTAGGGGGACACTGGAAGATCGAAGCAAGGCGTGCACGGAGGGGCCGGCCAACGGAGCATTTGAATGAGGCATTTTCCCGCGGTAAAAAGTAGCCTATGTTACTCGGGGTGAATGTAGCTTTCTAATGATGAAAGAATTTTGAAATCGGTTCATTAGATTTTGAGTTTCTTCATTACAAACATACACACACACACACACACACACACACACAAAAATACAAATCTTTCCTCTTTATAATATTAGTATGATTGAAAGCACTTAACGAACGTATTCCGTTAATACCTGTCAAAGGGTTCCAAATAAAGGGAGCTGTGGGGTCTCGTTCATCTAAAGTGAATGCTCAAGTAATTCTAAAAGTTCAACTAACAAAGGGAATTGCCAAGGAATTTCCATTTCTGTTAGTGCCGGGTTTGACGAGGCCGATGATTCTGGGGTTTGACTTCATGTGCCAGTATCGAGTCCGAACCCAGTTGGATGATATAGTTGGAATGTATATCAACTTGGGCGTAGAGCCGATTTTTATTCCATTTAAGCATTTTAAAAGTCTAATTGAGAATAATAAAGTTGATGCGTTGAATTGTCATTCGATACACAGGAATTGTTGTAATGTTGATTTTGATCAATCAAAAATCCATATTGGGATGGAACTGGATTCGAAGGGAATGGAGAAATTGAAGATCCTTTTGAACAAGTATGGATCATTGTTCTCAGCAAAATTGGGCAGAGCAAATTGCTATGAGCATAAGATTGTGATGAAAGATGACGCACCTATTGTGAAACAGTCATATCCAATACCTTATGATTATAAATCAAAATTAGCTGAGAAGCTAAAAGAGATGGAGGAAACGGGAATCATCTCACGGCGATCAACGCCATAAAGCAGTCCATTGACTTTCACGATGAAGAAGTATGGCTCTGTACGAGTATTACTTACTGGATGCTAGAGGAATCAACTTACATATGGTTGCAGAAACAGAAAAGCCGCCAATGCAATTGGATGTATAGAACTCGTTTCACGGAGCGAAGTTCATTACTACAATCGATTTGAATAATGCATATTTCCAAATACCAATTGACGAACATGGAAAACAATACCAATTTGTACATAATACCAGAAGGATTATGTATAATATTACAAACCTTAACTCCACGAAGCCAAAGTTTTCTTGTTTAAATATGAAATACAAAAATGGAAAGACCGTGCACCCGGTCTCATTTATAGAAGACTTGATTGTCTATCTCAAACAATACCTACCCAAGGAGAGGACTTGGAGATAGTTTTTGAATGCCTTGAGGGGGAGGCCAAGGACTGGGCGAGAATCTACAAAAGTCGTTGGAATAATTTTCAAGACTTTAAAGCAGATTTCCTCAGCACCTTTTGGGGAGAGGTGGTACAAAATCGAATTCGAAGAGAAATTGTGAGCAATAGATAGGATAGAAAGAAGCACCCAACTATGTTGGGGCACTTTCTGGCTTTGGCAGGCTAAGTGAATCTTTTGACCTTTACGATTCCTGAGAGACAGTTTATTGAAGACATAATGATGCATTATCCAAAGAATGTACAGCAAATGTGGACCATCGCCAGGCAAGATACCATACTTGCGGCGACCGAATTTTTGAAAAACTTGGACATGATAAATCAATCTGAAGATTAAACATCGAAGATAGCGAATCCACCGAGGAAAGCACTGGGAGGAGTGCTATGCAGGGCGTCCCACGGCTATGCCACATGGAGGGAAAGTACCTTAAATATTGTAGATATAACATTTTACTAAAAGAAGACATTATTTTATTTCCAAAAACTATTAAGACTGCATTCATACATTTTTTAATAATTACATGGTTGAACCGGGAATCGAACCCGCTATACCTACGAGAAAAATATATATATCCTGTAGTTTTATCATACCGATCGAAAGGCTTCATCATAAGGGTTATTTTTTGCTAAATAACTTAGAGTCAGAAATAAAAGGAAGACTATGTATTTTAACATTTTTAATACAAAATTTATCAATTTTATCGAATGCTCAAAATGACCCCCACGCTGTTGAATACAAAGTCGCACTCTTGATTATTTCACTCCCTGTCGAATTTTTTATCTTTTTGTGGTGGACATTTAGAATAATACGTCTAAGTTCTGTATGTAGCTCGTGGACACTTTCATACCGGTCCTTGTAAACTAAATTTTTTACATAACCCCATAAAATAAAATCGAACGTGGTTAGATCTGGCGATCTCGGCGGCCGCATCAAATGTTAAAATTCACAGTCTTCCTTTTATTTCTGACACTATTGCCCGTTTTCACTAACCTTGTCGTAGGTTTTCCCTAGTTAACAAAAAACTAAGCTAAACAGAGCTTTAAAAAAAAATTGGTTTGCACTAACAGTTTTCACTTAAACGTTTCGTATTTGGAGGTACCTAGCTAAGTAAACGAACAAACTCTATGGTTTCATTGTTTTCCAAAACACGCAAAGTAATGTAGAGTAGTACAATAGTAGACTGCAATTATAGTATAGATTTTGTTTTATTTATTTTTCGAATAAAAAGTACCGTACAACGGAACGTATTTTCAAACACCAATCAGCGTTCTGCATTATTTTCATACAAACTGACAGCGCGGTGAGCGCGGTAACGCTCCTTGTTCATAAATATTGAATTGAATTGTTATTTATGAAAAAAGGGAGAAATTAATTACTATACCTATACCTAATATTGTGTTTTTACAATTTTTACAAACATTATAAATAAAAACAATGGATGGTCCGATTACCTACAAGAATTGTGCTGCTTCGAAAGGTAAACAATTACGGTTATTTTCGTTTTGCATTTTTTTTGTCTACAAACTACATAATTTTATTTTTGGATGTATGTAAGCGTGCTACTGCTTTATAATAGGCTTGAATATTATGTATATGTATATGATCCAAAGAGCCACGTTTACATCAAACTATTATGTTACTGGAAGAAAATCTATTTGCAATCGAAGTGCCAAATCCGTGTGCCAAATAGTGTAGAAAAGCCGAAGAAATTTGTGATATTTCAGTAACTAGCAGTTATTCTCAATTATTGTACGAGAAAGGATTGTATGATGCGGGCAAAGCTGTATCCGCTGACAGCTAGTTTCAAATAATTATGCAATAAAAATACAGACTGTAAATTGGTTATAAAGCAATAAAAAAATATATACACAAAGGCACTTTATATTCTTAGAACATAATGTATATAAGCATTTTTTGTATTTTGGCAGGTATGCAGCTTTACATCTCAATAATGGGATATCAATTCAAACTATTACATCTGGTCTGGTGCCATTGAAAGAGGGAACAACCTAATAATGGAAGTAATAAGCCATAAAAAAGGTATGATCATGATGTCTTTGTTTTATTGACATAATATTAACTTATCGAAACGAAAAGTTGATTCAGGCTTTTGTAGTAATTAAGTATTTTTATGCATTTCAGGTTAAAAATGAAGAAGCAGAACTGGTCATAAATATGCAGATTATACTAGAAAGATTATACTATTTTTGGAGCTACACCAGATGGACTTATTAGAGCATATACCATGGAAGTGAAAATGAAGTGAAATGATAATTCAATTTCTTGTACAGCACCAGCATTGTATTATTGTATGTTATAGATTATAAAAATAAAAGAAATATAATTATAATTAAGTTTGTTGTTTTCTTCTAAAACATTACATAAAAGTTTAACCAGATATAAACTTTCCATTCAATATTTCACCTCATATATTATATTTCTTAGTATAACAGTTATAATTTTATAATATTAGTTATAATATTATAAACTAAATAAGAAATATAATATATAAAATGAAATATTGAATGGAAAGTATTTATTTATTTGTTTGTATGTTTGCATTGAATGCAAAGATAGAATATAGACCTCGGCAAAGGACATAAGCTACCTTTTACCGCGGGAAAATTCTTTATTCCCAGGAGAAAAACTGTTTGCAAGGTCTGCCTATTGCTAAAAAAATATATTTCAAACAGTTGTGCTGACACTTCGGCGGCTGATGAGCATACTGCGTCTTTCTTTGTTCATTTCATTTAACTAGCTTTTCGCCCCACGCCTTCGCCCGCGCCGGCAATTTTTCTCGTGGGAATGTGTGATCTTCCCGCAGTAAATGATAACGTATGTGTTATTTAGATGTATAAGCTAAATGATTGTGAAGTTTCGTTAAAATCAATTCAGTAGTTTTTGCGTGAAAGAGTAACAAACATCCATACATCCTGACAAACTTTCGCATTTATAATATTATTAGGATTTAAAAGAAATTAATGGGAAGTTGTGAAATGTATTAATTACGAAGAAGTTAATCAAGTTGACCTTAAAAAATGAAAAAATAACGGTAAATATGTATAAATATTACCGTAAATATACATAACCTCAATTTATTTGCAATGACAAATAATCCACAGAATAAAAAAACACAACATAGGTCGTTTCGTAAGCTCTAGGCGCTGTCAAATCGACCTCCTAAAGATAAGGATAACTTAAGCAGGTTTAGGAATAACTTAATGTTAGTGAAAACGAAATTTGGACTAAAAGTTTCCTAAATACGTTAGGCATCAATTTAGGAAATTCTCAATGTTAGTGAAAACGGGCATATGTTTTTTAGCAAAAAATAATCCTTATGATAAAGCATTTCGATTGGTATGATAAAACTACAGGCTGTTTTTTTTTCTCGTGTTGCGGGTTCGATTCCCGGTTCAACCATGTAATTATTAAAAATTTTATGAATGCAGTTTTAATAGTTTTTAGAAATAAAATAATGTCTTCTTTCAGTAAAATGTTCTATCTACAACATTTAAGGTACTTTCCCTCCATGTGGCATAGCCGTGGGACGCCCTGTATAATATGCAGGGACCGAAGTTTACAATGTGGAAGCGACCTAGGGCGACACTGGAAGATCGAAGCAAGGCGTGCACGGAGGGGCCAGCCAACGGAGCATTTGAATGAGGCATTTTCCCGCGGTAAAAAGTAGCCTATGTTACTCGGGGTGAATGTAGCTTTCTAATGATGAAAGGATTTTTGAAATCGGTTCAGTAGTTTTTGAGTTTATTCATTACAAACATACACACACACACACACAAAAATACAAATCTTTCCTCTTTATAATATCCCACCAAAAACATACCTGTTAAAAAAGGATAATTTAAAAAATATATAAAGCCGCCTTCAAGGTGAAAATCTAGCAGAATTAGCTGTCGAAATAGAAATTAGGTCATTGCAAAGCTTAAGGGTTAAAACAAGCAAGAGTACAATTAAATATGTCAATTTCGGAACAGTTATCATTATAAAGCCTACAACCACCTACAACTGCGTCTTATAAAACTGTTAGCTATCTTGGCGACAACAAACATAGTGGTTTACTACGGCAAGTTCAAGTGTGCAGGGTACTCGGATAGAAATAGGGTGAGCTTTATGTTCCACTCACGCACCCCAGATATTGACGCGCGCTAGAGGTTCCCGTGGGAAATTCGCAAATTTTTGGTATAAGGCAGGTAGACTGGTGTAAAACAAAAAAAAATAAAAAGGAATATTTATACTGGGCTCAATTCTGCATGGCCGCTAAAATATCTAAATTTAAGTTGTTGTGTCTATTTCACGTCCTTAAGAACATTTAGACATGTCAAACAATTATTTTACGCAGCACATACGGAGTATGTTAACTTATATTACAATAACTCACATTGCATAAATATAAATTGTATTCGTTACATTTAATTTTTGTCATACCTATTACCTACTTGTTAACTTTTGTATTCTCTGTTGTGTTGTGATGTCCCGCAAATATTTTTTTCTTATTCTTAATTTAGCAGGAATTTAAAATCAACCCGACTAAGTTATGATGAATATGACAGCGCTGCTTATTTTAAATATCATTCATTCAAAATTAAATTAATTCATCTCGCCATCTTTTTCGATTCCCATATGAATGAAAGAGACCAACAACTTAAATTTAGACATTTTAGCGGCCACGGCAGAATTGAGCCCATTGTAAGGCTAATTAGGGATCAGCATCGGTACCATACAACCGGGACGTCCCTCGGTATAAAACCTTGAGCGTGCGATACCGGATGATGAGCATATGGACGTGGAAACCCTCGCCATCTTGTCTCCCAAGACAGAGCCGCCAATTGCAATTGCCCACGTCTCGCATGCGGGATGTAGGACCTAGCCTGGTCCAGGGTGACACCGAGCAGCCGTGCAAACGTCATTTTGATCGTGGGTGCCCGAGCAAAGCTACCCTTGTACGTCATCGTTAGCGACTTCTCCGGGAAAATACTCAGTCGGTTGCGGTCACCCCACTCCGAAATTATAGCCAACGTTGCCGCTGCTTTCCGCTCGATTTTGCCTCTTGATTCCGACCCGACCAACCCTCCTCCCATAGCCCTACCCGCCGTTAACGGTCACCGCGCCGGCGGCCCAAGGTCACGACCCCCGTACCACGCGGCGATCACGCCACAAGATGGCGGACGGCAACGCTGCGTGCTCGCACCTTTCAAACCTAGGTTTCCGGCACAAAGCACTAATAAAAGTAGGAACCAACGTCACCACTAGTCGAACTATATCTAATTACACCAAACACCGGTCATTAATATAATCCGTCCTAATACCTAATAACACTAGTTCCTAACTTTAAGCCTAAAACACCTAAAAATAACTTAAATATACCAAGTTTCGAAACGTCAATATCGTAATCAATCCGCAATCGTCACTGACACCAAGAAAAAAAAAACAAAATCGAGAGAAACACAGTTCCACAGAAAATAATTTAAATAAAAAATTTCGGGCGGAGCAGCTTAAACACGTCCGTCCACTAGCGCAGCCGACGACGAAGTATACAGTGTACCAACCCTCCAACCAATCCCATGGTCCTGCCCGCCTCGCGGCATATAGGACCGAAGCACGGGAACGCGCAAAAACGCGAAGCATGCGGAACATGCACTCCCTACCTACAAATGTTCAAATCCCTATCCTCCCAATCCAGCGAATCACATCCCAAAGTTTGGGAAAGAACGTCACAGAACAAGTGATTTCGGCGGCAACTAGAACGTTGAACGTTGAACATCAATATCTAACCACGCCCAATAGCTTGGCTTCAGTAACGCTCCTAATGGAGGCTGCAACCATGCGTATTATTGGCGATCTCTGCAGCTTTCCCTTCACTGCCATAGTCTGCGAGTTAGAGGGTGAGAAGCTAAGGCGATTACGGACCCCGAACGCACTGGACTTTAGATTAAACGCGATGAAGACTCCGCCACGACCGTGACATCATCAGCATACGCAACCATACACCGACCGGCGTAGGCAACCTCCAGGTAACGCAACAATAGGAAGTCATTTAGGAAGAGGTTCCAAAGGGTTGGCCTTAACACCGATCCCTGTGGACATCAGTGGGGACAGCGCTTGTCGACCACCGTCACCACACTGCTTGGCCAACAATATCATGGGCCATCATGCATTGTCGAAGGCCCCAGAGATGTCCAGAAAGATCAGCTGCACGTATTTGCGTCACAAGTGCCAGAAGGGCAGTGGACGTAGAACGTCCGCGGGTGATTCTCGCCCAAGTTCTCGGTCAGCCAGGGAGCGTTATCAAGAATAATTCATTAAAGCACCTAAAGCAAGGCAAGGGCCAAGGACGAGCAAGCCCCCCCCCCCCCTCCTTTGGTGAACACAGTGTACATTTCATCCCCCGTGGCCCTCCACGCCCATTTGACTATCCTGGAATTTTGAAATTTACAAGTCCAAAATACGTTCCTGAATTGAAAATTTGAGAGAATTGTACAAGTCCAAAATACGTTGTTGTATTGAATATACCGACCAACCTCCCATGGTCCTACCGACCTCCCGGTTATACGGACCGTGTCGACCGAAACAACGGATCGCGGGCGAATGATCGACGCGACTCCCACCTCCCCCCTACAAATTCTCGACTAGATATCCCTGCGTCACCTCTCCCCTTTCTGGGGCATGACGTCACGATACGGCTACTGCGCTTCCAGCTCCATCTCCTCTAGTTCTATTCTCCCACTCTCTTTATTGGTACCAACTCTTGCAGTGAACCTCACGTAGTTCGCGTCGGTGACGGCAGGCCCCCTTGCCCCTCCACGCAGCCCCGACGCCCCCATTGATGTCCCCTCCAGTTCCGGCCCGTCTGAGTCTAGAGACACCTCCCACGCTCTTGGCGACCTCGCCAGCGACTCCCTTAGTATCACGTGTGGCCTATCGGGTCCCGAGGCCACAATCCGATCTAGCTCCCGTTCAAATTCGTTACTAATGAAAGAAAGAAAGAAAGAAAGAAAAATCATTTATTTTAGGATTACGACACTACACAAGAACGTACAAATATGCAAATATAAGGTGCAAGGTCAACAAACAATACGACAAACTAGCATAGTACATCGATGTGCAGTGTGGCGCAATAATAAAAAAGGTTAGCGACTCAGCTATATGTCTACCTCCAGGAAGGCAGACGCTGTTTTTCTGTCGCTCCTTATACTTTTTCATCGTCTGGATCCCCAAGAGAAGCGAACATCAAAAAATAAATAAAATAAAAAATAAATAATACTGAACGATAGATAAAATAGTATAATTATGAATATAAGTAAATAGATCATGTAATAAGTATATAATATGAATGTAATGAGTATATATATATAAATACATAGATGAGATATAAACACTTCCAATAGAAGAAAAAATAATTATATGATAGACAGATATAAAGAAGTAGTAGATGGTTGGTATCAGGACATCTGCTGTTTATCAAGTAGGATATTTTTGAGAATTTTATTGAATATCGGTTTAGACACCGACTTTCTCAGTGGCGGCGGAAGATTATTCCAGCATTTAGATGCCTGATACCGAAAACTCCCCTCAAATGCTCTTGTTTTATGAAACGGCGTAACGAGTAAAAAGCTGTCTTTGTTACGTGAATTAAAACTATACGTAGCCCAATTAAGTTTTTCATATAAATAGGGTGGACTTTTTGATTTTACGATAGAATGAATAAAATTACAAAAGTGTAAGTGCCTCCTCGAATCCATGTTCAGTAAGTTATGCTTATTTAGCACTGGTGTAATATGACTTCTATAAGGCACCTTAAAACAAAATCTCACACAGGCATTTTGGACACGTTGAATAAGCCTTTTCGAAGTGGACAGCAGACAAGGTCCGATAACAACATCGCCATAGTTGAGTCTGGATAGAATGAGTGACTCACAAACTGTTAGTCTCAACTCGGTACTAAGTAAGTTCCTGATCTTATATAATATTTTTAAACGATAAAGACATCCTCGGGCAATATCCTCAACATGTTTCTCAAACCTCAATCTGCTGTCCATGACTATACCCAGATTTCTAGCCTGTGTCACAAATTCTACCGGGACGCCTTGTATGCATACTAAGGGGGCTTGTGATAGGCAGTTGGAGACTTGCTTTTTTGTACCAAGTACCATATATTTGGATTTTATGGGGTTTAGCATTAGAGCATTTCGGCTGGACCAACTAGCGATGGAGTCAAGATCTGAATTTAGTTTTTGAATCGCAAAGAAAAGATCACGTGGCTTGGTGTGTATGTAGATCTGAACATCATCCGCGTAAAGGTGGTAACAGCAGTGTTTAATTTGCTTAGCAATATCCGCACTGTAAAGTATAAATAAAATAGGTCCTAAGATCGATCCTTGCGGAACACCCCTGGTTACTTCACTAACCGAAGACACATCTACATTTCCATTCGCTTTATCTACTCTAACCTTTTGCTTACGACCAGTAAGATAGCTTTGAAACCAGGAAACCGTTTGTGGATCAAAACCATAGTATGAAAGCTTAGCAAGCAGTAGAGATATATTAAGCGAGTCGAATGCACGGGAGAAGTCTAATAGGGCTAGAATAGTAGCCATACCATCATCCTGTGCAGCCAGTATATCGTCTACAACCTCTGAGAGCGCTGTCGCAGTACTGACGCCCTTTCTGAAACCGGACTGAACCTTCGGAAGGATACCATTAGATTCCAAATATTCGGACATCTGCCAGAATACTATCCTCTCTAATATTTTAGATAAGTAAGGTAACAGACTTATCGGTCTTAAGTCCTTATACTGCATAGGAGAGGTAATTTTAGGGATAGGCGTGATGACGGCGGTCTTCCAAGAATTTGGAAAGGTGGATGACGTTATAGATTCATTTATGATCGCGGTTATATAAGGCAGTGTATGAGGAAGCGTTAAAAGAATCATATCTGAATCAATACCGTCTACACCTTGAGCATTAGATTTGATAGAGAGTATTGCCTTACCGACTGTCGCTTCATCTACAGTTCTCAGACTGAACACACTGCCACCATACTTATTTTGCTCAAAGAATTTTATTTCACTGTGTGGAACAGTATCATCACAAGGTAAGGTTAGAAAATGTTTATTTATCTCGTTAGGGTTACTTAAGTGTTGAGGTAATGATTCCGAAATATTTTTATCAAGGATGACGTTCTTTTTAAGGTTCTTCCAAAGTTTTTTAGGATCATTTAAGTTTTTATTTATATTTTGGTTGAAATAAGCCTGTTTTTCAGAAAATATTGTTACTTTAACTTGTTTTTTTAAGGACTTGTAATGTTCTTTGTCAGAGTCTGAGAGAGTACTACGATACTTGCATAGAGCCTTATTACGCAAATCAATGAGAAACTTTGTATTTGGAGTAACCCAGGGGGTTGGTTTATGTTTTAAATAAAGTTTTTTGTGAGGAGCATGACAATTAATGAGATCTAATACAAAACTAGAATAAATATGAACCATTTTGTCAACTGATTCTTGTTCAAAAATTTTTTGCCAGTCGCAATTTTTCACATCTCTATTAAAGTTATGTAAATTTATATCTTTAAGCGCTCTGTAAGTTAAATGTTTTGGTTTATATTTGTCCTTTTTAATGTTTAAGATAATATTTACCATATAATGACCTATGTCGCCTGAAACATTTGTAACATCTACCCTATTCACACGGCAGTCCGTACACACCACATCTAACAAAGTGGCAGAACTATTGGTGTAGTGAGTAGGTTCGTTTACGATCTGTACTAAACCGGTAAGTTGTAGAAAAGAAGCCAGTTTACGAGCATTACAACTTGAGGATTCCATCATGTCGATATTAAAGTCACCCATTAAAATAATCTTGTCAAAATTGGTAAAATAATTAACACTTTCCGTTATAGAATCAATGAATAAGTCAACCGCTTGCCAAGGTGGTCGGTATGCAGTTCCCACAGCCAGACGGAGCCCGTTTACACTGACACGAAGCCAGAGTTGTTCTACCACAGAAGGAGGATGCTTAATAACTCTAGCATTAATCTCATCGCGGATGTAGAATGCTACACCACCTCCTCTACCAGATTTAATGTGTTTTGGGCGAGGGCACATCTTAAACTTATAGGAGGGGATGACTGGAGCAAGAGCCTCACATCCCTCGCTTAACCATGACTCGTTTATGGCAAGGATGTCAGGACTGTGTCTTTCCGCAGCTATAATGAACTCGTCACCACAAGTGTTAAGTGATTGGGCATTGTATAAACCAACATTAAACAACTTTCTGTTAGTAGACATTATAAAATATTAATATAAACAATGAATATAGAGCATAGCCGCAATAATGTAGCAAAGCGGGAGGGAAGCGTGGACAATTGACAGAGTTACATAATAAATGTGATATATAAATGTGGCAAATATAGATAGATTGTGACTGAATGTGTAAATTATAAATAATCTTTATGATATTGTTTATATAGTACTTGCCGTGAATGAATAACGGAAAATGCACATAATTAGAAATAACTGAAATTTCAAACTTTACTGCACACCACATTGCACATTTTCTGTAGGACATTGTATGCATATGACAATAGTATTTATTTAAAAACAGAGACAAGACTGTATGAAAAGAAGCTATTAAACATTTTTTTACGCAACAACATTTCATAATATAGTTAGAATATGCCATACTAAATATAACATACAGTATACAAAATAAATAAATTGGAAGCAGAATACAATCAGCCGATCCTAATTCCTCATCAAATCGCAAGTCTTTACAACTGAAAAAAATCTTTTTCAGAACGGATATATATAAGCTCACCGTTTTCTGTCCTACGAACCACGATTGTACCATTCCTTTTACCTACATAGACGAACTTACGATCACGGGCCAACCCACGAACTTTCCCAAAGAGTTGGCGATCCGATTTGGTCATATGTTCATTTATATATATCTTGGTAGATGCGCCAGGCACTTCCAGTTGATCTGAAGTAATATTCCGGCGCGATCTAGCCGCGCGTAGCATCTCGTCACGGGGAGCTCGGCGCGTGAAGCGTACAATGACGGCGCGGGGGCGTCTCTCCACTCCCTCCTCGGCCGGAAGCATTCGGCCCGCGCGCACTACATAGTCCACGTCCCGCGGGTCGTAAGTTATTCCCAGCTTAACTGCAATAGTACTAACGATCTGGTGGAGGTTTTCGTTTTTACTTTCGTTTACACCGGAAATCTCTATATCATTGCGCAGTTGCATTCTCTCGCGGTATTCAGCTTGAGAGCGTAGATCTTTGACCTCTTCACGTAGTTCTTTTATTTCAGCTTCGTAGCACTCAAAGCGTTTCACGTTTTCCTTCACCACCGAGAGTTCCGCGCGCAGACCAGTGATCTCTTCGCGGCAAGCACCCAATGAGTCTGAAAGAGCCCTTATATTAGACGTAAGATCGCCGACGACTTTGCTGAACTCTATCATTGTGCGGTTCATTGAGAGAACGTCGGCAGGCACACAGTGGGCTTCAGGTAGCGTTCCAGGATTTATTGCTGCATCGCTCGATTCCGTACTAAGATTTTCATTCGAAATAGCACTTAAATCGCATTGATCTTCCAGAGTTTCCCTGATTCGAGGTTGAATGTTTACATTGATCTGGGCATCCAACTTGGAGTCGTCAATGGCTGATTCGTCGCAGGACATAACAGACATATCTAGCGGGGTAGGTGGTCGTCCACGGACCGGCGTATCATCACCTCTGCGTCTTGTAGATGCATAATCACACGACGGACACATAAACGATCTTTTTAAATCTTTCTGTTTTTTAGTAAAGTCAGCAGCCGTAATGTTCAAACACCCATAGTGAAATACAGCCCGACACATATTACACGTCAGCGCATCTCCCGCCTTTACTATGTGCTGCTGACAGGAACCGCACTTAGTCATCTTTGCTGTAATACAATTGGCAGGCGTTTGTCTATAGCAGTAGCTACTTAGCAGCTCAGCGATGTGACGTCAGCAATATAAGCGTAAGCGACTGAGAATTTCGCCGCACAGCAGACACTCTCCGTAGCGCAGCGGTTGAAGCGCCGACCGTATGTGGGGCTTGCAAGCGACGACGATGGCTCGGTTCTCTCCACACCGAAAACTTTTCAAATTATATTTGATCAACAACAAAAGCACTCACTTGTGGATGAAACGAGAGGTCCGACACGACGCAATATGGCCGCCACAGTCAATGGAAGCAAGCACAAGAAGAAACGGGAGGGTCCGATAAATGGTAAAAGTAGATCAAAAAATGAGTTTCAAAAAATACAAATTAAACTCAGCACAGTAACCGTTCACCGAACACACGTCCACTCAACTCGAGATCCAGACGCCGAAAAAAGAACTAATGAACCCTAATGCCTAATTTATAACCTAAAACGCCTAGAAGTTACTTAGATACACCGAGTTTTAAAACGTTACTGTCGCACACAATCCACAAAACAAAACAAAAACAAGAAAATCTGTGTAAACCATGAAAAAACAAAAAAAAAACCCGCACGGAGCCTCCATCCAATACGAAGCCAGAACAGCCGACGACGACGGAATGACCAGTGAGGAATTAGTGTTACGGTCCACATTTTGTATTTATTTAAATTACCGACCCTTGTGGTAAGTCATGGTCTAAGAAAACAAGGTCTTGCATTCGGACCACGTGACTGACACAAGCCTACGTCATCATGCGCTGTTCATCCTTGTCGGATGCGTGTTAATAGACAAGGATGAACAGCGCATGATGACGTAGGCTTGTGTCAGTCACGTGGTCCGAATGAAAGACCTTGTTTTCTTAGACCATGGGGTAAGCTAAGCGTTTAAGTACACGTTCTAAGTTGGCCACGTGCGTCCGACAGATAATCGAAAAAATACACCTAAACTAATTAGACCACAAACACACACTAAACGACAAACGATAAACGCCACAAATTAATACTATAATACTAAACACGACACAAAAATAACACGGGGAACAATAAAAAATATTTGTTTTCGTGGAGCGATTCAGCAGCACTATTGCCTTTCCAGGGTAGGGAGGTTTATGAATTGGATAGACGTGAAAATCCCTCGTCCCATGGCCCTGCCGCCAGCCGTTAGGCATACGGGCCGAAACGTCCTATTGTTTTTGTCCCTCCCTACTGTCTATATCCTGTATTTATAAATTACCGATTCTTGGGGTAAGCGTTTAAGAGCTAGCTAGCTAGCAGCGTCTTTCTAGTCAATATATAAAAAAAATCATTATTATACAAAACTTTGAAATTAGTAAGCAAATTGTTAACAAAAATATTGAAATTAATAATCAGAAAAAAAAAACCTACAAGGAACATAAAAAAAAGATAATTCAGGAAATAAAGGTATTAAACAAAATTGAGGAGATTCGCCATCTTACCGAAGAAATTGGTAACCCTGTCGAGCTGACAGCATCGGGAGATAATCGCCACAGACTTACAAATCACCTAAGGTCAATGTATGGAGGGAAGTCCGGCATACTTTCCTAAAACTTAAGTTACCACCTACCTAATTATAATAATCATACGAGAAATAGAAAAAAAAAGTTACTAACCATAATTAAAAAATATATTGAAATCATAATAATAACAAACCTACAAGAAACATACAATGATAAAAAAAAAATTACAAACACGTGAACAAATTGGGGAAATGGAAACTCGCCATCTTGCCGAAGAAATTGGCAACACTGTCGTGCAGGCAGCATCGAGGGGTCATGCCAATGACCCTTATTAAACAGAAACAGACAAAAAAGGAAAAAAGAAACAATCAAACAATAAAAGCACAATTAACTATATGAAAATACAATTTTGTGAATATTCAGAAAAAAATTGATGCAAAAATGTGCCACGAAAACTTTTTAGGTTATAAATGAACAAATAAAAAAAATCTATAAAAACCATTGAGAACAAAATAAAGCAAAAAAAATCTTAATACTGCGAGTATGAGCACAATTTAAAATCACCATTAATATTAATTAATAATTTCTAACCTTATTAGAAAAAAAAAATAATTAAAAAATCCTACAAGAAACATACAAAAGATAAATAAAAAAAAAACATTAAAAATAAAAAGATAATCGAAAAACGTGAACAAATCGCCTACAAAATGGGGTGCTGTAGGAAATATCTATATAATAAAACTGTAGAGGTCGAAAATCATATTTTCATCGGTCCGCAGTGTCCGATTGTTGTATGTTGCCAGGGCCAGAGGTCGTCGGTGTTGGTTTAACGAGCCGCCCGGGGATTGTAAGCGCCCCATGCCCCGCCGTAGCCGCAGCTGTTACCAGGGCTGGGACTGGGAGTAACGGGGCTGCCGGGGACTAGGGGCCTTGTTATGATTGTGTGAGCCATAGGGGGGATATTGCCACAATGGCCACGCTTGGCATGCGGGTGGCGATCAACAGTGTGGTCTTAAATACAGAAGGACGCCGCTGCCCATCCTCTGGTAGTGATCCCCGGCCGCCTTCTCCGCCCCCCGCGGGGAGAGAGCGGGGGGCACTATTCTACGCCGGTGCACAATCTAGACCAAAATCAGTACGTAGAAAAATAATGCTAAAATCCGATTCAGGGGGATTTAAGAAGCGATATAGAACATAATATTATTAAGATTTTTTTTTAGTTTCTCTGTCTGTTTGCACGGGCTAAACGACGGCCCCGTAGCCTAGTTGTTAGTACATCTGCCTACGAAGCATAGGGTCTTGGTTCGAATCCTGCCCAGGGCAAACATTCGTGTGATGAGCACTTGTGTTTGCCTTGTGTCTGGATATAAGTAAGTAACACTTTATTGCAAACACACAAAGAAACACATCAATCAACTTAAAAACTACTACTTGTATGTATATGTATGTTGTATATTTATATATATGTATATCAGCTGTCTGACACCCATAGTACAGGCAGGGGGCAGGTGGCCGTGTGTGAGATGTCCCACATATTATTATACTATCTCCGAAACTATTGGACCGAAATAAATGAAATTTTGCACGGCGGTGCCTTTTATCCCTGGCCAACATCTTGGATACTTTTAATCGCTTAAAATTAAAGAATTTCCGTGTAATAGTTAAAAATAATTACGGAAAAGTCGAAAAACAACGCGGGCGTAGCTGCGGGCCGACAGCTAGTTTAGCATAAATATAGAAGTTTGTTAAAGTTCAATGTGGTTACAGGCAGTTATTCGCACAGAAAAATAGGGAGGCCTTTGCCCAGCAGTGGGGCAGTTCGGACTAAATAAGATAAGATAAGACCACGCGACAATCATAGAGATCAAAGTCACTCAAAGAACAATGGAGAAGATGAAAAAAATATAATATTATTATTTCTTATATGTTTTTATGTATTAGCTAATTCCTATTTTTAACCGACTTCAAAAAAGGAGAAGGTTCTCAATTGGACCCATAAGATATTTGGGTATGTTTTAAGATATCTCCGTCAATACAGATTTATTTTTATTGACCTATGCTTGAGTCGAAAAAGTACCACGAATCAAGCCTAACCGGACTTGATCTTGATTTATTGTCAGGACAAGGTTAGTAAAAACTTTTTATAAATATAAATGCACGTCAATAAATGATAATGTGGGCGAAATCGCAGCGCAGAAGCTAGTGCATTAATACATTTACATTTTCAAGGCATTGCTTTATCAAATGAAACAATGTGAACGCTCTATGAGATGAAGATAAGTAAGTAGTGTTTCATACTTAGAGTTAATTGTGTTTTCATCAGTAGGTAGGTTAAAAAAATCCCCTAATTCTAGGCAGAATAAAAAAAACTCGAAATAATTTTAAGCAGAAAGAAACCAACTACATTCACAAGTTAGACTTGTACATTCGTTTGAGACGAGAGCTGGTCTTGGGCAGAGCAAAGCTTATTAACTTTTGATATGGCGTTATTAAGTGTTCTATTCTAAGGAAACCTATAATGAATAAATAATTTGACTGACTTTGAAGTAACTTTGTAAAAATATTTTGAAAAGATGCAACGCCTGTGGAGTTTCTTCCGGCGAGTTCTTCTCCACAGAAGACAGACACATTTCTGAACTCGCCACAAAAGAATATATCTAACAATATATAACTAGTGATGTAAATATCTTAAAGATAAAAATAAATACTTTGAATTTTGTAATGTGCGAGAAGATCGAGGTGAAATAATGACAGACGCGAGACGCGACATAATGATAGAACTAGGAGCCATACTAGTCACTATGAACGCCACCTTTGAACGGCCAACCTTGGACAGTCTTTTCTATTTATAAGCTCTGATTTGGTTCATTTTACTTCGAATAAAAACCTTTTGATTTTGACCATGTCACTTTTGATATAGATCAATGGGAAGTTTTCCAGAGTAGCAAATATAGAAAAAAAAAACCTTACAAAACGGTTCACAGATGGCACTAGTAAATAGTGAGGTAATAAATACAGAAGTATTGGATTATATAAGAAACATTCAAATTAATCAACTAATTATCCTAAAATTAATCTCAGTCAGAACCAACCATCCGACAAAAAAAAGTCAAAAGTCTACAATAAATCTCACTGTTCTCATTATTTTACTAGCGTCATCTATGGAAATCATCAATAACGCTCGTTTTTCTTTTAATTTCAAGCTGTCAGAAAATCTCCCAAATCTCCTAATCCCCAGTGACAGAAAACAATTATAAAATCATACAAATAATCGAATCACTTAAAATGTAAAAATACATAATTAAAATTTTGCTAACGAGTTAAGATACTAAACTATATCATATACTTATAGTTATAGAAATTATATAATTCTAGGAATGAAATGGCTTACTACTCTATATCTGCGATGATGGTTTTATTAAACTTTACTAACTCCAAAATCTTGTCCGTAGCCCTCTGCAGAACTCTCCGCCGCACCGGGCTGGCAACCCTGAAACGTTATCAAATAAAACCGATTACAATACAATACAAATACACTAAACTTGCTTCCGCTCCGCGGCTCGACTTCACTAACTATTTTTCCCGTGGGAATGAGGATTTTCCCGCGGTAAAAGATGGCCCATCTTCTTCTCCAATGTCTATTCTATCTCCGTACCAAGTTTCATCAAAATCTGTTCAATGGTGTTGGCGTAAAGATGTAACAAACAGACAGAGTTAGCAGGTATTTCACGGTAGTCAAAAACAAAAGGAAAAGGGACGCAGTTATGCGCAAGAGTGAGCGCGGTGTATTTGTATCTCATTCTAACGCATAACTGCGTCCCTTTCGTATTCAGCCTTCTGTCTCCCGTGAAATAGGTGCCTTGCATTTATAATATTAGTAGTGGTTACAGTAAAGTTTGATACCCAAGGAGAGTATTACTGAAAATTATATCATCATCTCAGTCGAAAGACGTCCACTGCTGGACGAAGGCCCCCCATAAAGAGTATAAAGACATAAAACAAAACGATATAGAAGTGAACAGGCGGCCTAATAGAGAGGGATGTTGACTGGCCAATAGAGCTTCTTTTTATGAAATGTCTAAAACAATATTTTATATATGAAGAATTAAAGGGAATACTAGCTTATGTCGTCACAAGCTTGTGTTGTCGTTTTTGTACAATTTTTATTTTGATTTACAATAACAACTGCTGTGCAGTTTGGCAGAAAAGTAAGTTAAGAGAAAATATGTATTTTTTTATTTGAATAAACGGTTACATACATACATACAGAGTGAGGATGAAGCGAAAGAAGTATGTTTGGATCGTAGCAAGTGGAAGGAAGTGGTCTCTGCCTACCCCTCCGGGAAAGAGGCGTGAGTTTATGTATGTATGTATACATACAAATCATAAAATTGGCAAAAATTGCCCCTACATAAGATACACTATAGTAATTTCAGATGTTTTGTTTCCTACATAGTGCAAGATAATTTACGAGTATTTTGAATAGAGTCAACATCCCTATTGCTATGGTAGCAATAACTTACAGGCAGCTTTAGGGTACAGACTGCGAAAAGAGAAAAATATACCTGAAAAACTAAAAAAAAAATCAAACACGCAGACTCCGTTGCGGATTAATCAACTTCACACACAACCTTTGAATTACTTCGCAGGTGTGTGCAGGTTTCCTCACGATGTTTTCCTTCACCGTAAGAGCGTCGAATAAATGTACGATTTCGAAAATCGAAAACACATTGGTACGTGCCGAGGTACGAACCCGCGAACTTCCGAATGGAAGTCAACGGGCCTAGCCACTTGGCCGCCGACGCTCACATTATTCTTGGAAGTACCTAATTAAAAACAAGATATTAGAAACATGCGTACCTTTGGAGCAGTCATCATCAACAATTTAGCCTATATCCAACTGAATACAACCTTTCAAAAAAATAAATGTGATTACAAATTAATTTGCAGTGTTTCAACAATACTTTTCATACATCGTGAATGTGGCATAGCAGAAAATACAACTTTGTAAAACTAACATAATTTTACAGTTATCAAAACGTCCCGTTGCATTGACATTGTTAGGTAGGGCGCGTATTATGTCGGCAAATTAAGTTGGTAATCACATTTTTTTTCTTCAATTGAAACGAAAGATAGAGCCCACAGCTGGACAAAGGCCTTTCTAAAGATCTTCATAATAGAGCAACACCCACAGATCTCCGTCCACCCCGTGGGGGCCTGCCCACTCCGCAGATATTGCTAGTTGTACCAAACCTAAACAATTACTGTATGATGTTATGTAAACACAACAATAACGAATCAATAAATGATGTTAAATTATGTGTGTGTGTGTGTAAATTATCATCACAGTTCACAACTAAATCTAATTATAGGTTGGTAGCCTGCCTTCAAAACACAGGGTGTTGGTTCGAATCCCGCCCAGGGCAAACATTCGTGTGGGCACTCGGGTTTGCCTTGTGTCTGGATGTTGTGTATTTAAATATGTACTAGCTTCCCGCCGCGGAAGAATATAAGAATATAGGCTAGCTTTTACCGCAGGAAAATGCCTCATTCCCACGATAAAAACTGAATGATAATGCAGGCGGAGCCGCGGCGGAAAGATAGTTCATTATATTAGTGGTAACTTTGTTAGTACTAACTACTCTGGAAAAATTATTTCTGTACCAACTGGTACAAGCAACCACAATTAACAAGAAATATAGTCTACAACCATAAAGGCGTCCGAGTAGGCAGCCTTATTGTTAAGGTATCAATTTCTACCAAACATTTCGTTACACACACACATAGGATATAATATTTTTATATATCGTACAACATTTTAAAATCGATTTAGTAGCATGAAAGTTAGATTCAGTAGGAAGTTACAAAGGTTATTTATTTACATTTAGAAGATCGAATAAGCTTTCAATAAACAAGCTTTTATGTAATTTACTTACCAATTTCATACAATCCCAGCGTTTCAAGCTGAGTGCTGAATAGTCTTCACCTTTCCTCCTGTAATTAATTAAATAATTACCAACATATTTTATTACAAAATAGCCTTCCCCTGGCGCCCCCGCCCGCGTTACAGTTTTTCCCGTGGGAATGAGGAATTTTCCCGCGGGAAATATAGCCTGTGTTACTCCCCAAGGCGTATTCTATCTTAATTTCAAATTCATTAAAATCGGTTCTGTAGTTTCGAAGCATATTCAATGCAAACAAACAAACAATCAAATCTTTCCTCTTTAAAATATTAGTCTAATATTTTAATGAATGTGGATAAAGCGAAACAAATATGTCTGGATTGTAGCAAATGGAAGGAAGTGGTCTCTGCCTACCACGCAGGGAAAGAGGCGTGACTGTATCAAAGTAACCTATACTACAGAAATTGAAATACCTACACTTATTTTCACATATTAAATTCAAATAAAGTTATGTTTAAGTTTTCAGTGCAGTCTATTGTGGAGAAGTAAATTACATCTATACTAATAATTGTTTGTTTGCATCGAATAGGCTCCGAAACTACTGAACCAATTACAAAAATTCTTTCATTGTTGAGAAGCTACATGATCCCTGAGTAACATAGGCTATATTTTATTTGCTGAATGCTGAGTCCAGCAACCTTGTGTTTGCCTGTATTTTATTATGCAATGTGTGGTAAATAAATCTTTTTTCTTTCTTTATTTCCAAAAAGATTAGGGATCCTTACTAAAACTACACAATGTAATTCAAGGTGTAAATAAATACCAAAAATATTCCAAATAATTGAATAGGCTCCAAAACAACTAAACCAATTTTGGTGAAACTTGGCACAAAGATAGAATAGACCTTGGGAAAGAACATAGGCTACGTATTCCGCATGAAAATTTCTCATTTCCATGGGAAAAATTGTGAAACTCACATATAACAGTTTTTCCCGTGGGCATAAACGCCTAAAAACAGAAAGACAGACAAGTTACTTTCATTATAGTAGCAGGTAGATGGTGGTCATTTTGTGTTTGTAAGGTTAACATGATGAGAAGAAATTAAAATCACCTGAGACAGATGTGATCGCTCGAGACTCTTCCTGCAATCACCACAGGGCCCGTCCATTACCAGCCAAACATGGGCACTAACTAACAACTTGAAAAATTCCAAGTCCGCCAAAACAACATGGAAAGAAGAAGTGTACATCTGAAATTAAAACACAAAATGAAACTAAGTGGAATAAGGAAAAAACAAAAGTAATAGCCATTCATTACCAACACAATAAGGAATTTGAAATGCAAATGGATAGGACACTTGGTTAGAGAAGGCAATGATAAATATGGTGCATAAGTTATTCAAAGATTGTGTGCAAGTTGACCAACCAGAACTGGGCGTAGTCGACTAAGGCCTGTTTGCTCGGGCCACTTGGTAGGGACATAATATATGAGCTGGAAAGATGATGACAAGAGAGGCAAAGGACAGAGAGAGATGGACATACTTGGAGGAGGCTTCTGTCACGACAAGCTTGAGAAGAAATAAAATATAAATTTGTACCATAGAATGTGCATGTTATTTTTTTTTTTTTGTTAGAATCTACTGTTGCTTATCTTTCAAAAGTAAGTGCACACAAAATAGCTTAGGATGTAAGACCGAGCTACCCATAGCACAGGGTATCCTAGTTTGGGGGCTAGGCACACTTTTGTAAGATATTTGTGTTGTAAATAAAAAAAACAGTTAAAAAAAACAGAATGAAGCTATACATAAATTGAAAATTAAAAGACAAAACAATAAGAAGAAAATTAACTCACTTAAGAACCCTTCGCTTGCTTTTCCTTCAACAGCCATGGAGGCACATCCATTAGCACCATACGGACGCTTCAGCCAATGTGTATAACTAATATATTTGATTTAATTTGATAACTGGCCAGGTGTCTTCATTTTCCGCTCTGAATGGATATACATTCTGAAAACAATACAAAGTTTATTAATTATTCCTCACCTTATAGATCTGATTATTGGGCTAAGGAGAATTTAATAGTTTTTCTGTTGGAAGCAGGTATTATGTAAAACAACTTCCCACTGGTCTTCCGTTTCTGACACAAGATCAAATTTAATTAAGTGGTTTTGGCATGAAAGAGTAACAAACAGACAGAGTGCACAGTTATTTGTGAGACCAGAAGAGAAATAAAAGTACTTATTACTTATATGACAAATTACCTTTCATCCATACTCCATTTTTTGATAGGATGTCAAATGCTTCTTCCAAAGTGTTCGCAGGAAGCATTGGTTGTTTGTATTCATTGTAAATTTTTTTTCCCAGTTAGTGGTAGTAAGTACCTGACCATAAAACACAATGATGTTTTTATAAGTTTTTTTTAACTATAATGCATAGGTCAAAATATGACCAACTTTGACTTTGACTTTGAGTCAATTAAATAGTGTTTTTGGTTGGATCTAGTTGATATTAACACCAAATTCAAGATAAACAAGCTGCTTGATAAAGACATATGGACCGATAATGAACCAAACAGAGGGTAGTATTACAAACACATGGTACACTACAATACAACAATTATTATGAGGGTCAAATTACAATGCCCACAAACAACATTTTAATAAAATAATAAATACTAAGTATGCAAATCTTATTCTAGACTGGCTAGATAAATCATAAGTTATTTGGTTTATCGTCATTATCATCATCTCAGCCTGTAGACGTCCACTGCTGGGCAAAGGCCTCCCCCAAGGATCTCCACAATGATCGGTCCTGTCCTGCCCGCATCCAGCGACTTCCCCAGCGTCTTCTTCAGCAGCTTAATTGGTTTATAAATTGTAGTCATTACACACATTTCATAGTCATATTTTTACACCTTTTCACTAACATTTTTGTAGCAGAAGACCCCAGGAACTTGACTCTCTGACCGAATGAAAACCTAAAAATTATGTTTTACTTACTGAAGTAGGTTACATCTGGTTATAGGTTATATTAATTACAGGATTTATTTCTTTTGTTGGTGATCGATCACACCATAATAAACTTAACTCTGGTTATTATGTGTTTTTGGTTAGAGAGTCAAGTTCGGGTTTTTACACAGGTTTGTTGAGATCATTTCTACAGTACCTATGCAAAAAATGCTGCCGCTTCAAACGTGACTCCGAACAATTTCAACGAAAAGATTAGTTCAGCAGCGAGATGGCGAAAACAAAGGCGAAAACTACATCTACCTACAATAATATTATTAAAATGAAATTAAGAAAAGAAACTCTAAATCTTCCTATAAATAAATAGTTCTTATTTCGTTCATATCATTTTAAGAGAATATTTTTCTTACCGAAATTACACGATGCTGTAGGAAATAGTACAGCATCAACCGATGAAATTGCTTAGTATTTATTTGCACACTACAATAGATAAATAAACAAATCTACAATACATACAAATAGAATGTAACTTCTCTGTGTAGCGATGCCCGATACGTATCGATATATCGGTGTATCGATACAAAGCCATGCGATACATCGATATTTTGAATCGATACACGCCAATACGATACGACGCTGTATCGTATCGCTTCATCGCAATATCGCATCAAAAATATCGTATCACACAAACAGCCTTGACGTTTGTTTACGTTTGCGTTTCGGAACTTTTTTTGTACATAATGCCGCTTATAGGTGTAGGTACAGAAGCCAGCACATGCGGTTGGACATTCGCACTACGAAATTCAACCCTACCGCAACGAAATACGGGCGCTCTCAAGGTCAACGTGTACAGCCGCATGTGCTGGCTACTGTACTTGTATCGTAGTCTACACCACTTTTGTAATATGATGATGCGAGTAAGTGGATTGTGAACAATATTTATTATGTAGGGTGTGGCCCTTGAATATTTATACTGCGTTTTATACTATATTGGACTGGATAACTAGTTTTTTAATAAATAAATCTAAAAATAAAACCTCCATTTTACTTAAAAAACCAATGCGATATTTTCGATACGATATTTGCAGTATCGATACAAAAGCATACGATACGAATCGCGTATCGATACAAAGCCTTTCGATACGTTACGATACGATATATCGATACAAAGCGGTGTATCGGGCATCCCTATCTCTGTGTATTCAGATTCGCAGGAAGAAACAACGCCGCTGGCTATCGGTATATGTAGCACAGACCACAGAACACTAGTTACTCCTGGCGGCACAGACGTGCAGGCAGGTAGATTGAAAAGAAATTGAAGAAAATGAATGAATTGAATTTTTTTGTTGTTGTTTGTACACTGACAGCAGGCGGGCGGATACGGAAACACACTCAGCCGCAGTCAACTCAACCAATCAAATACAGACATTTCGACAAGGTTGCCAATAAACAATCCAGCAGTTCAGCATTCAGTGTCAGTCAGTCAGTCAGACATAAAGACTAGATTCCAAGCCACGAATAAAAACTACTTCACAATGTGAACGATGATAGATGGCAGTAGTAGCACAGTATAAAATAAATATAGTATGTACTACGTACATACTATGTAGTAGAATCAAAATTAAGATTTGCTTGTCTGACAAAAAAAAACTGTTTTACTCGCAATATTCAATCAACAGTTGTTATATACCATACCTATAATAGCTATCGCTTATTATTATCAAAAACGTACTTCTACATCTATCTACACTAGTCTACACTATCTACACTTCTACATCTACATCTACACTAATATTATAAAGAGAAAAGATTTGTATTTTTGTGTGTGTGTATGTGTGTATGTTTGTAACGAATAAACTCAAAAACTACTGTGCCGATTTCAAAAATTCTTTCACCATTAGAAAGCTACATTCACCCTGAGTAACATAGGCTATATTTTATTTTCAAAAAAATTAGGGATCCTTACTAAAACTTCAATAATGTAAGCCAAGGTGTAAAAAAAATACCGAATATATTCCTAATAATTGAATGGGCTCCGAAACTACTCAGCCGATTCTGATAAAACTTGGCACAAAGATAGAATAGACCTTGGAAAAGAACATAGGCTACGATTTACCGCGGGAAATTTTCTCATTCCCATGGGAAAAAATGTTGAACGGGCGGAGTTGGCACAAAGATAGAATAGACCTTGCGGAAGAATATATTAAGCTAACTTTTACCGCGGGAAAATACCTCATTCGCACGGGAAAAACTATTAACGCGGGTGGAGCCGCGGCGCGAAGCTAGTAAACAATATTTTGTTGTAGGCAATGTAGAATAGTAGCTTTCCGGCGCTATGGCTCTCCACCCGCGCGTTAGCTTGTTAAAGCAAAAAAAATATTTTCTACCAGTATGGCGCTATCAGTATTCCCGAGGGAGTGAGGTATTTTCTAGCTGTAAAAGGTAGCTGACTTCGCACAGGAAAATGGGAAAAATGTGGGTTATTTTATTTTATTTATTAGGCTTTTCAACAATGAGTACATTGTACAGATACATAGAAGACAGTATTAAGTTTAAATCTAAGTGTCACATTAATTATAGAAAAGCACAGCATGCACTAAACTTATAAAAAGCTTATCTTAAATACCACACCTAATTATAATACTGTAACAGTAAAGATAACATAACATTAATACTTTTTAGCTTATTTATCGAATCGGCGTACAAACCAATGAGTTCTTTATATAATCATCGTAAACTCTGTACAATCGAGACAATGAGAAATGTTTTCCTAGATTAGTGCGGCTGACAGGTGTATAAAAAAGTTGTTTATTACATGAACGGGGTTGGATTCTTGGTATGTAAAATTCGACTTTGGAGAGGAGACCACAGACCACAGGACTATCAACATATCCAGTTAATTAAGAAATACCAATTAGCTTTTTAAGAAATACCAAATCCAGCATTTGACGACGTTTCTCAAGTGAAGCCATTTTGAAATGGGAAAGACGATCTTTGTACGATTGTAGCTTTTTTGCTAATTTACTTTGGTAAGTCATATGCCAGAGAAACATTTTTTGTACCTTCTCGAGGCGGTTAATATGCACCTTGTATGTTGGTGCCCAAACTACCTTAGCTTATACATACCTAGTTATGCTTAGTTATCTCTAAGCATAACATACGTGTTTTATAAAGAGGAAAGATTTGTATTTTTGTGCGTGTGTATGTTTGTAATGAATAAACTGAAAAACTACTGAACCGATTTCAAAAATTTTTTCACCATTAGAAAGCTACATTCACCCTGAGTAACATAGGCTCTAGTTTATTCTCAAAAAAATTAGGGATCCTAATGTAACCCAAGTTGTAAAAAAAATACCTAAAATATTCCTAATAACTGAATGGGCTCCAAACCTACTGAACCGATTTTGGTAGATTTTACCGCGGGAAAATGCCTCATTCCCACGGGAAAAACTGCAAACGCGGGCGGAGCCGCGGCGGAAAGCTAGTTATGTATAAGATTATTAATTGCTTACAAATATTATACGCATTATGAAAATATTTTCTCCTGCCATGTCTTAATTATTAAATTTTCATAGAACTAGATTAATAATTATAACTAGAGACCCGTAGCGGCGTCGAAACGCCGCAGCTAGAATATGGTAATGTAATATTCATAGGGAAACATAAACAATTTTAAGGATTTTTTTCGATACTGTACTCAAAACACACATTTGAATGAAATGGTGCCTTAATAATAATAAAATATAACCCACCAGAATTGAGCCTAATTGCTTTATAATCACAACGTAGAAATAAACATTTGTCAAAAGTTTTGCATAACAATTTAAAAAAAACTTAAGAAACTTTTTTCATTGGTTCTTTTTTTTGATATCAAGAATCATTTGAGAAATTAGACTTTAGTTAGCATTTTTTAGTCATTAAGGTTCCCTATTGTCTACAATCATCCTAAATATGAGAATACAAAAGTCAACTTATTATAGTAAATGTTGGTAACAAAATAGGATCAGTTAAAATTTGCTGACGGGGCTATGTGCAAACATTTTGAGAAATGCTCACGGCAGAAATAAAAATAAAATATGATTTTCGATATTCATCTATGACTTTCTGACCTTTTAATTATTATTATTACCGAATCAGAATAACACTAATAAAACACGACTTAAATTACACCCTGGATATTTATTTATACTTGTAATATAAATATTCCTACAATCGACGATATAGAGACTGTGAGGAAAGAAAAAAGTCGTGGAATAGGCTCCCATACAAACCACGACCCTTTTAATAGGAAACGGACTCTAAACAATGATAACATTTAATAAGTAGGTAAAGTCACCGTCAGATATTGGTTGGACTTCTCGCTCGCTCACATTATCTGATGGAACCTTGACTGTACCTACCTAGCGTTGAAAAAATAAAATTAAAACAGCTTCTTTCACAAATTCGTCCATTTTTGGATTATTTCATAACAAAATATTGACATTAACCATTCTAATTTTCACATATAACCATTTATGTATCTTAGATCTAATTTACACCAATTGAAATAATATAAAAAATTAAACCGCCGAAAAAACTGAAAAGTAAGAAAAACCCTATAAAATATAACCAACTTCAAAATATTAACTTATTGACAAATTTCGTGATAGACTATATTTGAAGTAGTAAAACCTTGGCATTGTCCGATTATTCTTTGATCTTTAGATTGTTCTATAAATATCTTTATACCGTCAAAAACTTGTGCTCTACTTAAAGCCACGTAAAGCTGCCCGTGAGAAAATACTGGTTTTGGAAGATAGACAGCTACTTTTTTCAAAGATTGCCCCTTTTTTGTCACCGCAAATGCAAGAGTAACTGGAAACTGAAATCTTTGTAATTTGAATGGAAGGATGGAGTCTGAAGGGCTAAGCTTTATTTTAGGAAGAATAACTCTTTCGCCTGAACTTGCACCCGTCAGAACCTGACAATCTAAAGAATTGGTACACCGAGTTCCGTTAATCAACCCTTTGGCCGTATTTAGATTTCTCAGGAGCATGACAATAGCACCAATTTTTAATTTAAGCTCGTGTCTGGGAAGCCCACTTACTTCAATACTGTTAAGAAATTCCGTCGGAAAATTTATATTAGAATCAGAGTCATCTGATATCACTGTATCTACGCTCTTATATGTTACTTCTTCGCTAGAGATACGCTCGAGAACTTTCAAATTAATTTTTGAACAGATTAATTAGTCGGTGTGAGAATAGCCTTTTCGTGTAGGTATATTGTCCAAGTCATTGTATATAAAATCGATCGGCGAACCAATTCCTAAAAGACGAATATCTAATATTGACTGCCCACATTCGTCCTTTGGCAGAGGTCATTTCCAACTTTAAGCAAGTAATCTGCAAATTCGTCTTGTCCTTCATTTACTCGCATATTTTTATCTAGCTTTAGAAAAGTCAAATATCGCACACAAACGATGATTTTTAATACAGTTTTCGATTGTTACTGCCCGTCCAGCATGTGGCACTACCGGCAGAGTCTGTCTAAAGTCACCAGAAAATAATACAACTTTTCCAGCAAATGGTTGTCGTCGTCTATCTTCATTAATTGTAATATCCCGAAACATGCGATCGATTAGGCTGCTGCGGGTATCATACTCGCTTCATCAATTATTATAAGGTAGGCACTGTCAAGATATCTCCCGTGAGAAGAATCAGGTTTAACACCAGATACAGACGAATCAAGAATTGGTATCGGCGTGGTATCGGCAATTTGAATTGATTGTGAAGTGTTCGACCTCCTTTAACTAAGCTTGCTGCAATATCGGTAAATGCTACTGGAACAGCAATGCGATCAACACTCGCTACTTTGGCAAGTAAAGTTTTTTGCACATACGTTTTATCACAACCTGCAGGTGCATCAAGAAAAAATAAGTTTCTATTCTGCTCTGAGCACTCAAGGGCTGTTATTACTGTATTAATTACATTTCGTTGTTCATCAGTTGCCATGTTATACATGGACTCAAACTCTATTTGAGCATTTTCGCTGTTATAGGAAGTTCCCGGTATATACTATGCGTCGGTTCGGGTAGGCCAAGTTCCTTACAGTTCGTGTTATGTGTTAATAGAATTTCTTCAATTTCTAAAAGTGCAGCATTTGTAGCATCTTGCTCGTCGAGACCACGGTGTAAAAAATCTTCAATCATGTAATCTCTAAAGGTGTTCCAGACTTCTACGGATTCTGAAGGCACGGGCCTTCCGTCTAAGAAAGGCTTGGAATGGATTGGTTTTTTCTAGCTATTTATTATTTTTCAGTCTATTGACATTGGCAAAGTGCCCTAGAAGCCAAACGCCATTATACGAAAAAAAAAATCTAAAAGGACATGGATTTTTTTGGGCTATTATTCACAGAAAAATCTAACCACTATATAGAAAAAATATATAGATTCTAGACATAAAACTGAGTCCACATGTCCAGTTGTGGAATTTAAGTGCCCCATTTAGGAGATATTAATTTTTTTCAATGTAAAAAAGTTGTCCACTCAGCAAGTTTATAAAACGCACCTGCCACTACCTATCTCTTTCTAACACCTAGCTAAGGCTACTCTTGTCTTCTCTTTCTTACAAAATAGTTACTAAACCGCGAAAACGATTTATTTTGTATTCAAAACTTCAAAAATGAGCATAGCATGTGCTGTAAATGTCTCGCATAATGTCACTGAAAATCGTTTTCGCGGTTTAGTTAACTATTTTAATAACCTTGTAAGAAAGAGAAGACAAGAGTAGCCTTAGCTAGGTGTTAGAAAGAGATGGAGTGTGAAGATTGGCAGGTGCGTTTTATAGACTTGCTGAGTGTACAACTTTTTCACATTGAAAAAAATTAATATCTCCTAAATGGGGGGCACTTAAATTCCACAACTGGACATGTGGACTCAGTTTTATGTCTAGAATCTATATATTTTTTCTATATAGTGGTTAGATTTTTCTGTGAATAAAAGACCGGGCCCCATACGATTTTTTTCCTGTCCTTTGAGTGGTTGTCATTTATGTCATTTAATGTAAACAAATCCTTGCTTTATTTTTACGTATTTTAATTGGTATTTTGTTAAAAAAACTTAAAAAACTAAGAGTTTTATGCACCCCTCCAGGATGAGACGAAGCTAATGAGGTATAATTTATCAATATCGGACCTTGGATGTGGATTTGATGGCCTGTACAAAAATCGGGCTTGCGTAATATATATATATAGATGCATGTCTTTGAAATTACATTTTATCGACACGTGAATCAGAGTAGATGTCGTTACTTACCTTGTAAATGGGTCGGCTGGGATTTCTATCTTCTATTTTCAGTAAATTATTATTCCTTTTCTCATTTTGTATATTATTATTATAATCATTGCATTTTTTTATTTTTAGTAAATTCATACTGTCGCAGCGACTGATCTATTTTAAATAAAATTGAAGTAGCTTGCCGCTCCGCTGCTCTGCCCACGTTATGGACATTAGTCGCCTAAATCGTTACAGTTATTATTCTCGTAGGAATGACGAATTTTCCCGCGGTAAAAAGAAGCCTACGTAGTATTTTGATGTATAAGCTATATTATTGTTAAGTTTCGTTTAAATCCATTCCGTAGTTTTTGTGTGAAAGAGTTTATAACATCCATCATAACAAACTTTAGGATAGATAGTTAGGCTAGGTGTCGCTACTTCCCATATAAATATTAGGAACAAGTTTTCCTTATAGTTTTGCCATTGTTTATTTCAATTTTATTATTTTAGTACGTTTCCTAATTACTTAACCCTTAATTACTTAATTTTCATTGTAATTTACGTAATTTTCCTCTTTATTAGACTGAGTGAACAAAAGAGTGAACAAATAAATATTTTTGGATTTTGTCCACATAATTAGTTTACATTTTCTGTAATTTTTCCATTCTTTGTAAAGGCTTATTTATGTAAAGCTGCTCGATTTTACGAAGATAAATTTTATCAGTAACACTTATAATTGAAAGAAAGGATGATGACTATTTTTATATGAGCCCCGTCCCCCCTCTAACGTACCTATGTGTCAATAGGTTCTTATGGATCTTTAGAAAGGCTCGTATGTAACCAGATTTAACTTCATGATCAATGGGATTTGAAAAAAAAAAAAAATTCGTCACTTACAAACATGTTATCAATTACCTACTAACAATATCAAAGTCTCAATAGAATGTTAAGTAAATAAAAAAAAAAAGCGGCCAAGTGCGAGTCGGACTCGCTCATGAAGGGTTCCGTAACAGCAAGTAACATAATATAAAAGTTTTTGTAGTTCGTTGTGACTTTGATCGATGTTTTAATAATAGTGAAAGGTAAATTGCGGTTTACGATTTATGACGTATTAAAAAAAAACTACTTACTAGATCTCGTTCAAACCAATTTTCGTTGGAAGTTTTCATGGTAATGCACATCATATATTTTTTTTAGTTTTATCATTCTCTTATTTTAGAAGTTAGAGGGGAGGGGACACACATTTTTCCACTTTGGAAGCGTCTCTCGCGCAAACTATTCAGTTTAGAAAAAAATGATATTAGAAACTTCAATATCATTTTTGAAGACCTATCCATAGATACCCCACACGTATGGGTTTGATGAAAAAATTTTTTTTGAGTTTCAGTTCTATGTATGGGGACCCCCTTAATTTATTGTTTTTTTTTTCTATTTTTGTAATAAAATCTTAATGCGGTTCACAGAATACATCTACTTACTAAGTTTCAACAGTATAGGTATTATAGTTTCGGAATAAAGTGGCTGTGACATACGGACGGACGGACAGACAGACAGACAGACAGACAGACAGACAGACAGACATGACGAATCTATAAGGGTTCCGTTTTTTGCCATTTGGCTACGGAACCCTAATAAATGCACTCTAAATACTAAATGTTCACCAAAAAATGTCTATCTATGTAGGGGTACCATGTACTTACAGTTAAACAGATAATTATTGTTAATTATTAGCCTATAAATGTCCAGTGCCCAATTGAATGCTTACAATCTGTTATTTTGGGTACCAATATTAAGACAAAACGATTTTTTTCTCGGAATATCCCGCGTCTTTGAAAGATGTCGCCGAAAAAAGTAATCACATAGCTAAGACGCATGTACTGAGATTCATTTCAAATCTGTTGGTCGATGTTATTAGTTTTTAGGGTTCCGTAGCCAAATGGCAAAAAACGGAACCCTTATAGATTCGTCATGTCTGTCTGTCTGTCCGTCCGTCCGTATGTCACAGCCACTTTATTCCGAAACTATAATACCTATACTGTTGAAATTTGGTAAGTAGATGTATTCTGTGAACCGCATTAAGATTTTCTTACAAAAATAGAAAAAAAAACAATAAATTTAGGGGGTCCCCATACATAGAACTGAAACTAAAAAAAAAATTCTTCATCAAACCCATACGTGTGGGGTATCTATAGATAGGTCTTTAAAAATGATGTTTAGGTTCCTAATAACATTTTTTTCTAAACTGAATAGTTTGCACGAGAGACGCTTCCAAAGTGGAAAAATGTGTGTCCCCCCCTCTAACTTCTAAAATAAGAGAATTATAAAACTAAAAAAAATATATGATGTGCATTATTATTACCATGAAAACTTCCAACGAAAATTGGTTTGAACGAGATCTAGTAAGTAGTTTTTTTTTAATACGTCATAAATCGTAAACCGGAATTTACCTTTCACTATCACTAGTCACTCACTACATATTATAAAACAAAGTCGCTTTCTCCGTCCCTATGTCCCTATGTCCCTATGTCCCTTTGTGCGCTTAAATCTTTAAAACTACGCAACGGATTTTGATGCGGTTTTTTTTAATAGATAGAGTGATTCAAGAGGAAGGTTTATATGTATAATACATGCGTAATATACTTAAGGATAAGCCACAATAACCATTTTCCCGTGCGGAGCCGGGGCGGGTCGCTAGTTATTATTAAAACATTGATCAAAGTCACAACGAACTACAAAAAAACTTTTATATTATGTTACTGGCTGCTATGGAACCCTTCATGGGCGATTCCGACTCGCACTTGGCCGCTTTTTTTTTTTTTTTGGGGGGACGTTTTGACATTATCATCCTTTGATCAAATAAACTTATTATCGTGTAAATAGACAAGTAAGTTTTTTAAGTAAGTTTAGGCTAGGGGGCGCTACCTTCTGTATAAATATTAGTTAGGGATTTATTTCGTTTATTTTGGGTAATTTTAATACGTTATTTTTAAATATTCATTATTATTATGCCTTTTCCAATTAGATTTTGTTACAATTAATGTAGATTGTAGCGGATCGGACTCCAAATCTGTCTCAAGGTTCCGTTAAATAATAAGTCCGTAGCGCTCTCATCTATTTACCTACACTAATATTATAAAGAGGAAAGGTTTGATTGTTTGTTTGTTTGCAGCGAATAGGCTCAGAAACTACTGAACCGATTTCAAAAATTCTTTCACTGTTGATAAGCTACATGATCCCTGAGTAACATAGGCTATATTTTATTTTCAAAAAAATTAGGGATCCTTACTAAAACTTCAATAATGTAACCCAAGGTGTAAAAAAGCGGCCAAGTGCGAGTCGGAATCGCCCATGAAGGGTTCCGTAGCAGCCAGTAACATAATATAAAAGTTTTTGTATTTCGTTGTGACTTTGATCGATGTTTTAATAATAGTGAAAGGTAAATTGCGGTTTACGATTTATGACGTATTAATAAAAAACCTACTTACTAGATCTCGTTCAAACCAATTTTCGTTGGAAGTTTTCATGGTAATGCATAACATATATATTTTTTAGTTTTATCATTCTCTTATTTTAGAAGTTAGAGGGGGACACACACATTTTTTCTACTTTGGTAGCGTCTCTCGCGTAAACTATTATTCAGTTTAGAAAAAAATGATATTAGAAACCTAAATATCATTTTTGAAGACCCATCCGTAGATACCCCACACGTATGGGTTTGATTTTTTTTTGTATTTCAGTTCTATGTATGGGGACCCCCTAAAATTGTTTTTTTTTTTTTCCTATTTTTGTAAGAAAATCTTAATGCGGTTCACAGAATACATCTACTTACCAAGTTTCAACAGTATAGGTATTATAGTTTCAGAATAAAGTGGCTGTGACATACGGACGGACGGACAGACAGACAGACAGACAGACAGACATGACGAATCTATAAGGGTTCCGTTTTTTGCCATTTGGCTACTGAACCCTAAAAAGTACCAAAAATATTCCTAATAATTGAATAGGCTCCAAAACTACTGAACCGATTTTGGTGAAACTTTGCACAAAGATAGAATAGACCTTGGGAAAGAATACAGGCTACAATTTACCGCGGGAAAATTCCTCATTCCTACGGGAAAAACTATTAACGCGGGCGGAGCCGCTAGTCTGATAATAAGTCTTCATTACTGAATAAAAAAGGTAGGTAGGCTGGTCTAGGAGTACGCACTTAAGATTTAAGATGTTGTAAAATATAAGTTTACAATTCTAGAGAATCTGCTTAACTTTTATTCTGTTCTTCATAATAACATCTTTCATAAAGTAACATAAAATTTAACAGAAACATACCATGTTATCGGAAAAATATAAAAATAACCAAAATGAGAATTGCGTACTCTTACAATGGCTGTTGGTTAAGAGTACGCATGTGCATCTATAAGAGTACGCACGTAAAATAGTCTCCAAATTCATCTTTCCATTGCTTCAGTGGTCCCAAATGAAAATGTTTTGACCTTCATAGCTGGCACAGGCGTCATGCCACCACTACTCACATTTGGAACACCCTACCAGTCTTCTCTAGAGGGGCCTTTTAGGTATACTTCACCACATATGTACATTTCTGTATTTTCTTTTTAGGTGCCTTCTTTGGAACATGAAAATGTTTTTAAGACCTTTGTTTCGAAAATGAACTTACTTCGAGACCTAACATAATACACAACCCTCTTAAAATGCCTAACTTTGTTCTTTTCTAAATCTTGCAATTACTTCAGCTCGTGGTAATGGGAAGACATCTGCAATTGTCATGAGAGGTGGCATAGTTCTTTCAATTTCGAAGAGAACAAGAGGTGTGCAAGAATTTAAAAATTACCTTGCATATTGGAACTATTAAAATAAGAGCATGGTGCAAGAGTACGCGCGTACTCTTGCAACATATTCAAGTGCGTACTCTTGCACACATTCCCAATTTTATAATCAAACGACATGCAACGTCATCTGTTAGCATTAACCGGAACTAGTTTCGTTGTGACCCCTAGATAAGTTCCTTGCCGCTCGGACCGCATAATTGTATTTTACTAAATATTTGTAATTGAACCCCAAAAATACTTCGAAAATGCTATAAATATTTAAGAAATTAGGTAAAAATGTTCTCGCTTAACTGATTCCTGTGATATTGCAGGGTTTTCTTTTTATTTTCGCACAGTAACTACCACTTGTTTGTACTTCAAAATAGCACTGAAATTAGGCGCGCATTGTGAAGAACATTATAGTTATTGGGATTGCGTACTCTTATCGGATGCGTGCTCTTAGACCAGCTTACCCAGTAATTAATGAAATTGGGCGCCGCTAAGAACTATACTTTATAATGAAGTACATTTGGAGTACAACAGACGATGGATGATGTCTTTGCAATTGTTATAGTGTGCTTTTTGGTTCAAAACGGCAATATATTTGTGTTTTTGTGAAATCGCATCCAGGGTTTTGGAGGAAGCGTGGTGAAATTAGCAATAGACAGATAAGACCAAAAATAATGAACCTCCTTGCTTTATTTACAAGAAAAATGTTGTAAACATGCGTGTTGTCCTTACTAATGTTTAACCTGACCTTCAAATGTTTTTAAACTTTGCGGGTACGGGTTAGTGCCTACTATTATTTTCTTCTGTGACTTTGCACTGCAACATTGCTTCTATCTACTCGTATTATAGTACTAGTGAATTTATTGAACATGATAACTATTATTTTAAATTGTGACGCATGTAAAAGTTTTAAAAATAGGTATTTTTTTAAATCTTTCATCTAATTATTTGACATATTGAAAGATTTGTATTTTTGTGTGTCTGTGTGTGTGTGTATGTGTGTGTATGTGTGTAATTCTCCCTGAGTAACATAGGCTATCATATTAATATTATAAAGAGGAAAGATTTGTATTTGTGTGTGTGTGTGTGTGTGTGTATGTGTGTATGTTTGTAATGAATAAACTCAAAAACTACTGTGCCGATTTCGAAAATTCTTTCACCGTTAGAAAGCTACACTTACCCTAAGTAACATAGGCTACCTATTACCGCGGGAAAATGCCTCATTCCCACGGGAAAAACTGCAAACACGGGCGGAGCCGCGGCGGACAGCTAGTATAATATTATATTTTTTAAAATTAGGGATCCTTACTAAAACCACAGAGTAACTAATATACTACGTAAAATTAAATAAGTAAGATCTGTCAAATATTGTAGAAATCAATATTTTAAGGATGAAAAAGATGTAAAATTCGCTTCATAGGCAAACTAAAAAAATTATAATCTCAAAGTGATACATGTAACGACATCTATTAGTGCAGAAACATACTAAATCTAAAATGTATGGAAGGGACCACGACATGCTAAAACTTAAATATTGTAACTCAAGGTGTAAAAAAATACCTATAACACTAAATTAAAAATAATATTAATCCCCGACACAAAACCGTTACTTGATCCTTTCAACAACTACAAAAGAGCTCTTCAAATGGCTGAACTGAAGATATTTTCTTGGATCATAGCTAAGAACACTCTCGATTGTCACACCTTGCAAACAAAAAAAAAACTAGATCAAAATCGGCGCATCTGTTTAGGAGCTACGATGCCACAGACAGACAGACAGACACACACACACACAGACAGACACACACGTCAAACTTATAACACCCCTTTTTTTCGTCGGGGGTTATAAATATTCCTAATAATTGAATGGGTTCCGAAACTGCTGAACCGATTTTGATGAAACTTGGCACAAAGATTGAGTAGACCTTGGGAAAGAACATAAGCTACGATTTACTGTGGGGAAATTTCTCATTCTCATGGGAAAAAATGTTAAAGCGGGCGAAATTGGCACAAAGATAAAATAGACCTTGCGGAAGAATATAGGCTATCTTTTACCGCGGGAAAATACCTCATTCCCACGGGAAAACTATTCACGCGGGCGGGAAGCTAGTTAGTTACCAATATAATATATTGGCACGCTCGCATGCAGGCTGAATACATTGTTTGGACATAATATAACTTTAAGATCTTTTGTTCCTACTGTATTCTTGCAAATAAAAATAACATTAATTTGAAATTGAATATACTTCAATATAATCTATACATTTCAGTTCATTAATCAATTGATGGCGCTAGTGGACTGTAATAGTTTTGCAATCTCACAACCGGAAGAGGAACATCGACCAATCGATATTAAAGCGTCATGATGTGATTTAATAACAACCAATGAGGTGCGCGAACGAAACTCATAAGTGCATGCCCCGCCTACTTACTTCCGGACAGCGCCATCTCATATGGCGCAGCAAAGCACAATAAAGCGATGGTTCCTCTACCAGTCGCTGCGCTATAAGCGCTAGTGACGCTATTCTAACTGGCGAGCGGGTCTAGTACCTCTACTCGCCCTGAGAGGGAGCCTCTGCCGAGCATATTTTATCGACTTACGCTAACCAGAATAGGTGGCGCTACTTTCATTTTGCATTTCATTTCATTATTAGCACGAAGGTTTTACTGTTTTCTTCAGATTATAATCTTCGGTCAGATTTAGATTGATTTCTTTGTAAAATGTAGTTCGTAAGATTGTATGACCGCAACTAGCGACAGCATAGTCGAGTAAAATTTTATAAGCGTTTCTATTGGATTTCTATTGGAGGATTCTGTTATGTCTATGTCGTGGCCAAATCGCTGAATTGATCATTTCATGAAATGGTTGACCATTTCGTGAAGTGTTCACGTTTCATGAAGTGGCCAACTAATGGTAACCAAATCATTAAACGACAAACGTTTAGCGATTTGATCACCCACGTTTGACCATATCGTGAAAATAGGGTAACCATAAAATATTTAATGAAAACTCAGAACAATTTTGTTACGTACCTACTTGTTTATTTTTAGTTGTTTAAATTTACTATGGAATATTAAAATAATTTTAAAATAAGTATAACAAACTTACTTACTTAATCTAAAAAGGCACATGGACGGACGCGCTCACACGCACTGAACCACACGTGACATCTTTGGCGCGCACTAGAGTTTTATAGGTATCTCAAGTTTTTGGTAGGAATGTTTCTTTACCTGAGTCTTAATCGCATACTTACTAATTAGGTAACTCTTATATTATTTATAAAAAATATAAGTAACTTCGCTTACAAGGGCCGCCATCTTGACACAAACAAAGCGCTTAGGCGCTTACAGCGCCTCTACCGGTAGTCAATGAAACAATTCCACGATATGATCGATTAAGATTGATTATTTCATGAAATAGCAGTGCGTCCAGCTGGCCCTATCGTCAAACGATTTCTTATCATTGATCTGGTCTGGGCACATCATGATATGGCCAATGGACAGTGAAATATTTCATGAAATGCAACCATTTCATTAAATGGCCGATCATTTCATGAAATGGGCAATTCTACGATGCGGCCACGACATCTACATGCCTAGTAGTGTATATTTTCGTAAAGTTCTTATTTCTCTCAATGTAAAGCGAAGAATGCAGAATTCAATACTTCCTTGCAAATATTTTATTTTCCTGAAAATACTATCAACTTGAGTTCTAATAGGATCCTGCGAATTATAAAATTCTGAAACCGAATATCATAGCCTTATTGCTAAGATAAACAGGAACTAAAATTGCTTGAACTTTATTAAATTCGTTTCTATTTCCTATCTGAGGACTTACGGGAAGGTAATTTTTATTATTAACTTAAATTTCGAAATTGAATGGGATATTGCAATGTCATAATTTGGTACTTACAGTATAAGTAAATTCTACCTGAAAAGTAGAAATTAAAACATACAGGATTGACCAATGGAAATCGTTATTGAACCCTACTCGTACAGACAGCATAACACTAGTTGCGGTCTAATGTAATATTCACGATATTTTACAAAAAAAAAAAACTTCACCATCCAACCATTGATGGCATCCTACGACCGGGACCTTTGTTAAGGCCCGCGTAGAAAGCCCCAGTCAGAGCCGGAAGGCTGAAGCTGGATCCCCTCACTCTAGGGTTGCCATCTGCAAACTTAGAAATCCAGGATTTCAAATAGAAATACCATTACGGTTTTAAGACAGGACTATATATAATGCAGTACCTAATTGTTATATATAAAACAACTAATAGCAATCATATCATATCATACTTCATACAATTATTAGAAAGAAGAAATATTTGTATTTTTGTGTGTGTGTGTCGTGTGTGTAGTGTATGTTTGTAATAAATAACTCAAAAACTACTGAACTGAATTCAGCAATTCTTTCATCATGAGAAAGCTACATTCACCCTGAGTAACGCTACCTTTTACCGTGGGAAAATGCCTCATTCCCACGGGAAAATCTGTTAACGCGGTAGGATCCGCGGCGGAAAACTAGTGATTATATATTTTTATTGGTGTTTAACTTAACTTAGTTATTAATTGTCAAATTATATGGATAAATGATGTTTTTAATCATAAATAAATATAAAATAATTACTACCTATCTAAGTAAGTTATGTAATAGGACAAATTCTTACGTCTTATCATTATTTTCATTGTATTTTTCAACCCCAGCGAAATGTCCCTCAACATTTGTGGTCAACAACGAAATTTAAAGCACAGTTCCTTAACAGGACTCTTTAAAAACCCAGGACGATGCTTATAAACTATCCAGGACAGCCCAGGACACCCCAGAAAACAGGACGGTTGGCAACCTACTCACTCCCACAGCGAGAGAGAGAGATGACCGCAAGAGATTCTTCAGAATAAATAAGATAAGTTATACAAAGCAAGATGGTTTATAGGGGATTATTATATAAACAAAAATGTCTAAAAGTAGGAAAATGAGCCTAATAAAGCCGAAAAAAGTTAACAAAATCTAAGTAACAATTTACATGGAAAGTAGCGCCATCTGAAATAAATGTCATTCATGCTCATTCGATTTTTCGTAGAAGTAAATAGAGAAAAATATTATAAAATCGTATCGTAATTGTAGTTATAGTCTATTCTATAGTATAGACTCTATACTTACTAATATTATAAAGAGGAAAGATTTGATTGATTGTTTATTTGTTTGCATTGATTAAACTCCGAAACTACGAAACCGATAAATAAAAATATTTCACTGTTGGGAAGCTACATCCCCGTTGTATTTAAAAACATAACATTAAATTTTAAAAAATATAAACACCCGCCACTAAACCGTTACTTGATAATCTTCAAATGGCTGAAGATGTTTTCTTGGATAAAGCTAAGAACACTTTCGATTGTGACACCTTGCAAACAAAAAAAATACCTACTAGGTACTTAGATACTTAGATCCTTTGATCGGCGCATCCGTTTAGTAGCTACGATGCCATAGATAGACAGACAGACAGACACGTCAAACTTATAACACCACTCTTTTTCATCGGGGTTTAAAAATGGAATCCTTACTAAAAACAACCTTAAAACTCCAATAATGTAACCCAAGGTGTAATTGAATAGACTCCGAAACTACAGAACCGATTTGGATGAAACTCGGCACAGCAATAGAATAAATCTTAAAAAGAACATAAGGCTACCTTTCACCGAGGGGAAATTCCTTATTCCCAAGGGAAAACAGTTAACGCGGGCTGAGACGCGGCGAAAAGATCAATATTTACATAGAAGGTGGCGACATCTAGCCTGATTAGTACCTAAAATAAATGGATCAATCCCGATGTGACCACTAAAATCTTTTTAATTTATATGGGAATCGAAAAGGATGAGAAATGAATGAATTTAATTTTTATTGAATGATATCTACACTACATAGTATAAAACAAAGTCGCTTTCTCTGTTCCTATGTCCCTATGTCCTTAAGTATGCTTAAATCTTTAAAACGCATCGGATTTTGATGCGATTTTTTTAATAGATAGAGTGATTCAAGAGGAAGGTTTATATGTATAATACATGCATAAAATTCTTAAGGATAACCCACAATAACCATTTTCCCGTGCGGAGCCGGGGCGGGTCGCTAGTAGGTACTTCAATATAATCTTCAGTTCATAATGGCCCCCAATTTTTGATTAATTTACAGTTCATTATTCAATTGATTGCTGCAGCCGAGGCGGCCGCCCGCCTTCATCATTCCAAGTACGTGGAGTTGGAACGCGCTTACAGCTTTGTTCCGTTTGCTGTGGAAACCTGTGGCCCTTGGTGCGCTGAGGCTGAAGTGTTTGTGAGGGATATTGGGCTCTTGCTGCGGGATAAGGGGTTCGACAAACGCTCAGGTTCATTCCTGGTGCGGTGGCTGTCCGTGGCTATTCAGCGCGGCAACGCAGCCAGTGTCATGGGCACCTTTGCTCCGGGAGCGAAGCTGGGCGGGCTTCTAGGTTAGGATGACTTTGTGTTAATGTTTTGTTTTAGTTTTAAGTTGCCGTAAATTGTAATTGAATTTTTAATATTAAATTTAAAGCTTAATTTAAGTGGCGCGTGATAGAAGAAGGGTTTATTAAGGCTTTGACGGATTTCAGTTTTTAATTAAAACAAAATGAATGAGAATTTTTGCCGCGGTAAATCGTAGCCTATGAAGTCTATTCTATCTTTGTGCCAAGTTTCACCAAAATCTGTTCAGTAGTTTCGGAGTCCATTCAATTATTAGGAATATTTTAGACATTTTTTTACCCCTTGGGTTACATTATTGAAGTTTTAATAAGAATCCCTATTTTTTTTAAATAAAAAAGTAGCCTATGTATGTTACTAAGGGTGAATGTAGCTTTCTAATGGTGAAAGAGTTTTTGAAATCAGCACAGTTGTTTTTAGGGTTCCGTAGCCAAATGGCAAAAAACGGAACCCTTATAGATTCGTCATGTCTGTCTGTCTGTCTGTCTGTCTGTCTGTCTGTCTGTCTGTCTGTCCGTCCGTATGTCACAGCCACTTTATTCCGAAACTATAATACCTATACTGTTGAAATTTGGTAAGTAGATGTATTCTGTGAACCGCATTAAGATTTTCTTACAAAAATAGAAAAAAAAAACAATAAATTTAGGGGGTCCCCATACATAGAATTGAAACTAAAAAAAAATTTTTTCATCAAACCCATACGTGTCGTATCTATGGATAGGTCTTCCAAAATGATGTTTAGGTTCCTAATATCATTTTTTTCTAAACTGAATAGTTTGCGCGAGAGACGCTTCCAAAGTGGAAAAATGTGTGTCCCCCCCCCTCTAACTTCTAAAATAAGAGAATGATAAAACTAATAAAAATATATGATGTGCATTACCATGAAAACTTCCAACGAAAATTGGTTTGAACGAGATCTAGTAAGTAGTTTTTTTTTAATACGTCATAAATCGTAAACCGCAATTTACCTTTCCCTATTATTAAATCATCGATCAAAGTCACAACAAACTACAAAATATTTTATGTTATGTTACTGGCTGCTACGGAACCTTTCATGGGCGATTCCGACTCGCACTTGGCCGCTTTTTTGAGTTTATTCATTACACGGGAAAAACTATTAACGCGGGCGGAGTCGCGGCGGGAAGCTACTCGTAGTTTGGAATATGTCGATTGACCTCTTGAATTGGTTCAGATTTTACTTCACTATAGCAATTGAGTACCTACTTTGTGTTACTGGGTGTTATACATGGTCAAAGAAAAAAAGGTCTTACAATTAGACCACGTGACTGACACAAGTCTACGTCATTTTGCGCCGTTCATCCTTGTCTATTACACGCATTTGATAAGGATGAATAGGCAAATGACGTAGAAATTACTAATTGTAAGACCTTGTTTTCTTGTTGGACCATGGTTTTATATATCTTACAACTACTACCCATCCTCAAAATGATAGGATTCTTCGAAAAGTAGGAAACTCGGCGAGAAATAGTGTCTAACGGAGCTCCTGAAAAAGGGGACGGGTAAAGTTATTTTCGGTTTCAATTAAAAAAGTCAAAATACTATCAAAGGTTTAAATTATTTATTTGCTCAAATACGTGTTAGTAAATAGACGTAAATACCTTTATAAATATATAAAATTTGAATCATTTACGTACGTAGTACAACGTACCTACATTTATGTACACCACCGTGAAAAATTTTACTGGTTGTTTATCCGCTACATATTGGTACTTTTTGGTATTTGTATTTTTCATATTGGTATTTTTTGTTATTATTTATATTATCTGGACATAAGTATTATGATCATTTTTTACCTTTTGACATGAGGTAATTTACCATCATGGTAATTATTTTTGACATACATATTTGGTTTTATTATTTCTTTGACATTAACAAACTTTAATATACATACCTACTTAATTTTTATTTTTATACATACTCGTATTGACGATCATACTACGGATGTCCTTTTTATACTAATGTAAAAACGTGTGCAATCATGTAGTATGAGATAAATAAAACTAAACTAAACTAAACTTTGTAGTAGGTACTCATGAAACTGACTACTTTTCATATGGAACATAGACTGAAATCTATTTTTATGCCACCAACCCGCACTACTCTAAAAAAATTAATTAAATATAATTAAAATTCAACTTGTCAAACAAATTGACGTCATGAAGTTTATAATATTACTAGACGAAAACCTGGCTTCGTAATTACACATCTAGGTACAAAAAGTAGGTAGATATTTCTGTAGTCATCGGTTCTCAAGGAATATTAAAGATGGCATTTTCCCGCGGTAAAAGGTAGCCTATGTTACTCGGGGTGAATGTAGCTTTCTAGTAGTGAAAGGATTTTTGAAATCGGTTCAGTAGTTTTTGAGTTTATTAATTACAAACATACTACCTACCTATCCATTAAATTATTGCTGTTTTTGATTTATTTGAAAAAACAATAATTATCTTTGATATTCAATCCCAAGACACAATACCTATTCATGAAAAAGTTTTTCGGCGTAAAATACATAATGGGCTACAAATTTTAGAACAGCAAGATTTTAGAAAAACAAGCAACCATGCAAAATTTCATTTCAATTGGTCCAGTAGTTTCGGAGATTAGCCCCGTAGCCCGTACAAACAGAAAAACAGAGAAACAAAAAATTAAAAAAAATCTGGACATGTACCTACCACTTCTTACACCCCTGACTCGGTTTTAAGCATTTTTTTTCTATGTACAGATTTTCGACCTCTACAGTTTATATACCTAGATTTTTCGAGATATTATTTTTTAAAGGGTGGCGGCGCCACTTACTCATGTAAGCCTGACCAAAGAAATAAGAGACCTGCTCTGGGGGCGCCACGTGTATATTTTTACGACTATGGCAACAATTTCCCTTATAAGATTAGTTCCATTGAAATTCCGCAATATGGCGAGGCTTCTTCAACATTCCTTGGTTGGGCTTGAATTACCTATCACTATAAAAGTACTAGCATTTATCATTTATAATAATAATAATAATTTATTTGCAAGTATCGTAAAGAACCACCATGCAAAATTTAATTCAAATCGGACCAATAGTTTAGGAAAAAAAAAAGCCCCCGTACAAACAGAAAAACAGAGAAACAAAAAAATAACAAAATTATCTGGATGTGTTCTATTTCACTTCTTACATCCTACTGACTCGGATTCTTCTTCTCAATCTTTTTTTTTCTATGTACAGACATTTTGACCTCTACAGTTTTATTAGCGCTCCGCGCCAGAGCTGCAGAATACTATATTTATTCTGTGCCAGAATGTACCTACGCCCGCAGAATGGGGGCCTAAAAGCGCCGTTATTGACGAATCATATCGCAATTCGCGCACCACTTTCGTAAAACGGCGAGTTATGGAGGAATCGTATTCCAATTCATTAGAAGCGTGAATAGAGATTCGTTTCATATTGTTGGTTTTCCATACAAATCCGTAAAATGGTCACTCTTGGTGAATCATATGACGATTCATTTAATGATTTCTAAAATGTTAGTCAAGAGTAACATTTTAGAATTCATATTTGATTAAAAACATGATTAATGTCTTTATATTGAGATTATTATATGTGAAATATTTCAGAAATTGAAATACAAACAAAATTTAAATTAAAAATAAATTTTTATGCTTAATATTTAAAAAAATATACTCTGGTGGTGAATCGTATTTTTATAAAATGGTCACTTCACTTAACAAATCATATTCTTTGTATTTTCTGTTATTAAAAAAAAAAATTTTTTGTATTATAAAAATAAAATGAAATTAAATAAAATAAATTGCCCCCCTTTTTTAATTTTTGATTAATCTTTTTTTAATTAAGAAATAAAAAAAAATAAAATAAATAAAATAAAATACAAAATACCCCCCCTTTTACTTTTTAATATTTTTTTTATTTTAATATTGATATTTTATAAAAAATTAAAAAATAAAATAAATTGGCCCCCTTTTTTAATTTTTGTATTTTTTTATTTATTGATAAAAAAATAAAACAAATGCCCCCCTTATTTTATTTTTGTATTTTTTTATTATTTAATATTAATTTTGAAATTTTATAAAAATAAAATAAAATGCCCCCCTTTTGTATTTTTAAATATTATATTAAATTTGGAAAACATATTTTAAAAGATGTCCCCTTCGTCATTTCTATTATTTTATTACAAAAAAAATAAAAAGGCGTGCTTTACTATTATTTTTTTAAATATTATTAATTAATGAAGTAAAATTAATATGAAGGGGGGCTTTATTTTTTATTATTACCTATTGTTTATTTATTTTCATAATATTTCACAAAAACACAAGTACTAATAATTTTATTAAAAACAAGAATGTTCGGTGATTCACCAGAAAGCTGAATTCTAAGTGAACTGTAATAAGAATTGACCATTTTACGTTAAATACGAATCGGCTCGCGATTCTCTTAGAATTCAATTTATGAATCCTTTCGCAGTTCACTTTTCTTATATGGCGCTTTTAGGCCCCGGTCCCCCGATTTCCGAGATTACAGGGATACCGTGGCGCCCCCAGAGCAGGTTTCTTATTTCTTTGGGCAGGCTTTACAGTTGAAACTGAGCGTATTTAGCCCGATTGAATGTTCATAAAAATCTTGTCCTGACAATAACGATCATGCATAAATAATATGATGTTTGATAATTTTTATGCATAATCGTTTGGCGTGTTTAACGCAACATAAAAAAAATATTTGAACAGTAAGACAAGGTATTTTATAAGTAAGTAAATTGTTTATTCCCTTTACAAATACAACAGAACTTTAGTAAATGCTTTACTTATTATGACTAGTTATTAAATTATTATATCTGTGGGTGGACGTTGGGAGTCTAAAAAAACGTACCCTTTATGCAAGGACTTCATAGCCTCCACTAACAGTAAATATGATTAAAATTATGCTGGTATGAGTGTTGTGGCGAAGAACACGAAATTGGAAGAATTTGGCCATGTTGGACCAATCCATTGGTCAACCACAATAATGTTTTAACTACTGGCAACACCAACGGTTGGATTATTTTAAGGTTGGGTAGTTTTTGTTTATCAACAGAGCGGCCATACTGGATTTGGGTCGATGATGATTGGTTACAGCAGAGGCCATATTGGAATTGTGATTCGCTCCGGATTGGTTACTGTCTTTGAGTGGTAGGGTTGTTTGTTTCCCGCCAAAAGGTCGAGTCAGGGTAAAAGTGGTTTACTGTCGTTCAGTCTTGTGTCAGTGGCCGGAGCATGAAGTGTAAAGTGGGAGCTGTGCCGCGTGGCGGTAAACGCTGGAGCAGCGGCAGAACTCTGGGAAAATAAAGTTAAGTACTTAGTCTTTCTTGTCTTGATGTGTTCTTGGAGATTTTTCCATGTACAGCTCTTGGAGATTTTTCCATGTACAGTCAAGTTCATAAGTGCAGTCATATAACGTGTTTTTATACTTTCAAATATCTTTTTTCCCAAAGGCTTGATTTTTTTTGTGTTACTTATACAGTGTAAGGGACTCAATATTTTGCTTCAAATGACACGACCTGAATGCTTTTGGAAAAAAAGTTAATTTAAAGTATAGGTGCACGTGACATGACTGGACTTAGGAACGTGACCGTACATTATACTCGTCATTTATAACTGTGCCAGCCACATGTTTTAACTACCTACTTGACTACAACATGACTTCCCCACAGACTTGTTACTTGGATTGATTGCTATCTGAGCTGTGTTACTTAGGATATGTGGTCTCCCAATTGGTATCGTGTATGATAGATGTATCATACTGTGAAATGTGATGTTGAGAACACTGGTGGAGTCCAAGTGTGCAAGTCGCCCGGCTGAGGTCTGGGCCCGTTTCGGAGCAAAATGCCAAATGAGCAAAATAACAAGTGGAAGCAAATGGTCAAAAGAGCAGAATGTCAAAAGCGCATAATGTCAAGAAATCTACTTTTTTTTAAACTACTTGGATTTCAATTCTTTTTTTTTGTTTTAATAAGTCAGGCTTACAGGGAAATAATATTTATTTCTAATCAAAAATAATAATTTGAAATAATTAAATTATCTTTCTTTTGAAGTGGTTTTAATACTAGTTGAACTTACGACTCCGCTCGCATTATTTCGGAAAAAAAGTTTTTTCTACATCTAACTTATTTTTAATAATTTATACTAATTATACTAATTTATAATAATAATTAAATTTAATATAATTTTACTCTTCTACACAGCATCTTTGTTATTCCAACCAAGGATAATGATGTAATTTCAACATGTTTTCAATATTGGCAAATTTTTATTTAGAAACAATGTTGGCGGAGTCGCGTATAGGTATAGCTAGTAAGAAAATAAAGGAAACAGGATACACGAATTCAATATTAATTCTCGATAATTATGATTTTTGATTAGATTATAAATATTTTGAAATTCAAATTAAAATAATTTATTGATTGTCAATAGGTACCTACAGAATCAAGTGACGCCCTACAAGGGCATTGCTATATTTGGACGTTGCCTTTAAAATCTTCTTTAATCTATAAATCGTACTAATACCATGTTACAAACTTTTCTCACAGAAGAGAAAAACAGAAAAATAAATATTTAATATTTTTTCCCACTTAATAATAAATAGTATAACACTAAATTAAACATTTTAAAAACCCCCCCACAAAACCTTTACTTGATCCTTTCAACAACTAGAAAAGAGCTGATAATCTTCAAATGGCTGAAGATATTTTCTTGGAACATAGCTAATAATACTCTTGATTGTGACACCTTGGAAACAAAACCCGATTAAAATCGGCCCATCCGTTTAGGAGCTACGATGCCACAGATAGACAGACAGATACGACATACATGTCAAACACAAATAACACCCCTCTTTTTCGTCGGGGGTTAATAAATCTCATTTACCAAAAAAAGTAAAATTCTAAATCCAAGGAGTTTTTTCAATAAGTAGGTTTTTTTTACATTATGCGCTTTTGACTTTCTGCTCTTTTGACCATTTGCTCCCAGTTTTCATTTTGCTCTTTTGGCATTTTGCTCCGAAACGGTCTGGGCCATAGGGCTGGCGCCAGTATCGCCTGTCAGTCATGCCGACCTAGGTGTCTTGCGGGGCGATATAGTGGGTGAAGGCGCCTTCCCAAAGTACTATCATCATTTATCTGGCCTTACACGACATAGGCAGCCCTTGTGGGATCTGGTTAGGGATGGGAACGATAAGTCGGTTGGCAAACCATGTACCACAACTACCTGACAACACTGTTGTGTGACTGACCATGACAATCCAACCTTTATGATATCTTATGTAATTGTATTATTCTCTAGCTATCACTTGTGTGTATGCATAGAAATCAACTAATCATACTTAATCCCACAGGTTGCGCAGTGATTCCTTGGTCATGTGTCCTGCCTGCGTCTCATCTGGTTATCACGACGTCAGCGGAGAGCGACAGTCGCAGCGCGGTCGGAGTTAGAGTTCTATCAGCGAAGCAGAGGGAAAGGGAAGTTCGGCGGTTAAGGTAGGAAATTTATTATTCTTTCTACCCCGGACTGTGCCCCGGAAGTTGTTTTTTGGGCGAGCGGCTATTTCCCTGGATGACGACGTTTCGATTACGTCATAATATATTACACGAGCTTCCCGCCGCGGTTCCCGCGGTAAAAGTTAGCCTATATTTTTCCACAGGGTCTATTCTTTCTTTTTGCCAACTTAGCCCGCTTAATTTTTTTTCCCATGGGAATGAGAAATTTTCCCGCGGTAAATCGTAGCCTATGTTCTTTCCCAAGGTCTATTCTACTTTGTGCAAAGTTTCACCAAAATCGGTTCTGTAGTTTCGGAGCCTATTGAATTAGGAATATTTTAGGTTTTTTTTTCACCTTGGGTTACATTATTGAAGTTTTAGTTAGGATACTAATGTTTTTGAACATAAAAAAATATATGACCTAGGTATGTTTTTATGGTTCCGTAGCCAAATGGCAAAAAACGGAACCCTTAAGGTACAGTTACACATGCTCATTAGTAGCACGAAAGCATGCCACTATTGAGCAGTTGCTACCTAGTAGCATGTGTATCGAAGCATTGCTAATTATAAGCATGCTAATTTCGAGTTTGCTCAAAAATCGACAGTCGTGCGATTTTTGGGCATGCTACCTGCAGCGCGGGTAGAAGGGGGGGTGCTTTTAGCACGTGTGAACAGGTTTGCTTATTGAGCATGCTAGTATCGATCAATCGTTTGCATCAAGTTTTTGAACACACTGTATTGCAATCAAAATGGTTATTCTATTAAATTTTCTGGAGAGGGCCACTTAGATTTCCATTTTTCACGCACTGACACGGACAGAGAACGTGCTACTATGTCGATACCGAAGCCTAGCCTGTGCTCAATTAGCATGTGTGTTTAATCATTTGCTTTAAGCATGCTTATTTAAAAGTTTGCTTAAAAGAAGCATGCTAAACATAAGCAAATGTGTCAGTTCAAAGAGCATGCTCGCTTTAAGCATGCTAATAAGCATGACGTTTTATTAGCATGTGTAACTGTACCTTTATAGATTCGTCATGTCTGTCTGTCTGTCCGTCCGTCCGTCCGTATGTCACAGCCACTTTATTCCGAAACTATAATACCTATACTATTGAAACTTGGTAAGTAGATGTATTCTGTGAACCGCATTAAGATTTTATTACAAAAATAGAAAAAAAACAATAAATTTAGGGGGTCCCCATACATAGAACAAACAAAAAATTTTTTTTTCATCATACCCATACGTGTGGGGTATCTATGGGTAGGTCTTCAAAAATGATATTTAGGTTCCTAATAACATTTTTTTCTAAACTGAATATTTTGCGCGAGGGACGCTCTCAAAGTGGAAAAATGTGTGTCCCCCCCCCCTCTAACTTCTAAAATAAGAGAATGATAAAACTAAAAAAAATATATGATGTGCATTACCATGAAAACTTCCAACGAAAATTGGTTTGAACGAGATCTAGTAAGTAGTTTTTTTTTAATACGTCATAAATCGTAAACCGCAATTTACCTTTCACTATTATTAAAACTTCGATCAAAGTCACAACGAACTACAAAAACTTTAATATTATGTTACTGGGTGCTACGGAACCCTTCATGGGCGATTCCGACTCGCACTTGGCCGCTTTTTTTTAATTGGGATGGGATGGGTTACTCAGGGTGAATGTAGAATTCTAATGGTGAAATTATTTTTGAAATCGGTTCAGTAGTTTTTGAGTTTATTCATTACAAACATACACACACACACACACATACATACAATTTATTGTATAGGTACCTACAGGGCGTCCCACGGCTATGCCACATGGAGGTAAAGTAGGTACCTTAAATATTGTAGATAGAACATTTTACTGAATAATAATACATAGTTTAAAAAACTAAAAAACACGCTTTCTGTCTGCCATCTTGGACGTCCGCCATATTGGATTTAAGTCCCGTGACTGTTTTTTTCGTATTCCTGACAGCAAACCTTTTCATTTGATACCCATATCATGGGGGTGGATTTCTATTAAGAAATCGATTCGTCTGAGTTCACCCCTTATAATCGGTTATTAATTTATAATAGTAACACTATATAATAGTTCTGCATGTTGGCCACTGCGTGGCGCTGCTTTCACTTCTATCCGTCAGCCCCTATGGCCGCTCTTGCTACTGTAAGTTATTGTTTTTAAATCGTTTTCCATCGACGTATTAATTGAATATCATAGTATCTATTTTGGTGTACAAATATATTGAAGTATATTTTACCGCCAGACCCTGTTTTATTTTCACATCCACCGACAACCTCGCTTCCATTGCCTAGGCTCAAACTTAGAGGTTATTGGCACCAGGCTTGTTGTGAAGAATCAAGAGTGGATTGTGGATGGAATAACGAGTAACGGGCTGGTTGGTATTGGAGATCTGTGGCAGCGCTGTAGTGTGCGCTTGGCTGCGGCGATATTTGGATTTGGACAACGTGTGTCGTTGGATCCTGACTTTGGACGTGACGGTGTGTCAACGTGGCCAAGATGTCAAACGAGGGCAATGTGGGTTTTGCTCTGTCGTCTGGAAATGCGATTGAAAAGCTCAGAGGAACAGATAACTATCATACTTGGAAGTATCAAATGAAAATGCTTTTGACCTTGGAAGGATTATGGAATGCAGTCGAAGGTACGGACACGGATGTCACTCGTGTGGGGCGCGCTCTCGCCCGCATTGGTTTGAGTGTAAATTCCTCGTGTTATCAGCATATTCGAGATGCCAAGACGGCAAAGGAAGCTTGGAATAACCTTAAAACTGTATTTGAAGACCATGGTTTATTCAGAAGAGTGCTGTTACTTCGCAAGTTGCATAAGATGGAATACAAAGAGTTTAACTGCATGTCACTATACATTGAGAATGTGATGAATGTAGTTCACCAACTCGCTGATATCGACAAAGTGATTGATGATAAGGAAATTGCAGAACTTTTACTAAGTGGCCTGCCTGAAGACTATGATGCCTTAGTCTCTAATCTTGCAACTGCATGTTTGACTTCTGAATTGAAGAGTGAACTGGTACGCGCCCGTCTTCTTCAGGAGGAATCTAGAAAAAGAAAAAATGATTCTACGGAGGAAGCTGCTTTCTTTTCAGGTTCTAATAAAAGGCATGTATCTAGTGGGGGTACACAACGGAAGAAAATTGTCTGTCACTATTGTAACAAAATTGGTCATGTTAAATCAAAGTGCTTCAAACTGAGACGTGACAAGAAAGGTGACATGAACTTCAACCGCTCGCTCCTTGCCACAGATACTTGTGCTTCAGCTTTCTTTGTGAAGACCGATGAGTGGTATGTTGACTCTGGTTGCTCTAATCACATGTGCAACAATAAGCAGCTGTTGACCAACTACAAAGACTTTGAGGACCGTGAAAACAAAGTGATGCTTGCTAATAATGAGAAGATTACGGCTGAAGGAGTTGGTGAAATAAAATTAAAGGACTCTATTACTATTGAAAAGGTATTATATGTTCCTAGTTTATCTGCAAATTTATTGTCTGTTAGTAGATTAGCACAGAGCGGCTTTACTGTGATATTTAATAGTGATAGTTGTAAAATCTATAATAGTTGTGAAATCTATGGCAACCCTATTACCTCTTGCATAAATTATAATGGGCTTTATAAATTGAATGGGTGTAGTCGAGACAGATCTTCGCAAGAAGTGCATTCTTCGATGTTCTTGCGTGATAGGCAAGAAATACAGAGTGCTAATGTTGCTGCTTCTGTTCAGCCAGCTGAGCTCTGGCATAAGCGTCTGGGGCATCTAGGAGTTAAGGGGATGTCTGCTTTAAGGGATGGACTTGCATCTGGTGTAATGTTTCAGGTTTGTAACCCTAACCTCGAGTGTGAGACCTGTCTACTTGGGAAGCAAGTCGCATTGCCGTTCCCCGTGGGCGAGGCAACACGTGCTCTTAAACCCTTAGAGATCATACACTCCGACGTTGCTGGTCCCATGCAGCAGTGCAGCTTTGGTGGGGCGAAGTATCTCGTGACGTTCACGGATGACTACACAAGAAAATCATATGGATATCTCATGAAGAGGAAATCAGAGGTAATTGATCATTTTATTAATTTTAAAAATGAGGTTGAGAAACAGTTGGGTTTATCAATTAAGGTTCTGCGTTCCGATAATGGGTCAGAGTACTGCAATTCACGGTTTGATGCTTTGTTAAAGAAAGAGGGGATTGTTCATCAGAAAACCGTACCTTACTGTCCTCAGCAAAACGGTGTTTCTGAACGCTTGAATAGAACACTCATGGATAAGGCTAGGTGCTTAATGCTGGGAGCTGGTCTCTGCACGCGCTTTTGGGGAGAGGCAGTCATGACTGCAATCTATTTGAAGAACAGGTCGCCCACAGTCGCTTTAGCAGGACACACACCTGAAGGTTTGTGGACTGGGTTGAAGCCGGACCTTGGTCACCTTCATGTTTTTGGGTGTATTGCATATTCACTTATCCCTAAAGAAAAACGCCTTAAGCTTGACGCGAGGAGTAAGATGTATATATTTGTTGGCTATAGCGATACTACTAAAGGCTTTAGACTCTTGGACCCATTGAACCCTCATAAAATAGTTGTGTCAAGGAATGTTGCCTTTTTAGAAAATAAATTTTATAAAGATTTTACTAATAACTCAATGAAGTGTATTAATAATGATGAATTTTTATTTTATGAGTATGACATGACATCTGTTGATAATGATAATATTAATAATAATGACTTTAATTCTTCAACCAAAGATAATATAGATAATAATGTTACTAGTCAAACAAATAAATTTAAGTGTACTAATGAGGATCCTGTGGCTTTTTCAGATAGCTGGGAGGCAGAGTATTGCTCGGTCGACGAGGACGATCATGGCGACAGCGAGGCTGGGTCGGCTGACTCGTTCCATGAGCCTGTAGAGTTCTCAGGGGAACCGTCGCCTGCAGGGGAAGTTCCTTCTGCACCTCAGACACCCGCCGTGCACTCATCGAGGCCTGCTCGTCCCACTAGGGGTAAACTTCCCTCAAGGTACAAAGATTTTGAGACTGATTTTTCAATGGTTGCGCGAGACCTACCATCCAGCGTCGTAGAACCGCTATCTTACAAAGAGGCGATTTCTGGCCCAAACAAGGCAGATTGGATTGCTGCTATGAAGAGCGAGTATGAATCACTGCAATCCAATCAGGTGTGGTCTTTGGTGGACAGGCCACCTAATGTTAATATTGTTAAAAGCAAATGGGTCTTTAAATTAAAATATGATGCTTCTGGTAACTTTTATAAATTTAAAGCGCGCCTAGTTGCCATGGGTTTCACTCAGGTTCATGGTGTGGATTATGAGGAGACATTTTCACCTGTTGTAAGAAAGTGTTCCTTAAGAATTTTGTTTGCTTTGGCTTGTGAGCTTGATTTAAAAATAGATCATATAGATGTTACAACTGCTTTTCTTAATAATGAGCTTAAAGAGACCATATATATGGAGCAACCAACAGGCTTTAATAATGGTAATACTAAAAAGGTATGTTTATTAAGAAAAGGCATCTATGGGCTTAAACAAGCTAGTAAGCTCTGGAATGATAGAGTTGATAAGTTTTTGGGTGAAAATGGCTTCTATAAGAGTAAATGTGAACCATGTGTGTACACTAATAAATTAAATAGCAATAGTTTAATTGTAATCGCCTTATATGTTGATGATTTTTACATATTTTATAATAATAATAGCGCTAAAGAGCGGCTTATTAATTTGTTAATGAAAGAATTTAATTGTAAAAATTTGGGGCACTTGAAAAATTGTATCGGAATAAATGTTGTAAGTGGTAATGGTTGTGTAAGGCTAGATCAGAGAGAGTATATCAAAACACTTCTTAAAAGGTTTGGTATGGAGGACTGCAAGCCAGTGTCAACACCCATGCAAGTAAATTGTAAGTTTGAGACTGATTCTGAAAACTTGTGTGATGATAAGTACCCATATCGTGAGCTCATGGGGTGTCTAATGTATTTATCGGTTTGCACTAGGCCGGACATTTCATTTGCTTGCAGTCAGCTTAGCCAATATAACAGTAAATTCAATAGGAGTCATTGGCAGGCAGCGAAACGCATTTTGAGGTATCTAGCGGGTACGTTGGACTATGCTCTACATTTTAGAAAAAGTAGTAAAATATCTTTAACAGCTTATGCAGATGCTGATTGGGCCAATGACCCCTTAGACAGGCGCTCGTACACAGGGTTTGTTGTTGTGTTAGGTGGTAATACGATAAACTGGGAGTCGCGTAAACAGCGCTGTGTTGCCCTCTCTAGTACGGAGGCAGAATATCTGTGTATAAATGATGTGTGTAAAGATATCTGTTTTATCAAAAACCTTATATTTGAAGTTTTTAGTATGAAATTGAATACTGTTGTTTACAATGATAATCAGAGTGCACATAAGCTTGTAGAGACGAGGGAATACAGCCATAAACGCACCAAGCATATAGATGTTAGGTATCACTTCATAAAGGACTTAGTACATAGAGAGAATATAGTTATTAAATACTTACCCACCGACCAAATGATCGCCGATGTGCTAACCAAACCTTTGGGCGCAGGCAAACACTCTACATTTATACATAGCATGAATGTTAGTAAATAAGTAGGAAACAATGTAATGAGTCATTTATTTTGTATTTTATACTTTTGAGTTTCTTTGTATGCTATGTATGTGTGATATGAATGACCTAATGGTGTCATGATGGCATGCTATTTGCACATAAGTAAATTGGCATGCTGTCATGCTATAATACTGAGAATAGTCTCTGTACAGGTAAACATTTTGTAAATGTTATGTCTAATGTAATTGAAGTTATATTAGAATCACGCCATGTTGTAGAGATGGTATCTCGAACAGTATTTTCATTGAGTTTGTATGTACTAAAAATTGTAGAGCGTATTGTGCATATTATAAGGTGTGAGGGGAAGTATTAAGAAATCGATTCGTCTGAGTTCACCCCTTATAATCGGTTATTAATTTATAATAGTAACACTATATAATAGTTCTGCATGTTGGCCACTGCGTGGCGCTGCTTTCACTTCTATCCGTCAGCCCCTATGGCCGCTCTTGCTACTGTAAGTTATTGTTTTTAAATCGTTTTCCATCGACGTATTAATTGAATATCATAGTATCTATTTTGGTGTACAAATATATTGAAGTATATTTTACCGCCAGACCCTGTTTTATTTTCACATCCACCGACAACCTCGCTTCCATTGCCTAGGCTCAAACTTAGAATTTCAAACAGCCAGTTCGCCATCTTAGGGAGGCCGCCATATTGGATTTGTAATGACGTTTCTTAGCTAGTCACGCATTGTCATCAGAACTCAGAGCGTGTGCAAAATTTCATCCTAATCGAAGACCGGGAAGTGGGTCAAATTAAGATTCCAAGATTTTTTACGTACATGTAATGGAGAGGTCGCCATATTGTTTTTGTAATGACGTTTCTTAGGTAGTCATGTATTGTCATCAGAACTCAGAGCGTGTGCAAAATTTCATCCTAATCGAAGACCGGGAAGTGGGTCAAATTAAGATTCCAAGATTTTTTACGTACATGTAATGGGGAGGCCGCCATATTGGATTTGTAATGACGTTTCTTAGGTAGTCATGTATTGTCATCAGAACTCAGAGCGTGTGCAAAATTTCATCCTAATCGAAGACCGGGAAGTGGCTCAAATTAAGATTCCAAGATTTTCTTACATACATAGTTACTTACAAGTGAAGCTAATATAAAGCGTGTAAAAAATACTTTATTTTATTTCTAAAACCTATTAAAACTGCATTCATACATTTTTTTTATAATTACATGGTTGAACCGGGAATCGAACCCGCTACACGAGAAAAAAAATGTCCTGTAGTTTTATCATACCGATCGAAAGGCTTCATCATAAGGGTAATTTTTTGCTAAATAAGTGTCAGAAATAAAAGGAAGACTATGTATTTTAACATTTTAATACAAAATTTAAAAAATTTATCAAATGCTCAAAATGACCCCCACGCTGTTGAATACAAAGTCGCACTCTTTTGATTATTTCACTCCTGTCGATTTTTTCATTTTGTTGTGGTGGATATTTAGAATAATACGTCTAAGTTCTGTTTGTAGCTCGTGGACATTTTCATTCCATTAAAAATATATCTAACAGGGGGGGTTAGATCTGGCGATCTCGGCGGTTACATTTAAATGTTAAAATGTATATGTAAAATGTACCTTTTATTTCTGGTACTATGTACTTACTAAAAATAATCCTATGATGAAGCCATTCGATTGGTGTGATAAAACTACAGGGTGTTTTTTTTTCTCGTCTAGCGGGTTCGATTCCCGGTTCTACTATGTAATTATTAAAAAATGTATGAATGCAGTTTTTATAGTTTTTAGAAATAGTCTTCTTTCCGTAAAATGTTCTATCTACATATTTAAGGTACTGTCCATCCATGTGGCATAGCCGTGGGACGCCCTGTATATGTATCTATAGTCCCCTTGAATATATCTATACTAATATTATAAAGAGGAAAGATTTTTGTTTGTGTGTGTGTGTGTTTGTAATGAATAAACTCAAACTACTGAACCGATTTCAAAAATTCTTGCACCATTAGAATGCTACATTCACCCTGAGAGAGATACAATATGACATTGATATAGTGTGCATTGCAAAACAATTGTGCAGTTAATATCAGATTTTGTGCAACTTAATTGAGCGAGTTATTGGGTGAAATGTTGGGTCCTCAATCCTCGCACACTCCCCTCACATGGGGTATTGAGGGCCCACCTGTAACAGAGAAACTATGCGCTCTACAGAAATCGTCTTTACGGCAAACTCTTAAGTCCAGACGTAACAAAATTTGTGTCGTAAAGATATTATCGCAAAACACTATGGTATTTTATACAATATATATATTCGTTCGAAATTGGCCCTCAGAAGAAATTTTCGTACTCTCTCTCTTATTGTCTAATATTAAGAAAGTCCTTTGCTTTCTGGTTAAATAAATGATGTCAGTATTGTGAAAATAATCTGTGGGATTTTGTGCAAGCAAGAAAACGTCGCTACTTTTTAAGTTATTTATGACATCGCAAAGATTTGGGCCCTCAATCCTCCACTTTTTCTTATTTTTTGTTAATTACGCTTCAAGTATTAAATATTTGTCAAATATAAAACTATCTGTTTTTGTGAAAATAATTTTGCGACAAATGTGTAGGTACCTATAATTTGTTTTCAAATGTGTATAAATAATTTGTTTTGAATAAAAATTACTAATTAAGTAGAAATTAAATTTTCTTTTCTTGTAATCATAATTTAGTAAAAGTATAATTTAGTGTAGTACCTATTTAATAATAGTTTTCATATGACGGTAGAATAGGACGAAATTTTTGTTACCCTACCTCATACCCGCATCAGAAATCATTTTTATTCAAACCAAATTTGTTGCACAATAATTTCACAAAAACAAATAGTTTTATACTTATTAGTGAAATGTTTAATAGGTACTTAAAGCGTAATTAACAAAACACTAGTAAAAGTGGAGGATTGAGGGCCCAAATCTTAGCGACGTCATAACTTAAAATAAAAAGCGGCCAAGTGCGAGTCGGAATCGCCCATGAAAGGTTCCGTAGCAGCCAGTAACATAATATAAAAGTTTTTGTAGTTCGTTGTGACTTTGATCGATGTTTTAATAATAGTGAAAGGTAAATTGCGGTTTACGATTTATGACCTATTAAAAAAAAAACTACTTACTAGATCTCGTTCAAACCAATTTTCGTTGGAAGTGTTCATGGTAATGCACATCATATATTTTTTTTAGTTTTATCATTCTCTTATTTTAGAAGTTACAGGGGGGGGACACACATTTTGCCACTTGGGAAGCGTCTCTCGCGCAAACTATTCAGTTTAGAAAAAATGTTATTAGGAAGAACCTAAATATCATTTTTGAAGACCTATCCATAGATACCCCACACGCATGGGTTTGATGAAAAAATTTTTTTTGTGTTTCAGTTCTATGTATGGGGACCCCCTAAATTTATTGTTATTTTTCTATTTTTGTAAGAAAACCTTAATGCGGTTCACAGAATACATCTACTTACCAAGTTTCAACAGTATAGGTATTATAGTTTCGGAATAAAGTGGCTGTGACATACGGACGGACAGACAGACAGACAGACAGACATGACGAATCTATAAGGGTTCCGTTTTTTGCCATTTGGCTACGGAACCCTAAAAAGCAACGCAATCAGTGTACTGTTGTTTATTGAAGAGTTTTCGTTTTAGTCTTCTACTCCGCCATCAGATATAATCAATATTTATGTGAAACCATTTTAAGTACAAGTTCTATCTAGAAAACAAAAAAATATTGAAATCGATTGATAAGAAGCCGAGATATTGCCAAAACAATTTACCGATCGGGTATAACGGCATCGTCAATTGAGGAGTTATTTCCTCATATCTTCAAATTTAATCACCCGATCTTAGCGAAATTTTTATGGGACCACCCTGCAAGTAAACCTGGTCGATTAAAAAAAGAATTTTGAAAATCGGTTCACAATTGGCGGAGATATCTTTAAAAAACGCGTCGAATTGAGTACCTCCCCCTAAAAAACTACGAAAGGTAGCGACGTTTTCTTGCTTGCACAAAATCGCATAATTATTTTCACAATTACTGACATTTGTTTAACCAGAAAGCAAAGGAGTTTCTCTTGGGAGTTTCTGAATATTTTACAATAAGAGAGGAGGGAGTACGAAAAAGACTTCTGAGGGCCAATTTCGAACAAAGATATACAAAATACTTACAATAGCGTTTTGCGATAAATCTTTACGACACAATTTTAGAGTTTGTCCTAAAGACTATTTCTGTAGAGCGCATAGTTTCTCTGTTACAGGTGGCCCAACATTACACCCAATAACTCGCTCAATTGAGTTTAAGGCTTTAGAACCCTATTTTTAAAACTCGCCTCAACTTTGAAGACTCAACTCCAAATAGGTAAACAACGACTCGAGGCTTTTTACTAATATAATTTTAAAATTTTAAAAATCTCCGCCGCAAGACCCTTAAAAAGTAAAAAATAAATAAGATAAAATTTTGTTGATCCTTTAATGCGACGGGGGACTGCTAAGTAAGAAAATAGCAACGAATGCAACAGACTTCTGGCTGAATAGAAGGTAAACATCTGAGATATATTAGGAGATTCTTTTGTTATTTCAACTGTAGTCCTAATTTCACGTAAATTTTCACTTTCTCTTATCTAAACACTTAACCAATCCATCATTACGTGAGTTTCATTGGGTGGCTATAAAATTAACGACTCAGAAAATCTATGTTCATCTACCATTATTTTGGCATTGAAACTAATGTTAAAATTTTCTTACTTAGCAGTCCCCCGTCACATTAAAGGATCAACAAAAAAATTTTACATTTATTTTTTACTTTTTATGGGTCTTGTCGTGGCGGGGGTTTTTTAAATTTTTAATTCAATTTTTATTTGTAGATTTTAAACTTAAACTTCACTATAATGAACGTATCTAAACATAATAGAAACGATTAAACAACTGGAACGATACCATACCATACCGATACGATAATAACTTGGTTTTCGAAAAAAATATTTTAAGTAACCGCAAGTGTAGGCCTACTAAGTATGAAAGTAGCGATAGGCTCGAGAAGCTGTCAAACGCGACATAGTGACATTAGAGCCATAGCAGGTCTGTCAATATGTCGCGTTTGACAGCTTCTCGAGCCTGTCGCTACTTACATAGTAGGCCTACTTTGTAGGTAGTAGGTATTAGTGGAGTAAAAGAAAACGCAAGAAATATTATTGTTGCAATATACCTAACGAGTTTCAACCGCTACCTTTTTTTTCGTTTTGTTAGTTGGGTATCTTGTAGGCTCCTGCATCAGGTCCATAATATCAAGGTTACCATACTCAAGTATTATCTAATCATTAATACCGTTCCAATGAGTCCAAACACGATACCTCTGCTTTAATTTTATGAGGAGTTGGTTATCTTGTAGGCTCCTGCATCAGGTCCAGAATATCAAGGTTGCCATATCACAATACAATCTAATCATTCATACCTTCCAATGAGTACAAACACGATACCTCTGCTCTAATTTTATGAGGAGTTGGGTATCTTAGGCTTCTGCTGCAGCATCAGGTCCAGAATATTGAACATGTTCTTACAAAATTATTAAAGTGACAGTAGGTATATCACAGTTCAAAAATCGTTTACGAGTTGTGAAAGTTATCCAAAAATCCTTTCAACAACTAGAAAAGAGCTGATAGTCTTCAAATGACTGAAGATATTTTCTTGGATCATAGTTAAGAACACTCTCGATTATGGCATCGGTGCATCCTGCAAGAACATAGGCTACGATTTACCGCGGGAAAATTTCTCATCCCCACGAGAAAAAACGCGCCGCGCGTTAATAGTTTTTCCCGTGGGTATGAGGTGTTTTCCCGTGGTAAAAGGTAGCCTATATTAATTTCCAAGGTCTATTCTATCATACTCCAAGCTCAGATTGGTACAGATACCAAGTTTCCGCCCCACGGTTTTGCTATTTTCTTGACACCCGCGCTTGCAGTCTTTCCCGTGGGTATGAGGTATTTTCCCGCAGTAAAAAATAGCCTATGTCCGTGCCCAAGGTCCCAGGTTGGTATCTTCATACCAAGTTTCATCAAAATCGGTTCAGTAGTTTCGAAGCCTATGCAATTATAAGGAATATTTTAATAATAATATTGTTTATTTGCTAGAACACATGTAAAGGTTGTACAGGTCTTAAATTAAAAATAACAGTAACAATGTATTCAGGTATTTTTTGCAGGTGTTTTAGGTATTTTTTTTACTGAAGTTTTAGATTTTTTCTATTTATACTTTAAGTAAGAATCTATATTTTTTCTGAAAATAAAATATAATAATAATAAATACTAAACACTTTATTACACACAAATCGTGAACATTAAAAAATATAGCCTACGAGTATGTTACTCAGGGATCATGACGTAGCTTTTCAACAGTGAAAGAATTTTTGAAATCGGATCATTAGTTTAGGAGCCTATTCGATGCAAACAAACAAACTTTTTTTTTTAATTGACCTATGCTTGTGTCGAAAAGGTACGACCAATTAAGCTTCACCGGACTTGCAAACAAACCTTTCCTCTTTAAAATATTAGTAGGTACCTATAGATAATTGAATAGGTTCCGAAACTACTGAACCGATTTTGGTAAAACTTGGCACAAAGATAGAATAGACTTTGGGAAAGAACATAGGCTACGATTTACCGCGGGAAAATTTCTCATTCCCACGGGAAAAAATGCTACAGCGGGCGGAGTTGGCACAAAGATAGATAGAAAATTCCACATTAAATGAAAAACGATTATTTATTTATTGTTGCAATTGTAGTGGTACAGCTTACATACAGGTCTTAATAAATTTACATTGCAGATAAATTACCCTGTACACTACTGTACTGGCGTCGCAAAACAGTCATTCGGAGCCTTTAGGTGCATAATATCCATTTTGCAAAATGTCCAGTGGTGAAAAAATGACCAGTTTGCAATATGTCCAGTTTGCAAAAAGTCCAGTTTGCAAAATGTCCAATTGCAAAATGTCCAGTTTGCAAAATGTCCAGTACGCAAAAAGTCCAGTTTGCAAAATGTCCAGTTCGCAACAGGTTCAATTTATGATGTCGTCGTCGAAATCAGGGATTACACGAAATCTCTAGGGATATCATGAAACCCCGGTTAATGTCGAATTCTATTGTTTATTATGGGTGCCCCTTAAATTGCATAACATAAATATCCCTATTATGAAAATCCATAACAGACTTATCCATAAAAAAAATTAAGCATGTGGCGTAGAAATATAAGATTAAAACATAATACATATTGTATTTTTTGAATATCACGTAATTTGATTATTTACGTTGGTCGAATGTAAATATCTATCTATACTCTATACTAATATTATAAAGAGAAAAGATTTGTATTTTTGTGTATGTGTGTGTGTGTGTCTGTGTATGTTTATAATTAATAGACTCAAACTTTTGAGCTGACTTCATAATTTTTTTCACTATTAGAAAGCTACGAGTACATTCACCCTGAGTAACATAGGTTATATTTAATTTTCAAAAAAATTAGGGATGCTTACTAAAACTTCAATAATGTAACCCAAGGTGTAAAAAAATAGCTAAAATATTCCTAATAATTGAATGGACTCCGAAACTACTGAACCGATTTTGGTAAAACTTGGTACAAAGATAGAATAGACCTTGGGAAAGAACATAGGCTACGATTTACCACGGGAAAATGTCTCATTCCCATGGGAAAAAAAATTAAAATGTACGAATAATCAGCTCACTGACTTCGTAAAATAAAACTTTTGGAAGTCGAAATTTTTTGTCGTGTCTGGCTGGACCATGTTTCTTGGGGAAAGTTGTTCGGTTTCATGGTCTGAACTCACCCCTCAATTTCGTAAATTGAACTTTTTGCAAACCGGTCATTGTGCAAACTGGACATTTTGCAATTGGACACTTTGCAAACTGGATATTTTGCAAACTGGACATTTTGCAAACTGGACATTATGCAAACTGGACATTATGCAAATTGGTAATTTTTTCACCACTGGACATTTTGCAAAATGGACATTATGCACCTAAAGGATTCGGAGTGCTTGCTCATTATGTAAAATACATTGTCTTATTGTCAGTTGCAGAAAGGTTCATTAAAGTCAAAGTTTCTTTAAATCTATTGCTAACTCTTTCTTTGTCAACAAGATAAAGTAATAGATTTAAAGAAGCTTTAATTTTAATGGATCTTTCTGCAACTGACGGTTAACCTAGCATGCAGTAATCTAGCTACTGCTAACTCAAAAACTTTATACTAGAGGTGTCGATGAATTAATTGGTATGGTACAGTAAGCAGCACTTGCGGCTGGACACTCGCACTACGAAACTCTCTTCTACTGGTACGGAATATGGCGCTCTCAAGGTCAACATGTCCAGCCGCATGTGCTGCTTACTGTACGTTAATAATGTCAAATTAAATGTATATCGTCAATAGAATAAAATAATAGGTACTGAAATGTGCGGAGTTAGGGAGACAGAATAACAAGACCGTTGTTGGTAATAGACTGAACCTTTATTAAGTAAAATACAAGGGTTTATATATTAAATATTTCGTGTCGTTAAACTACATAACAGGCTTTAACCCTGACATTTACTATATTTAGAATATCAAGATACAATGATATTTAATACATTGTTATTATTTATTTATTGGTTCGCCAACAGTTATACATATTAAGACTTACTTAATAACAAGTTGTATTTAGTGGTAATATGCTAAATTAAATATTATAATATAACCTTTTACAGGCAAACACCACATATGTAATACGAGTTAACTTTAAAGAAAGTAAAATTAACTAAAAGTAATAAACATTAGAATAGAATAGAATAGAATAGAATAGAATAGAATAAAAGTTTATTCAGAGTAACAATACAAATCACAAGATTAATTCATTATTTATACAATTTTAACAAAACGACCTGCTACTATAGAATTGGCAATTCATGACATTACAACAGGAACAACATCACTAAATATAAATAATGGTAGTATTTTAAACAGTCTATTAATTATTCTATTATATTTATTTAAAACATCTTAGGCTTGGGCCGCACTACGGTTTTTTCCCGCTAAACAGCCGCGGATTTTAACCGCCTGATTTTGTGAGTAAAGGAAACTAATGAAACCGGCCGCACTGACGGTTTTTTTCCGCGACTGATTTTAAAACCGCGTTTTGTTACAGAATGGCTAGCGGGAAATAGCCGCGCCAAAATTTGTAATCCATAGAACTTATATTGGCGCGCACACATTTGACGCGGTAACCGCGAGCGGTTCTGTCATTATTCGGCACATCGTCTTGAAGAGTCGTTGTGTTTTGGTTGTCGTGTCGTCATTATGTCGTCGACTGAATCGGAGTATGTTTCAAATGAACCAGATTATGAAAGTTTATCCTCAAAAATCATAGTGGAGGTACAGAAAATACCAGTGTTATATGACACTACTTTGCGTTAATATAGTGACAGGAATGAATTGATGACGTTTTCTTTTTCTGTTTCTTAGTATCAAAGCAACAACACAAACAGCTCTCTTGAAATCCATCTTCAAACTGTGAAAATCGTGGCCAGTTTCGCGGTTTTTAACCGTAGTGTGTGCGTCTCGGGCGGCTTTGCGGTTTTACGGTTTACCGCTTGCGGAAAAAAACCGTAGTGCGGCCCAAGCCTTAACTAGGTTACTTCATAGGTATATGGTACCATTATGGTAATCTGATATTCAATATTTATCTAATAAAATATTAATTTAATTTTATCATTTTCCCTATATGGTTAAACAGGACATCCCTTTGAACCTACGCTACACTACAATACAATGTCGACACTTAAAAAAATAAAATATAAAAATTAATTAACATTTTAAAATATAGAAGCTTGTCCGTACATAAATAAATAAATAAATTTGTGTTATAATTTATATCAAATTTCATAAATAACTAGATTAAAAGTAATAATATTTAATTTTGTCGCTAATATCAGTGTTTTTAAGTTTTAATTGAGTTACCGCTAAGGAATAATATCGAATAATAATAATAATATGCTTTATTTAAGATAACTTTTTAGTTCATTTAGGAACGCGTTATTAACGCGGGCGTTGCCGCTGCGGGAAGCTAGTTTTACATAAAAATAAACTTAGAAATTCGCATGCCAGAGTCATTCTAGAAGTTAAATAAAATTAAAGAAAAGAAAACTTTTCATCTTATTTAACTTGCAAGATTTTATTACAGACAGACAGACAGACAACGGGACAGGTTTCATAAAAGCTTGTAAAAATAAATCAATAGATGCATGCATGGTGGCAAACAGCGCCAATCGATTCGGCAAGATGGCGAGTGCTTAGACACGCTCACCGAAAGGCGGGCCCGGTAAACTTTGCGCAACTTCGGCTAGATGTTTTATTTAACTTGCAAGATTTGATTGTCTAAATTCGTGTCTAAATTCTGTAGGTATATTTCCAAACACGCGCTGTGGTTGTATACTATCATCCCTGGTCCACCTTCGCGGTAAGACAAGGCCTGCAGTCTAGCCAGAGGTCCACACTGGGGTTGTTGAAGAAAGCTTACATCCACGCGTATTTCCAGACAGCCAGGACGTTAAGCCAACATGGCCAACTTAGAACGTGTACTTAAACGTCTACCCCAGGAATCGGTAATCTATAAATACAGGATGTGGACCGTAACACACATTCCCCAGCGGTGGCAGGAGCGATGGGATCAGGAGAAAGGAAGAGATCTCTATCGCTTCTTCCCCTGTGTGAGGGAACGCATGGAGCATAGGTGGGTCGAACCCGATTATGTCACGTCGCAGATGCTGAGCTGACCGGTCACGGATGTTTCCGGGGCAGGTTGCAAGATCTGGGATTGTGCGCGGACGGCAAATGCCGGTGCGGGGAGGCCGACGAATACAGAGACGACATCTTGTGGGAGTGTGCGCGGTACGAGGAGGAAAGGGACGCGATGTTGGGGGAGCTTACGGTCCAAGAAGAGGGCCCGGTCCACTTTGCGCAACTTGTTTCCTCGGAGGCAAACTTCGCACGGTTCAAGGAGTTCTGCGTGAGATGGCATCGGAGGAGGAGAACGGAAGAAGGAATAGAAGAGACGCCATAGAGGCATGGAGATGGATAGCTGCCGATGACGAAGCCGTTTCGTGACGTCATGCCCCAGAAAGGGGAGAGGTGACGCAGGGACATCTAGTCGTAGAATTTGTAGGGGGGGAGTCGCGTCGATCATGCGCCCCCGACCCGTGTTTCGGTCGACACGGTCCGTATGACCGGGAGATCGGTAAGACCATGGGAGGTTGGTGTCGGTATACTGCTACACCTCCTCCTGGCCCAAAAACACCTCCTCCTGGACCTCCCACTGGTGCACCTAACATGGTGACTGCTACACCAGACGCAAAAACTGCGATATTTATTTTTGACAGCAAGATCACCGTCACGGTGCTTTACCAACTTAGCAACGCGCACTGCTTGGTCGCGCACGTCGTCGCTGCGGGAGTAAGATTCTTCGCCGTCACGGCCTACTTTCAATTCTGCCACGACCTAGAACTTCACCTGGAGAACCTGACAAGAATATTAGACCAACTTCAAGCGCGAGGAGACCCTACAGTGGTGTGCGTGGATTCGAACTGCCACTCTCCGTTATGGTGGAGTGAGCCCGCACAATACACGGGGGCCCCGCGTCACTACCAGAAGGCAGCTAATGGAGGACTTCATCCTTGCCAGAGGGCTAAAGATACAGAATCGTCAGGGCCAGCCGCCTACTTTCAAGACCGCTAATGGCAAGTCGAACGTAGATCTAACCCTGACGACTAGGGGTTTGGACGTGTGTGGATGGCGTGTTCTGGACGGAGCAAGTTGTAGTGATCACCAACTGATACTGATAGACGTCCCTGCAGGTCGAATTTCAGCCATCAGGTGCCATGGCATAGGCCGAGGAGGAGAACCGGGCGTGGAGCCGATGAGATTCCGGGAGCGAGCGGTGGACTGGGGTCTCTTCCAGGCCGTCCTTGAAAGGCGTGTGCCCCAGATAGATTTGGGGGCTCCGGCAGAGTCGGCATGTCAGCAGTATACCGACATTCTTGTTCGTACAGCTCACGAGTGCCTGGGCGTAGTTAGGCCAAGGGATCTCCGCGGTTACGAGTGGTGGTCACCGAAGCTCGACAGTTTGAGGGCGCGACATAATAGGGCTCGACGGGCATGGCAGGAGAGTAGGCGCGTCGGGGGACCAACCGAGGCTGAGGCCAAAGTCCGCTTCCATAAGGCCCGCTCTCAGTATCGTGACCTTATGCGTCAGGCTGAACTTGATCACTTCGCGAAAATGGCTGAGGGGGGCCCGACGACCCTTGGGGGAAGGCGTACTGGGCCGCTAGCGGTCGGGAGCGTCCGCCCCCGGGGGTGGTCAATGGCTTGAAGCTAACTCAGGGGTACGCGATGGACACTGATAGCGAAATCCAAGACATCCTGGGAACGATGCTCCCGGATGATGATGAGCAGCGCGGTGCTTCGGCAAGATGTCGCGCGTCTCGGCGTCGGGGTGGGGAGTCCGATACAAGGCACTACGCCTTATTTATGTAGGTACATTCGTCGCGACAATTGCGTACGCCGCATCAATTTGGCAAGGGTGCAGGTGTGAGCGCCGTGTTGGTGTGCGTGTGGTGACGTCGCTTGAGGTTACGTATTGCGCATGACGTTCTTCCGAGTAGAGCGCGGTGAGTTTGGACTACCTTATTGCATTTTGACCACCATCCACACTGGTTGTTAAAGTAAGTTTATTTCCACGCGTATTTCTAGACAGCCAGGACGAACATGACCAACTTAGAACGTGTACTTAAACGCCTACCCCAAGAATCGGTAATTTATAAATACAAGATGTGGACCGTAACACACATTCCCCACTGGTCTTCGGCGGCGACCGTCATCGCGTGCGGACGTGTGCTGAGGTAGCTCCGTGCGAAAATTTTTGCGGAAATTTTTCTTTGCGGTTTTCGTGCGATTTTTGAGTTTTCTCTTAATTTTCCATGATTTTTAATAGTTTGCGAATCAAATGCGATAGAGACGTTCTGTAAATAGTTGCGTTTTATTGTTTTATTTCGGTATTTAGGTTTTAGGTTAGGTTACGGCATATAACCCGCGTTTAGACGATGAAAGTGCTAGTTTTAGTGACAATAATCGTGTAGTGCGTAGTGGTAATTAGTGTTTTAGTGTTTTTATATACTTTTCCTTATTGCATTTTGACCACCATCCACACTGGTTGTTAAAGTAAGTTTATTTCCACGCGTATTTCTAGACAGCCAGGACGTGAGGGGCACATGGCCAACTTAGAACGTGTACTTAAACGCCTGCCCCAAGAATCGGTAATTTATAAATAATACAGGAAGTGGACCGTAACACACATTCCCCACTGGTCACTGACCGTTGGCAGCGCTAGCGAACGGACAGCCGTCACCTTCCACCACCGTAAAGGTGTGAGCGCCGTGTCGGTGTGTGTGTGGTGACGTCGCTTGAGGTACTGCGCATGACGTTACGTTCCGACCAGAGTTTGGACCTTATTGCATTTAGTTATTATTGGACTTGGTTTTATTTTATTTTACGGACTTGTGGCGAGCCAGTGGTGTTGTGGTGAACCTAAAGGGGTAGCTACCATTGGGTCTTTTATTTTTAAATAAATCTAATACAAGAATGTATAAAGAGTCCCGGCCTTGTAAAAATTTTAGAACAATCCAATACAGGAACGTATAATCGGACTTATAAAATTTTGATTGGATCCAATACTTTGAACGGTTGCTGGAACAGAATTGCGACAGAATCTGAGCTGCCTACAGCCATAAGGAGGGTATCCCTTATGCGGTCTCCGGTAAAGAAGACGGATCAGCAGTTAGTTGATCTGAGCGACTCGTCGGCTTCAGATTCGGAGACTCAGGAGGTGCGGAACGCTCCAGCGTCGGCTCGATCGGCGTCAAAGGCAGCGAGTGCGAAGAGGGTTCTTCCCTCCCCGGAAGCTGCGCCAAGCCAGCCAGTAAGGAAGACTGTGAAAACCATTGCGAAGGCGGCAAGAACTCGCGCGTTGCATAGGAGGCCTTATAGGGGGGGACCACAGGCGGTGCCGTCATCCAGAGAGGGAGGTTTCATCTTCGGGCTCGGACGCAGATGGGACCACTGAGGGCGCTGCTCTCGTGAGGGCAGAGGGCGGGTTACCGGACATGTCTGCCGAGGTCCTTCATGAGGCGTCCCACAAGGTGGCAAGCAGAATACTGCGCGCGGTGAGCAGCCATAGAAGATAAACAAGGCTGAAATCGCCACGATAGGGGTTGAGGTGGAGAAAATGCAAGCCATAATTGCGACTTTGGCTATCCGCCTCGCAAAGGCCGAGGCTATTGCAGAAGGAGGCATCCAGGGAGAATTGCACCGGCGTGCTGGCGGGCCAGAGTCCTATGCGGACGTGCTGCGACTATCCGGGAAGGTTGAGCGACCGAAGCCACAGAGTGGTGGGAATATGCTAACCATATACCCGGCCGATTCAAACGGCCAGGGCGAGGCGAAAAGTATCAAGAGCGCTGAGGAGACGAAGAAAGTGTTGAAGCAGGCGATTAACCCAACGGAGCTGGGGGTACAAGTATCACGCTTGAGGAAGGTCGCCAACTCCGGCGTCCTTGTGCAGACAACTTCAGCAGACGCCTTAAACAAAATCAGGAAGGCGATTCCCAGCACCCTTAAAGCCACTGAACCAAGGGAGAGACAGCCCCTTGTGGCAATAGTGAATGTCGAAGAAGTCGAAAATGACGCATTCTTGAGTGCTCTTATCGAGCAGAACCTGAGTGGCGACACTAACTGGCCCGCCGAGAAACCAAGGAAAGAAATGACTATCGCCTTAAAGAAGTGGAGGAAGGGAGGAGCTGCCACCACGGTTGTGCTGAGGTGCAGCCCAGGCATGAGGAACCACCTCATTAGGAAGGAGCGCTTATACATTGGCTGGGAGAGGTATCTTGTGAGAGACTACGTCGATGTCGTCTGCTGCACCAAGTGCCAATCCTATGGCCACACCAAGAAATACTGCCGGGCAACAGCGGCCACATGCGGCAAGTGCGGCGATACGGGGCACAGAAGCGAAGACTGCAGTAGCGCAAAGCTCACTTGTGCGACTTGCAAGTCTTTTAAGAAACCAGGAGCAGATACGCACAAGACTGCCTCGTTCGATTGCCCTGCGTTGTACGCGTTGAAGGCGATAGTCAGGGTCAATTATGGATAAGCACGCTAGGATAGGTGCGCGGCTTCGCATTGGGCAGCTAAACCTACAGGGATCGGAGATGGCAACAAGGGAGGCCATGGTACTGGCTAGGGAGCATAAGCTGGATCTCATACTAGCCCAAGAGGTGTACCCAACCGGGGACAGAAACATAGTTGCACCAACTACAGACCCGAAGGCAGCAGTCATCATCTGCGCTGCCGTCGTCACCATCACCGTGCTTCACCACCTGTCCAACTCGCACTGTATCGTGGCTCACATTAGGAAGGACAGGACATCTGGAAGTCTGGCCAGTTAATTGTTCTGCCCAAGGGCAACGGTAAGCCCCTTATCGATCTCAAAGCTTACAGGCTTATTACCTTGCTATCGGTACTGGGTAAAATCTTAGAGATTAATTATTATCTGCGCTTCTTGCCAATTCCGCGGAATTTCAGAGGGCCAACACGGCTTTACGCCGGAAAGATCGACTTCATCATTGACAATTCCGCAGACTAATACGATCAGCTAGTCTTTTTGGACATCTCTGGTGCCTTTGACAACGCTTGGTGGCCTATGATTTTAGTTAAAGTCAAGCATCAAGACTGCCCACCGAATATCTACCGTCTGCTAGTGAGTTACTTCACCAACAGACGAGTGGGACTTATGGCTGGAGACCAGGCGTTGTGGAAGGGTTGCACCATGGGATGTCCACAAGGATCCGTATTAAGGCCTTCACTGTGAAACGTCCTTCTCGACGACATCCTTCGATTACCTACGCCGGTTGTGTCAGTATGATTGCGTACGCGGATGCCGTCACGGTCGTGGTGGAGGCTTCGTCGCGCGCAGCTATTGAGTACAAGTGTAGCGCGACCCTATCCCTCATTTCCGAATGGAAGGCCCGAAATCGTCTTGCGTTCTCTCCATCCAAGTCGCAGACAATGTTTCCAGTATTTCCAGACAGCCAAGACGTGAGGGGCACATGGCCAACTTAGAACGTGTACTTAAACGCCTACCCCAAGAATCGGTAATTTATAAATACAGGATGTGGACCGTAACACACATTCCCCACTGTCGGTATGCTGCTGAGGGCTAAGGGCATTGAGGACGAAGTCGTTGCCGTTTGGCAGGAGAGATGGGCTAACCACGAGAATGGGAGGGACCTCTTCAGATTTTTCCCTGATGTGCGAGAGAGGCTGTCGGCGGTGTGGGTGGAGCCCGACTACATGGTATCGCAAATGTTATCCGGCCACGGCTGCTTCAGGGAGCGTCTTCATAAAATGTCGTTGGCGGAGTCCGCCATCTGCCATTGTGGGGAGGGAGCAGAAACCAGGGACCATGCCCTGTGGGAGTGTCGCCTATACGACGAACCGCGCCGCGTTTTATTAGATAAGGTTTCGTCTGCTGAGGGTCGAGAGACGGGGCCCATTTATTTCCGCGACTTAGTCTGTACTGTCGAATGTTTCGGGGCCTTACGGGAGTTTTCGCACCGGTGGCACGACATCAGGGTGCTGCTCGAATAATGGTCACACTGGACGCGCAGTGCCGTTGATGTGCCGTCTTGCCCAAAAGGGCGGTACAGCTTTTTATGGCCGCTCCTCCCAGTAGGGAAGAGAGAGGGCCGGGACATTAATAATTTGTAGGGAGCGCATGCGTTAGGGAACACGCTCGCGTTAGTACCCCTGCGCTCCCATACGCTTCGGCCCGTATGCCTAACGGCAGGTAGGGCCATGGGAGGAGGAGGGTTGTCGGTATGCTGCTGTTGCAGTTGCAGGTGTTGGAGGATGTCGTTTCCCTTTGGCAGGACCGCTGGAACGGGCACGAAAATGGGAGGGACCTGTTCAAGTTTTTCCCCGATGTGCGGAGCCGGCTGTCGGCGGTGTGGGTGGAGCCCGACTATGTGGTGTCTCAGATGCTCAGCGGCCATGGCTGTTTTAGGAAGCGGCTCCATGCTATGTCGTTGAACGAGTCCCCCATATGTCCTTGCGGGGAGGGTGGAGTCCAGGGATCATGCCTTGTGGGAGTGCCGCCTCTACGATGCTCCGCGTCGCGACCTTTTGGACCGAATCGATACTGCGTTGGCGGACCGGGAGCCGGGTCCCATATATTTTTGCCACTTGTTGTCCAGTGCAGAGTGTTTCCAGGCATTTAAGACGTTCTCATATCGGTGGCACGCGATTAGGGTTAGCTGTGAATAGCGCAGCAGGGCGCGCAGTACTGTTTCTTGTGTCGTCAGACCCATAAGGGTGTTGCAGCTACCCTTCTCTCCTGCCCAAAGGGGGAGAAGAGAAGGAAGGGACGCAATAATTTGTCGGGGGCGTATGCGTTTGGAGGGTTCTCCCCTACGCCCCCAACGTTTCGGCTCGTATGCCTTACGGCAGGTAGAGCCATGGGAGGAGGTGGGTTGTCGGTATGCTGCTACAATTAAAATGGATGGGGCCTCGGTGGCGGCGGTGACGTCGCTTAAGCTGCTGGGTGTGACCCTGGATCAGGCTCGGACCTTCGCGCCGCATGCTAAGATTGCTGGGGAGAGGGCCGCCAATTGCTTTGGGAAGATGGCTCGTGTATCGACCACCCGATGGGGTATTCGGTACCGGGCTCTTCGTCTACTATACCGAGGAACGTAGGTATGTGGCGGTCCTTACGTATGCTGCGGCGGTTTGGTCCCATAGCTGTTCCAACTTCGTAGTGAAGAGGGCCCTACAGGCAACGCAGCGTCCTGCGTTAGTCCTGTTAGCGAAGGCATACCGGTCTTGCAGCACTGCAGCACTGCCAGTTTTGGCTGGCGTGCTGCCGGCTGATTTGGAAGTCCTTCGCGCAGGACGAATTGAGCAGCGTAGTCGTGGGTTACCCCCCAGGGAGCGCAGGAGTGTCCCGGGACACAACCTTGGAGACCGTTGCCCTTTGGCAGAACAGATGGGAAGGTCATATGAACGGTCTTGACCTATATAGGTTCTTTCCGGACGTTGCGCTTAGGCTTAACTGTCACTGGGTGGAGCCGGACTACATAGTCTCGCAGATCCTCACGGGGCACGGGTGCTTTAGACAGCGCTTGTGCCGCATGGGGCTCTGCGAGACTCCGGCCTGTCCTTGCGGGACGGGCTGCGAGGAGGATAGGGACCACGCACTTTGGGAATGCGAGCTGTATGCCGACGCTAGAGCCGCCATGGTGGAATCGGTGGTTGACGCCAACATTGGCACTTATGGGCCCGTTCACTTCAGGGAGCTCGTTTCGTCCCCCGCGGGTTTCAGAGCCCTGCAGGTGTTTGCGAGAGCCTGGCACGCAATTAGGGTCACCTATGAGTGAAGCCGCCGTCAACGAGGATGCACACGGAAGTGAAGTACCGTGTCGTGCTGTAAAAGCCTAATTAGGCGGACGCCGCAAAGTAGGCCCGCCTCCTACGGGAGGAGAGTGGCAGGGACCAAATAATTTGTAGGAAGTGCGCGGTTAGGGAACAAGCCCTGAGCAAGTACCCCCGCACTTCCAGAGTTTCGGCCCGTATGCCGTTTACGGCGGGTAGGGCCATGGGAGGAGGAGGGTTGGTCTCGTCTGGAGTTGCTTAGAAGTTGCTTAGGATCGGACCCGTGTACCACGGCGACCTGGTCGGCTGTCCAGAGAATTTTATTCTGTTTAAGTCTTTCGCACACAGCTGGCACAGCAAACGAAAGGACGTGTGAGTCACCAGATAAAATTCTCTTTGTAACAGCATACCGCGCCGCCGAAGTCGAATGTCTACTGTGATGTATTTCCCAAACCCTTGGGACTGAGTTTCGCTGGATGGGAGCAGGAATATAAGAATTTGTAGGGAGGGCATGTTCTGCATGCTTCGCGTTTTTGCGCGCTCCCGTGCTTCGGTCCTATATGCCGCAAGGCGGGCAGGACCATGGGATTGGTTGAAGGGTTGGTCTCGTCTAGTTGAGACTGGTCAGGTTGTGGCTGGGTGAGCCACATGGATGGAAGGGACCTGGGTGAGCCACATGGATGGAAGGGACCTTTACAGCTTCTTCCCGAATGTCGAAACTAGGTTGAGCCAGAGCTGGGTAGAGCCAGATTACATTGTGTCGCAGATCCTTATGGGGCACGGGTGCTTTAGACAGCGCCTTTGCCGCATGAGGCTCTGCGACACTCCGCTCTGCCCTTGCGGGGCGGGAATTGAGGAAGATAGGGACCATGCACTCTGGGAATGTGAGCTATATGCCGACGCCAGGGCCGCCATGTTGGACTCAGTCGCTGATGCTGTCATCTGGGGGCCGATTTACTTTGGAGAGCTCGTTTCGTCCCCACCTGGGTTCAAGGCGCTGCGGGAGTTCTCACGAGCCTGGCACGCTATCAGGCGCACCTATGAGTAGCGGGTACAGTACCAAACAGGATGCCGCACGGATGCACAGTACTGTGCTGTGGCGTATCGCCCAATTGGGCGGATGCCGGTAAAGTAGGCCCGCCTCCTACGGGAGGAGAGTGGCAGGGACAAAATAATTTGTAGGGAGTGCGCGGTTAGGGAACAAGCCCCGAGCAAGTACCCCCGCACTTCCACTGTTCGGCCCGTATGCCGTTTACGGCGGGTAGGGCCATGGGAGGAGGAGGGTTGTCGGTATACTACCCTACCCCTACTACTACCCCCCCCCACCCCAATCCCCAAATCCCCCCTCCAAATTTAAAGCGGCAATATCTCTGAAACTACTGGGCCGATTTGAGTGGGACTTTCACCCAAGGGGTTCCCCCGTAAGGGCGCTCCTTTCCCCCCCCCCCTCTGCCCCTCCCTCCCCCCTCGAATTATTTCCAAATTTTAAACCCCTGTATCTCCGGAACTATCAGTCCGATTCGGCCGCGGTTTTCAACCCCAGCATTGGGAGCCCTCGGGCAATCATATATTGTGCACCCGGATCCCCCCTCCCAACAGTCCCCGATATAACCACAATCTACTGGGAACCGAGCCAAATCTCGGTGGCAAGCTGACCGGAGATGGCGGAAGACGAGGAGGCCGCCGCTATGGAGGCTTCCGCCATCGAGGCCGTCATGGCTGAGAAGGAGCGGGAGCTTGAAATCCTCACGGCGCTGCAGATGGAGGCCTTTAAGGCCCGCAAGAGTCTGGCCAGAACACCGCCACCGTCGCCAGGTAAGGCTGCCCCGTTCCCGACCCCGGCTCAGATCCCTTCTCCGGTCCCCCCTTCCCTGGACCCCCGGTCTACCCCAGCCCCTCCCCCTCCTCCGCCAGCCAGAAGAGACGCCTCACGTCCCGTTCAGGAGGCGCTGAGGCGCCGCCTGGCCAAGAAAGCTACGGTTCCCCCCATTAGTGGCATCTCTAGTGGAATGGGATCCGCCCCCCCCCAATTCTCCCAGATCAGGAAAATTTTCTCCCCTCACTCGCAGACCCCTGTCCCATCCCAACCTGAGTCGAAGGCGTCGGGACCGACTGTGGCCACTGGCGGTGAAGGTTCAGAGATGACCGCGGACGAGCCTGGAGCCCTGGACGACGAGCCTGCCGACCCTCTTTCAGCCCTGCCCACGCTGAGGCTGGTTTCAGCCGCCACGCACGGCCCACACACACGGACTGATGTCTTCGCTGAAGTCGAAGACCAGTAAACTAAACAAAGAGGACCTGTCCGTGTTTGCGTGCCACGTGGAGCGCCTTATGGCGGTTGTGGCTCAGCTGGCGGCGCGGGAGGGCGCGGCGGTGGAGCGGGCGACCCTTGCTGAGGCACGGGCCGCCAAATTGGAGGCTCGACTTAGCCGGGCCATTGCGGAGCCGGCGGTGCCGGGAGAACAGGGGCGAGCTTTCCTGGCAACAGCGGCAGCAGGTGAATACCAACGCCCAAATTTCCCTCCTTTAGGCTACGCTGCGGCGTTGAAGAGACCACGTGGCCAGGAGCCGCTTCCCGTGCGCCCCCAGGGACCCGCCGTCCTGATCTGCCGAGCAGTTCCAGCAGACCCAGATCAGGTCCTCAGATGAGACCAAAGTGGCCCTTCAAAGGGCGGTGCAGCCTGGGACCGCTGGCATCAAGGTACAGGGTCTCCGTAAAATTGGCAACTCGGGCGTGTTGGTGAGGACGGCGACGCAGGAGGCGGCGCAGAAGCTGAGGGAAGCGGTTCCGCCGGGGCTGCGGGTGGTCGAGCCAAGACAGCGCCTGCCACGAGTCTCCCTGCGGTTTCTGAGAGCGGAGTTGACCTCGGAGCAGCTCCTTGCGGAACTATTCCGAGTAAACGTTGCCGATCAGGTTGGTTGGACGGAGGAGCGATCCTAGGTGATCCTAGATCAAAGGTGAGAGCTACATTATCACCCTGGAGTGCAGCAAGGCCCTTCGGAACCTACTCGTCGAGCTTGGCCAGGTCTATATTGGCTGGGATCAGGCCAGACGTGTGTGATGACGTCTGGGTTATTTGCTGTAACAAGTGCCAGCAATATGGTCACCCCGCTAAATACTGCCTTGCCTCCTTTACTTGCGGTAAGTGCGGACATGAGAGCCACCAGAGCAGCGAGTGCGAGTCGACCGAGGTGTGCTGCGCTACTTGCCGTAAGTTTAAGCGAGGGGATGCCGCTAGCCACCGTACTGCAGACCGCCAATGCCCCGCCCGGAAGCACGCCGAGCAGCAGCTGGCCAGCCTAATCCAATATGGATAACGCGGCACAACACCCCTTGCGATTTGGCCAGCTCAATCTGCAGGGCTCCGAGGCGGCCACCACGGAGCTGCCAGCGTTGGCCCGCTCCCTCCGGCTGGACCTAGTCTTGGTCCAGGAACAGTACCCGGGACGAGACGATGCGAGGTTAGTGCAGTGCGGGGGCTCGTCCTCTGCGGCCGGCATCTGGGTGTTCAACCCAGATGTCGTTGTCACCGTCATACCCGCCCTGTGCTCCACGCACTGCCTGGCCGCGCATGTCTCTGTACAGTTTCAGTACAGCCAGGACGTGGGCGAACACGTAGCGGGCCTGGAAAGGGTGCTTGATCGCCTACCCCCTGGACCAGTCCTGGTGGGAGTGGACAGCAATGCCCACTCCCCCCTATGGTTTTGCACTCGGGCCCAGTACACGGGGAGGGGCCACGACGTGGAGCGGCGCAGGACCCTGGTGGAGGGTCTCATCTCTGGGCGTGGCCTGCGCATCCATAATGTCGACGGCCAGCCACCAACCTTCAACGGCCCCAATGGTAGCTCCAACGTAGACCTCACTCTGTCGTCGGGCGCGCTCGGGCTCCTGGATTGGAGGGTACACGAGGGTGCGAGCCTTAGTGACCATCAACTCATCACCTTCGCTCTCGGCAAGGGTCCGGTAGCGCGGGGCCCTGCGCACACATCTACCAGGTTCAGAGAGAAGGGGGTTGACTGGGAGCTCTTTTGCTCCACGCTGCACTCTAGGGTGGGTACTCTTCACCAGGGCCTGTCTGCCGAGGACTACTCAGAGCGTTACTCAAACATCTTGATAAGGACTGCCACCGAGTGCCTGGGTAAGTGCTCCCGGAAAAAAGACGGCGGATATGAGTGGTGGACCCCGGCTCTCGATCGTCTCCGTCTCCGTGTCTCGAAGGCCCGCCGATCATGGCAGGCATCCCGGCGTATGGGCGGCGCTCTCACGGAGGACCTACACGATGCCTTGCGTGCGGCAAGAGCTGAATATAGGGTAGCAATGCGGGAGGCCGAGTTGGCCTATTTCGTGGAGATGGCGGAATCCGGCAACGACGACCCCTGGGGCATAGCTTATCGCGAGGCGAGTGGCAGGCGACGCCCGCCGCTCAACGTGTTACATGGTATTGAGTATGTGGGAGGCTCCACCGCCACCGCCGGCGACACCATGAGGGAACTAGTGCATTCCCTTTGCCCCGATGACGATCCAGGACGTGACACTCCCTACCACCGATCGGTGCGCGTGGCCGCTGCGCTCGCCCCTTCGGGACGAGAGGCAGAGGCACCTAGCGTGGACGTGGTGGACCGCATTATACGCGGCCTCCCCAATACAGCGCCGGGTGATGATGGTGTCACCTCCAGGATCATCAAGTGGGCGTGGAGGGCTTCAGGGGATGAAATGCTAGTAATGTTCACGAAGTGCATCCGGGAGGGTATTTTCCCCAAAATATGGAAAAAAGGTAAGCTCATCGTCCTGCCGAAGGGCAACGGCAAACCCCTCAGTAGCCCGAAGGCCTACAGGCCCATCACTTTACTGCCCATTTTGGGCAAGGTCCTTGAGAGAATTATTTTGGCCTGCGCTCCCTGCTTAACAGAACGGGTAGCTGATAGCCAGCACAGTTTTACCCGTGGCCGCTCCACGTCGACAGCCCTTCTGGCGCTCAATGGGATTGTGGAGCAGTCGGAGCACAAATACGTGCAACTGATCCTTCTGGACATCTCTGGGGCCTTCGACAACGCGTGGTGGCCCATGCTGTTGTTGAAGGCCAAACAATGGGGTGTTCCCCCCAACATCTATAGGGCTCTTGTCGGCTACGTCACAGACCGCTCCGTACGTTTCGGAGTGGGTGACATGGTGGTCGACAAGCTCTACCCAGGGATGTCCACAGGGATCGGTGCTGGGACCCACCCTATGGAACTTCCTCCTGAACGACGCCTTATTGCTGCCCTGCCCGGAGGGGGTGCACCTGATTGCGTATGCGGACGACGTCACCCTCGCTATCGAGGCCTCATCAAGGGCCTAGATCGAAAGGAAAGCGGCGGCATCGTTAGCGATGTTCTCAGAATGGGGAAACCGCAACTGGCTGAGTTTCTCCCCAGAGAAGTCGCAAACGATGACGTATAAGGGTAGCTTTGCTCGGGCACCTACCATCAGACTTGATGGGGCTCCGCTAGCTTCGGTGACGTATACACGCCTACTCGGTGTCACCCTGGACCAGGCTAGGTCCTACATACCGCATGCGAGAGACGTAGGAGACAGAGCTGCCAATTGCTTCGGCAAGATGGCGAGGGTCTCCACGTCAAGATAAGGGTTTTGTACCGGGGGACGTACGTGCCAGTCCTCACATACGCTGCGGTTGTATGGTACCGATGCTGGTCCACCTTCGCCGTTCGTAGGAGCCTGCAGCCCACCCAGCGGTCCGCACTGGTGCTGCTAGCGAAGGCCTACCGATCCGTCAGCACTGCGGCACTCCCAGTCTTGGCTGGGGTGCTGCCTGCTGACCTGGAGGTCCTTCGCGTAGGGCGTCTTCAGGAGGGGGTTTCGGGGTTGGCCCCCAGGGAGCGCAGGGCTGGCTCTGCTGGTGGTTGCTGGTCCTTAATGCCCTTAGCCCTGGGGCTAAGGGCATTAAGGACGAGATCGTTGCCGTTTGGCAGGAGGGATGGGCTGCCCACGAGAAGGGGAGGGATTTATATAGGTTCTTCCCGGATGTGCGGGAGAGGTTGTCGGCGGTGTGGGTGGAGCCCGACTACATGGTGTCGCAAATTCTATCTTATTTTATTTTAGCAAATTTTATTTTATTTAAGTAATTGTTTACCTACTTAGTTAATATGAAGAGCGGTGTCTCCCGACACAGGTTTTTAAAAACTTAATGGGAGGCATCGGCCACCACAAATTGTGAACTCTGTTATTTAAATAAAATAAATTGTTTATTGTTGTTTATCCGGCCATGGATGCTTTAGGGAGCGCCTACATAAAATGTCGCTGTCGGAGTCCGCCATCTGCCACTGTGAGGTGGGACCTGAAACTAGGGACCATGCTTTGTGGGACTGCCGCCTATACGACGAACCGCGCCGCGTAATGCTGGACAAGATGTCAGACAGCTGAGGGTCGAGAGACGGGGCCCATTTACTTCCACGATTTGGTCCGCAATGCCGAATGTTTCGGGGCCTTACGGGAGTTTTCGCACCGGTGGCACGATATCACGGTTCTGCTCGAGTAACGGACACACTGGACGCGCAGTACCATCTATGTGCCGTCATGCCCATAAGGGCGGTACCGTTTGCCGCTTCTCCCAGTAGGGAGGAGAGAGTGCAGGGACTCAAACAATTTGTAGGGAGCGCATGCGTTTGGGAACACGCTTGCGTACCCCTGCGCTCCCATACGCTTCGGCCCGTATGCCTAACGGCAGGTAGGGCCATGGGAGGAGGAGGGTTGTCCCTATCTACTGTGTGCCCTTCCGCCGCTGTGCGAACAACGAACGCAGTAAGCCCCGCAGTAAAAAATACTCAACCGGGAAAATACTATACTGGTGGGAATGGGTTTACGTTGGCTGAGATGAAGCTGAGTTCTGCGATGACCTATGGGGGGGCACGTGTTGCAGCAGATGCCAACAGTACGGCCACCCCATCAAGTATTTTAAGGCAGATGTGGCGAGCAGGGACACCAGAATTCCGAGTGTAAATCGAAGCAGGTATGTTGTGCCACCTGCAAGAAGTTAAAGCGGGGAAACGCGAGCAGTCGTCGTACAGCCGATCGTTTGTGCCCAGCAAGGAAGCACGCGGAGCATCTGACGGCCAGCAATGTGGATGGTACGACAGGTGGAATCTCCAGGGCTGTCGCCAATCCGTACGTACTTCGCTCCGATCGTCCAGCGCTGCCTTTGGTCGCTTCCATTTTATAAACTTCGGTCTCAAGCGCTCGTGCTGCACTCCTTCAAGAGCTTTCCTTGTTGGTATTTCTCCTGGATGTATCCTCTTCCGAATAGATTGATTGATGATAACTATATTTTTCAAGAATTCGGTCGCTGCCAGAATTATGTCTTGCCGAGGTATTGTCGACATTTGTTGGCCATTTCTGGGATAGTGCATCATGATAATAATATATGCGATTAATTGAATTGTGAACGTCCTGCCAGTGCCAAGAAATGACAGCATTGTGGGATGCTTGTTTCACTTATTTGAGACTATTTATCTCCTATTTTTTTTCTCCACTTCCCAGTAGGTACTGAGGAAGTCTGTTTTGAAATTTTTCAAAGTTAAACGAAAACTATTTCCAGTTCTTTCCCATGTGCGGACAGTCTACCTAAAGAACATAATATTCCGTTCTTCAGGTAGACTACTAGGTCTTCAAAAAATGTGACCGGGTGCACCACTTTCCCTGATCTGTTCTATTTATAAAATATTATACGTAATCTGCCTTGTGTACCCGAAAGGTTATAAAGATGTGCAGCACTTTCCCGGTTCTGTCTTTCATGTTGAAGCCCAGGAATTTAGGCTTTGCGGAATTTATATCTTTAATGTTACACATATTCTCGGTTGTGTCTCTAAGATTTCATTTCATTCATTTCATTTCAGCATTAGCTATTGCTTAAACAGTTTGTTTCTATTGAAAATAGCAATTATTAACCACAATAAAAACTTAGCACAAATGCCTATCGACCTAATCTAATAACTGTTTTTACAGATAGTTCTAGCACATTCTTTTCCCTCCCTCGCCATCTTGCCAAAGTAGTTAACAAGTTTTCTCCCCTATCGCACGAGGTTAGAGTTTTCAACCTGTCAGCTGTCATCCACACAATCACATTAATACAAGAATGTTCTTATAACATCCTTGTATTAATATTTTTCGAAAACTGTCATTTTGCCCACATTTAATGTACATTCTTTGGATAATGCATCATTATGTCAGCTACTAGTTGTCTCTCAGGTATTGTGAATGTTAAAAAATGTACTTGTCCTGCCAACGCTAGAAAATGACTTAACATCGTTGGATACTATTTTTGCCCCGTCTATTGGAGACTATCTCTCTCCGCACACCATTCAGCTCTTCTCCCCCCAACGTGTGCTAAGGAAGTCTGATTTTAAATCGTCGAAGTTATCGGTATTTATATATTCCGGCCCATTTATATATTCCTTGGCCTCGCCTTTAAGGCATTCTTGCACGATTTTCAATTCTTGCCCCATGTACGGGTATCTTTTTCAAACAGACCGTCTTATAAGGTCTTCCACGAAAGTCACCGGGTGCACACCTTCCCGGACTTATAATTTGTATTTAAACCTAAGAATTTCGGCTTTGTGGAATTTAAGTTCGTTATGTTATACATCTCTCTCTCTCTCTCCCTTATCTCACTCTCTCATCTGCTATGTTCAGCCCCCGTCCCTCTACGCACTACCCGCGAAGGAAATGTCCTGGAAACCGTTGAAGGTGAGGCCAAGAGTTAGGCCAAAATATAGAAATACCGATGACTTCACTTCGAGGATTCTAATCGAAATATTTTTTTATCGAAATAAAAGTAAATATACCTATATCCGACTTCTTTAGCACATATTGGTGAAAGTGGAGCAGAACAAAGCGCGAAGGGACATAGTCTTCAATAGACGAGACAAAAAAAAACAAATAAAAAAGAAATCAGGCTTTGGCAGGACAAGTGAATTTGTTAAATAAATATCTTATCTTAACATTCACAATACCAAAACAAATAAAAAAGAAATCAGGCTTTGGCAGGACAAGTGAATTTGTTAAATAAATATCTTATCTTAACATTCACAATACCAGAGAGACAACTAGTAGCTGACATAAAAGAACGGACGGCATTAGTGTGTGATAGTCTCAAATAAGTGAGATAAAAAGCATCCCACGATGCTCAGTCATTTCCTGGCATTGGCAGGACAAGTAAATCAATTGACGTTCACACACTTCCGGAAAGGCGTTGCATTGCGTTGTTGAAAATTAGTTGCAAAATCAACTATCGATAGCTATCGATTGACTATCGATCGGCAACACTAGGCTTAGGAACCCTAAAAACGTGATAAAGAAAAATATGTTATGTAATTAATATATTTTTTTCATAAATAATCTGGGTCCCACACACACGTGTACCTAAGTAAAGATATCATGTTGCTCTCATGCCAGATTGCCTTTTGTTCACATTTGTTGAACATTTAACATCCCAGAAATGTTCAACAAATGTGGTGGACAATAGCTCGGCAAGACACAATTCTGGCAGCGACCGAATGCCTAATTAATATTGATATTATAATCAATCAATCAGGAGATAAACAAGGAAAGCCCTTGAAGTAATGCAGCATGAGGGCTCACATGAAAGCACCGAAGTTTTATCAAATGGAGACGACCGAGTCACTTCAAGTCAGGCTTCCGTCACTCGCTCGCGTACGTTCGAACGTACAACGGACAGAGCGGCGCCGAACGCGCGCCTTAGCGCTTGAACCGCACGATTCTCGCCAAAACTATGAAATCACTAAGACCATGGTCTAAGAAAACAAGATGTAACCATTAGACCACGTGACTGACACAAGCCTACGTCATTTCTACGTCATTTTGCCTATTCATCCTTTTCGAATGCGTGTAATAGACAAGGATGAACAGCGCAAAATGACGTAGGCTCAGTCACACACCTTGTTTTCTTGGACCACAACTAGGACTTAGTTCTAAGCAGAAAGTATTATTATTAATATTTTGTAGGCAAGAAACTCTTTCCATAGTCAAAGAGAGACCTTTACTGGACCGACTCCTTGACCGACCTTCGACGTGACGGAGACTACAACCCCTGTCGACATATTTAGGGTTCCGTAGCCAAATGGCAAAAAACTGAACCCTTATAGATTCGTCATGTCTGTCTGTCCGTCCGTCCGTCCGTATGTCACAGCCACTTTATTCTGAAACTATAATACCTATTGATAGCTTCTGAATGATAAAGTGGACTGTATAGGATTTGTGAAGGAAACAAGTATTTAGGTAATTAATAATTTGTACTCACAACCACAGGGCAGAACCAGCCAAAGACTAACAAAACAATAAGCATATAAAAAGCACAGGGTCAAGAACGAAGGAGGCTGCATCAGCCAGTCGCCAACATACCGGACCCCCAGTGGAACACTAACAACCGGTGACGACTGGCTGGGGTGCAGCTTCCATCAAAACTAATTTACGGGCCGGTCGGCGCAGCATGCCGCCCCTGGTGTGGACGTCTGCTACGCGGACCGCTCCGTCGGGTCCTAAAAACGCCTTTACTATCCTTCCTAATGGCCATAGGCCGCGTGGAAGGCTAGGGTCGGCAATCAGCACCACATCTCCCTCATTAAGATTGGAGGTATTACTGGATGTGGATCCTCTCGGTCGGAGTGTTGGTAAGTACTCGCGCAGCCATCGTGCCCAGAAATGGTCGGCCAGTCGCAGCGTTCTTCGCCAATCGCATCTGCGTGTCAAGTCTGCATCGGTTAACGAAGAAATCCATGGCTCGACTGAAGAGGTTCCCAGAATAAAGTGGAACGGAGTTATGGCCTCTGGTGAATCGGCAGAAGAAGTCACGTACGTCAATGGCCTCGAGTTGACTATGGCCTCTGCCTCGAGAAGAAGCGTCGCCAACACATCCTCTTTTACAGGTTGATTTATCAGACAAGATTTCAGAGCTGTTTTCACAGTACGCACGAGCCGTTCCCACGCGCCGCCCATGAAAGGAGATGCAGGTGGAATGAAGTGCCAAACAATTTTATGGTTTGTGGCGTATTCTTTAACAGAGTCGTCATAAAGGCAGCGTAGCTCGCGGGAGGCCCCGACGAAATTTGTCCCATTGTCAGAAAATATAGTGGTGGGTGACCCTCGGCGAGCGATGAAGCGTCTCAGGCTCATAATTGCAGCATCTGACGAAAGTGATGTGACGATTTCCAGATGAAGTGCTCTCGTTACTAAACATGTGTATAAAGCGACGTATCGTTTTTGTTGGCGTCGGTATATTGTTACCATTATTGGGCCAAAGTAATCGAGGCCTACATGGGTGAAGGGTCTCTTATTATGGGCAAGTCTTTCTGGCGGAAGATTACCGGTCTGTGGTTGCGCAGGTTGACGTTTCCACTTTCGACAAAACAAGCAGGCGTGAGCTACACCGCGGATGCTGTTTCGCGCTCTCAGGATCCAATATTTCTGCCGGAGTTCATTTAGAACGAGTTCGTTGAAATGGTGTGCCGCTTTGATGTGCTCATGGAAGATCAGGAGTCGTACGGCTTGGTGGCGGCCATCTAGAATGATGGGTGATTTCACGTTCTCATTTACTGCTGGGGCAGACCTTATGCGCGTATCCAATCTCATTAAACCGTCTTGGTCTAGGATGGGCGCGAGTTTAGCGATTCTGCTGTTCTTAGCCACTGGCTTTGAGCATCTCAAGGCTGTAAGCTCGTCGGAAAAACTGTCTGTTTGAACTCGCTGGATCACCATCTTCTCAGCTTCTACGATGTCGATTGCATGAAGTTGGTATGGAGACGTGGTGCTGTCTATAAACAGTTTAGAATTTGGAGCAATAGGCCGAGACAATTTTAGCCGGAAAAGTCGTGCGCCCTGGAGAACGCGAGCGGTAGCGCGAAGTAAACGCAGCCAAGAGCTAAAACGCGTTGGGTCGGGTACTAAACACGGTAACTGAATATCGAGGAGCAGAACCACCAGATCCGATTTTAACTCGGGTTCTGAAACGATCTCTTCCACGTCAACAAAACACTCGGTAGGCCAAGTGCATGGCGGTTCGGTAAGAAATTGTGGGCCGGTAAACCAACGATGAGACGAAGTAAAAATAATTTTCTTAGGTTTCGTCGCATCATCAGCGACGTTGAGAGAGGTAGGGATCCACCTCCAACTAGAAGGATTGGTGACTTCCAGTATCTCTCCCAACCTGTGCGCTACGAAGGGTTTGAACGCGCGAGCATCGCTCCGAATCCACTTGAGGACGGTAGTAGAGTCGGTCCAAAAGATAGTTTCGGAGGGCTTAAAACGATGAGCTTGTAAAATAGTTTGGGCGAAACGCGAGGCAATAACCGCGGCTTGTAACTCTAAACGAGGGATCGAAACCGGTTTGAGAGGAGAGACGCGTGCTTTGCTTCCGATGAGAGCCGTAGAGATGGAGCCGTCGCTGTAACTGAAGCGCCAGTAAGCGACACAGGCGTATAAGCTTGTTCACCGCCATCGGCTATAACATGCAGCTGAACGTCCAACACGTCTGAAAGGCATATTTCATTATACGATATTTAGATTCAATATTCAGACCACATTCAGACTGTCTGAATATTGAATTAGACAACCTTCCTATTACATGCTAAATATCGCGTGCTAAATATCGCATGCTAACTCATTTGCAAGGCGTCCGGCGTCGATGACTCACGACAGACAACCGTCACGGTTGTCTGTCGTGAGTCATGTGAAAACTTACGAAGACCCAGGAAATCGGCCCAAGCCCCAAAAAATAAATATGGCATGTCACGGAATCAAAAAATACTAAAAGAACTTCCTTTTCAATAAGAAATGTATATTACATTGTATTGCATTTTATAGATTTCCAAAATGTTATTAATACAATACTAAAAATTTCGTCAATTTAAAAAATGTATTGTGTTGTTCATAAATTCATCCACGGTATAGAAACATTTTGTGATTAAATATTGATTTAAATAACATAAAATGTTTTATTATTTTGTTCGATCTTTATATACTTAGGTATTTCATTTGCATACGCACTTGTGTATGCAAGGCGCTGCTACGCACGACCTCGCTCTGCGGCTGCCGAGCGCGGACTGAACGGTCTAAGCGTGCTAAGTCTTATTACAGGGTGCGATGTATCGCATGCTAATTCAGTCAAGGTCATTTAGCACGGTTGAATCCACTCGATCGGTCTAATTAGCCAGGCTACCCTTGCTAAATCGTATTACACGTGTCTAAATATTGAATAGTCTGAATATTGAATGCGATGTATCGCAATATATAATATCCCTTTGACCTAGTCATGTACCAGCGAGGAATCTTTATAGTAGCTGCAGTCCGCAACTGTATAAACCAGTCTTCGCATTCACTCGTATACGCCTCGGGTAGCGGCGCGTCCCAACCAACGCCTGCCCGCCACAGTCTTTGAATCAGAATACGACCCCAGATGACGACTGGCATTAAAAAGCCAAGAGGGTCGTAAACTTTCATAACGTTAGACAACAAACTGCGTTTGGTTAAAGTGTCAGTCGGCATCTGAGGTGTTGCGCGAAAGCCTAGCAAATCTTGAAGTGGATTCCACTTGACACCCAAGACGCCAACCTCGCTGCTGGGTGGTAGGTAGACGTCGGAGCTAGAGTCGCTCCGAAGTTCTTTGGGAACGAGAGAAAGGGCGTCTGGGTGGTTTGATGTCCACGCGCGCATTTCGTAACCACAAGATTTGTGAACGGTGACTACGTCAGCTGCCATTTGGGCTGCGACGGAAACGCTGGGGTAGCTAGCGAGATAGTCATCCATATAATGGTCGTCGATGATTGCGTTACATGCGGCGGGATAATCAGCTTCTAGCATTTTCGCATTCTTGTTTTTTATGTAGAGTGCGATAAAAGGGCTCGACACTGCGCCAAAAATCATTGAGGACATACGGTATTCCTTCAGATTGCCGTCCTTGCCACGCCAAAGAAAGCGTTGGGCATCCCTGTCTTGTGGAGCAATCTTTACTTGAGGAAACATCTCCTTTATGTCTCCATTTAAAGCCACGACACCTTCCCTGAAGCGAAACAAGATGTCGAGTAAAGAAGGCAATAAGTCAGGGCCTTGCAGAAGCAAGTTGTTAAGACATACGCCTTTTGTTGCTGCAGCTGCGTCGTGAACTGCCCTCAGCTTCTTCTTCTGCGGATGGAAAACGCCAAAAATAGGCAAGTACCAGCGAATGGATCCATCTGCATTAACATACGAAGTATTTGGCGGGAGTCGTTGATGGTAAGACTTTGGGTCACACTCTTCTGCGTAGCCTTTGCTGATGATATCGTCTAAAAATCTTTGAAACGCTTCAGCAAACGCAAAGTCCTTCGACATTTGACGTTCGAGGGCCTTGAAGCGTGACAGTGCCTGCGGGTAGCTGTCGGGTATGATCTTTGGTAAGTTTTTCTTCCAAGGTAGACCGACTTCAAAATGGCCATCGTCGAGCTGACGAGCTGAGGCTTCGACAATATCTATAGCTCGTTTATCGTCGCCGGTTGGGCAAAGAGCGTTTTTTGTTATACCCAAGGCGTCAATGGCATATTGACTTTTAATTAGAGCGTCTAGATTGTCCGAAACGTGGTTTACGAAGTCGAGAGGCTTAGACGAAACGGAGAGTGCGCCATGAAGTACCCAACCTAATAGGGTTCTGGAGGCTACGGGTTCGTTCTTTTTCCCACACCGCACCTCGCGACTTAGAGATAAGTGCCAGTCGGGCGCGCCGATGAGGACAGTAGGAGGGGTATCAGGGTATGAAAATTCATCGTATAAGTCCGACAGATGATCGTAAGCCGTGAAATGTACCAAGTCTGGATTCTGTGCGCGAAGCCCTAGTGGCTTAATGGCCCGCGCGTGCTTCACTAGGTAGCGATCGGGTCGGTTTCGTCCTCGAACGAAAAAGTCTACGTAACTTACTTCGACTTCCTTAGTCATACCACTGACTCCTTCAATTCGCAGCCGCTCTTGACAAGTGGACTTTGCTCCGATGCGCGCTGCTACCTCGCCGTCGATCAGCGTAGCTGTGCTGCCCTCGTCGAGTAGTGCCGTCGTCTCGAACTCGCCGTCGGGACCCTCGAGTACAATCGGGACAACTTTCAGCAGGCCGCGGGGACGTTGAACCGACGGCAAACAACCTGTCGCATTTATTAAACAGTCAGACGTGTTCGTAATTTTAACGGCGGGTTCAGTTTTGTTGTCGATATCGGTCGACTGATCGAAACTGGTAGTAGCGCTAGCAGAAGCCACTTGAGTTAGATTACACTGGCCGCGGGGTGCCGCGTTAGCATTAGGGCTGGCTGTCGATGTGCCATGGAGGAGTGCGTTGTGACGTCTCGAACATCCATCAACTCCACAACGCTTCGCGCGGCAGTTGTTCCACGTATGTGGGTTAGACTTCAAACAGCGGTAACACACCTTTATCTCACGTACCCAACGCCATCTATCGTCAATTGTTAACGATAGAAAACTTTTACAAGTTTTGATGCTGTGAGGCCCCTGTTTACAGTATGAACAACGCTCGGGTGTTTTATCGTTAGATACTGTAGCGTGCACGGTTTCCTTTCGAAAATTAAGTTTCGAGAAATGCGTTGGAGTCGACGCCTTGACAGTACCGTCGACTACAAAATTGTATTTCAACTGTTTATCGGCCTCGGTCAAAAGGAAACGTGATAATAATTCCAATTTCGTAATAAAATGTTCCTCAGGTATGTACACAGAGGCGAAATCTGTAAAACGGGCTCTAGTGTGCTCGCTTAACTTTATCAGTACACATCGAAAGAGCTCCGGTGAAGACAAGTACTCATTTTGTTTGAGCAACTTAAGCGTCATCACAAAATTTCGTAATTTGTTGGCTAGGCCATTTAAATCCTCAGGAGAACTTAGCTTTGGACTGTTGCGTAGCTCGGCGACCTCGCGGGCCACCAAGAGTTCCGGCCGGGCGTACGTCTGCTCCAGGGCGTTCATGACGTCGTCAGGATCGCCGGAGGTCCACAGGAGCGACGCGACGGCCTGATACGCTGGACCACGGACAGCATTGTTCAGACGATCTAGGTTCTCTGAAGGGGAAAAGTTAGATTTAGACCTTTCGTAACTGATTTTAAAAGCCATCCATTGACCGACTTCACCCGAAAACAAAACTAATTCGGGCTTCTTGGGTTTCTTGGAAAGAGCGTTAATCGCGTACGTCAGTTCCTTTATAGGGTCTGATGCCGAGCGTTCAGATGTTAGTTGTTGTTTCGCTAATGTGTCGTAGTTAGAAGCGGAATGTGTGGGTTTTGAACAGGTTGCACGGTTGACGTCGGGCGTTACGAACGATACCGCGTTGGTAGGGGGAACCGGCTGTAAATAAAGTCCTTGAGGATTACTCAAGGTGACAGTCGGTGCCTTACCAGGCATGTAAGTATGAGTTGCCGTGGCCATGTTTGCGTTTTGTTCAGAAATCCACGTCGCAGTGCGCTTCTCGGAATTACGAGTAGAAAAACGTGAACTACGAGATTTAGCGGACTTATCTGAAGCATCCAGAGCGGCGATATTTGCTTGTAACTCCGCCTGCTCCAAGTCGCGCTCGCGTTCCGCTTGTTGAAGTGCGAGTTTCATCTGTAGACGTGCAAGATCGCGCTCGCGATCGACTTGACGCCGAATCACGTCTGCTTCAAGTGCTAGCTTCTGCGCGCGGACGGTCGCCGAGGAACGCGAAGACTGGGAGCGCAGACTACATGACTGGTTGCTGAGGACACTAGAAGTATCTTTAGGCGGTGCTTTGGCATTTCCCCTGTTAGGCGAACTAGTACGAGCAGTCAGGCGATCGGGTGCGGGGCCAGGATGTGCCTCGCCACGGAGATCAGTGCCCACTAAGTGTGTGCTCGGACTGTCAGCAAATACCGAAGAACCGTCGTCGTCAGTCGTGGCTGAGCCGGGCCGGGCGCCGCGCGGTGAACGCTCACGGGAGCGTTCGCGCTGCACCCGCCCGCCTTCTGTGGCCGTGAGTTTCACCTTCTTACTACGTGTTTCCATCACAGTGAAAATGTATGAAAATAATACGTGAAATGTTTACGAAATAAGATGTGAAAATTTTTCGATGACACTTGCGTGAAAATTTTTGACAAGTCAAATTTTTACACAATGACGATGAAAAAATAAGGTAAAATTACGGCGAGAATGGACCAAAATGATAGCTTCTGAATGATAAAGTGGACTGTATAGGATTTGTGAAGGAAACAAGTATTTAGGTAATTAATAATTTGTACTCACAACCACAGGGCAGAACCAGCCAAAGACTAACAAAACAATAAGCATATAAAAAGCACAGGGTCAAGAACGAAGGAGGCTGCATCAGCCAGTCGCCAACACCTATACTGTTGAAACTTGGTAAGTAGATGTATTTTGTGAACTTCATTAAGATTTTCTTACAAAAATAGAAAAAAAACCAATAAATTTAGGGGGTACTCATACATAGAACTGAAACACAAAAAAAACTCGACTTGACCGCAGAGCCACGACTTTTACAGAAACGATACACTCCCGCCTCGTCGACCACGACTACCACGACTAGAAACCCTCCACCTCCACGCGACTACGGGGTGTTCCTAGAACACTGCCATTTCCCAGAACACACAGGTTCGCAAAAAACAAGGTGTTTTTCGTGTACGAAAGAGAAGCGATCATTCCGTACCGTGTGGAGATGTGAGGAGTGCAAAAACCTTTGCCTTCCGACTTGCTTTAGACAATACCATAGGATTCAACGGGACGTAGTGACGCCGAGAGACTTTGCGACTCTCGACGTCACTGAACTTGACAGACTTGTACCTACTTCACGTGACTGACTTGCACCAACAACCGTCTACGACTGCGACTGCGACTAGGGTTACCATATTAGGCATTTTTAATTTTCGCACTTGCACTTAAATAGCTTTTTTCTCGTCAAAGCTCAGTGGAGTAAAGAAAGAAATCGGCTGACAACGTGATTTTTTTTTACATTTATGTACTTATTAGAAAAGAAAGAACTATTAAAAAAATAATGTCATCTGACAAATATAAGTAATAAATATTCTTCTTCATTATTATCTGTTGGCTTTTACTTATTACCACAGCGTTTTGCTTTAGCTAGACAGGCATTTTTCTGAAAATTCTGGCATTTTAGGTACCATAGGCAGGCATCCCTCTATTTACATATGGTATCCCTAACTGCGACTAACACAAGACTGACCGACTAGCTGGCTGGTACACCATGACTTGACTGAGTGATTTACAAAACAACTCGACTTTGACTTTGTGCCGTCGAAGCGTCAAACTCGCAACGGGTGCTGCTTGGGGAAGCTGGTTTGCTCTAGTCGATTTCCTTCTAATTATATATTTCGTTAGCACTCTTTGTTATATTAACAATATTGTAAAGTTCTAACATACTTAATTTTTATTAATTGCACAGGTACATTGCGCAAACCTGCCAGTTATGTTAAAAGTGATATCGCCTCTTTGATTTAAATGTAAAAAACTGAAATAATTTAAAAATAAACCTAAAATTAACTAAATTAAATTGTAAAATGTATAATTTATTGTGTATAACTTGACCTGCTGTCTACTGTACCTATTTGCCTATTATTTAGCTTAGCATTCGTTTTTGCATATAAAAAAATAATATGTAATTATTAAATTGTAAAATGTATAATTTATTGTGTATAACTTGACCTGCTGTCTACTGTACCTATTTGCCTATTATTTAGCATTCACATAACGCGGAACGAAGAACTTAGCGAAAACTGAAATTCTTTTTTGTAGTCTTCGTTATTTGTATTTCTATATTTTTTATAATGCTGTATTGTCTACATTCAAGGAATAAATGTTTTTCTTTTCTATTATTTAAAGAAAGGAAGTTTTATTTACACGCCACACAATAATTCCAGCGCGCAAAAACGCCAAGTATGCAGAACATGTATCATTTTGTATTAGTAACAATGGTTAATATTAAGAAATTATTACTAGAAAGAAACTTGATAAAGTACATCATCTTATTAAGACACTAGCTGTCCGCTCACGGCTACGCCCGCGTTGTTTTTTTCCGTGGTAATAATTATCTAACATGTTGACCGGGGATATAAGGTACCACTATGCAAAATTTCATTTAATTCGGTCCAACGGTTCCAGAGATAAGCGTGTACAAACAGACAGACAGACGTATTTTTGTGTTCACACTCCCTTTATCACCTACAATCAGTTTTTTTTTTTAACAAATCAATGTACAGACACACCGATTCTTCAGTTTTATTATAGGTAGATAGATAGATTTTGTCTGTAGATTAAAACCTGTATTACTTGGTAAGGAAAAAGAAAAAGAAGAAAATAAAAAACAATTAAATTAAAAAATTTAATAACCCCCGACACAAAACCGTTACTTGATGGTTTCAACAACTAGAAAAAAGCTGATAATCTTCAAATGGGTGAAGGGAAGGCATCTCAATACTTTTACTTGAATTTTTTCTTTTATTATTCAACGTCAAATCAGTCCTTTGTATGACGAGTAATTTGTAGAATTTAGTCTTTTCTAGAATTGGGCATTTATAGAATTAGTCGTTTGTAGAATTAGCCCTTTCTCGACTACCTAAAAGATATTTTCTTGGATCATAGCTAAGAACACTCTCAATTGTGACACCTTGCAAACAAAAATAAAACTAGATCAAAATCGGCGCATCCTTTTAGGAGCTACCATGGTCTAAGAAACAAGGTCTTCCCATCAGACCACGTGACTAATACGAGCCTACGTCATTTCTACGTCATTTTGCCTATTCATCTTTGTCGAATGCGTGTAATAGACAAGGATGAACAGCGCAAAATGACGTAGGCTCGTGTCGGTCACGTGGTCTAACGGTTAGACCTTGTTTTCTTAGACCATGGGAGCTACGATGCCACAGACAGACAGACAGACACACACATCAAGCTTATAACACCCCTCTTTTTCATCGGGGGTAAAATAGTAATGGACAAAGAGTTTCTAGATACTTATTCATAAGATATTTAATAAATTTAAATAGCTGAGACAGGAACCAAAACTAAGCATAACGAATGAATACCTTGTTGTTTTAGCTGTGCTAATTTGTGATGTTTTTTTGTTGTGGTAGGTGTATAATGTTAAAATAACAGCGATCGTCTCACCATCTAACGCTAAGTTTGGCGAGTAGTAGATTTAAGTTAAATTGTGTATACTTACCGTAATAAAAAAAAAGTAAGTGAGAAGTAATAAAATAAAGAACGACTTATAACATAAAAGGATAAAATTAATGAAAATGGAGTCAAAATGAATAAAGAAATGTAAATGAATAAACAAAGAAAATAATAAGACAAAAACCAACCATCAAGTAAAAGAAAACAATAAACGAAATCACATCAGCACATTTTATCACCATTAATTAATACTAATTAGCCAATAATCTCTTATCTTCCCTAAACACAACAATAAAAAATATTAAAAATAATAAAAGAAAAACAAGAAACATAATGAAAGTAAATAAAACGAGATAATAAAAAATTGGGAAATGGAGGCACGCTATCTTGCCGAAGTAATTGGCAACACTGTCCTTAAAAGAATCTATAAAAAATATTGAATAAAGAAAAAATATCACACACTATCAACATAATATTTTAAAATCACCATTAATACAAATAAGAAAATTAAGTTATAGAAATTAAAGATAATAAAATAACAAAAGCTAAAAAAAAACACGAAAATACACAAAACGAAAAATATAATAAAAAATCTGATAGTGGAAACTCGCCATCTTACCGAAGAAATTGGCAGCATTGTCTTGCGGAGAGGAAAATTAAAAATATTGAGTCCAAAACGGATGAAAACTGTTCGAAAAATTGAAATAAAAAAAAATTAGTTAGTAACGACCATATTAGACAAAAAAGAAAACGCCTCGACGTCAAAAAGTGATTTGTAAAATGTTACATCGAATAAAACATATTTCATTTTCATTTTCAAAGAATTACAAATTAGTGAACATTATTGCTTACCAATACTACTGTATAACAATGTATCCCCGCCTTAAAACCTTTTTGTTACAGAAATGCTATTACAGTACCGAAGAATTTCTAAATGATCATCTTATTTAATTATAATTTATTAATATCAGTTAAGGTAAGACCGCACTAGGCGTAACTGAACTGCAGCGGAACTGCGCGACACGACGCGTCATTTTTGGGTATACCGCACTTGAACTGCAGCGGCGCTACAAAAATATATTCAGTATCTAGGCAACCTCTGCTCTGAGCAAAATGAACGACGAAATGGATACGATTATTATTTGACTTAAGAAGGATCCAATAAGATTCCATACTTATTTTAGAATGTCTCAATACAAATTCAATGAGTTATTAAAAATTATGCAGCCACATATACAAAGGATGGACACACTATTCCTATGAAAATGAAGTTAGTCAAACCGCACTGCGCGGCAACGGAACTACACGTCGCGACAACTCGCGACACTTTTGGTCAGTTGATCAACTTTGCCGCGCAGTTCAGTTGCAGTGCAGTTCAGTTGCCGCGTAGTGCGTGTTGTCTCATATAATTTCATACAAAGAATATTTTGACGCGTCGTGTCGCGCAGTTCCGCTGCAATTCAGTTACGCCTAGTGCGGTCTTACCTTTACAATATCATGTCGGTATTGTAGTTCTACATGTCATTATTGATTATTTTATGTCGTTATATTTTATTGAGTCTTGTTTTTTGACATTATTAGTATTTTTAGTATGGACCAATGGATATATAATTATGTTTTTTCAATGTTAATGATTCTACTGACTTTCTTTTTATACGTTTTTGTTTGGCATGTTATCATATTTTAATTTATTTGATATTTGTAATTGTTTCTCTCTCATTTATTGTCATATTCCAACTTAAGGAATTATCTAAATAAAATAAAATATGTAAGGTAACAACATTCCCACGAGTAGCACAGACAGACACGAGGCTCTCACATAAACATAACATGTAAAACTGTGACAGCGTAATAAAGTATTTTTAACCCCCGACAAAAAAGAGCGGTATTGTAAGTTTGACGTGTCTGTCTGTCTGTCTGTCTGTGGCATCGTAGCTCCTAAACGGATGCGCCGATTTTGATCTAGTTTTTTTTTGTTTGCAAGGTGTCAGTCACCGTCGATGTTCTTAGCTATGATCCAAGAAAATATCTTCAGCCATTTCTTCTTCATTTTTTCATCAGCTCTTTAATTTTTGATTGGATCAAGTAACGGCATTTCGGCGGGGGTTTTTATTTTTTTTAATTTAGTATGTTATTTGATTTTCAATTATATTTAAGAGGGAAAACAATTTTGCGAAAATCGGTAGTAAGTAGGGAATTAAGAAACAATAAGATGTGATGTGATTAGTTCATGTAATAGTTATAGACAGTCTGAAGAATCGGCGTGTCTGTACATAATTTGTTTTTTCAAAAAACTGATTGTAGGTGATAAAGAGAGTGTAGCTGAACACAAAAATAGCAGAAGTTAAAAAAAAACTGACAGTTTGTACACGCTAATCTCTGGAACTACTGGACGGATTTCAATGAAACTTTACAATAATGCTTATACATCAGAAAAAACACAAACGCTTCTTTCCCACGGGAAAAGCTGTTATCGCGGGCGGAACGCAAATAAAAAAAAAATTGAGTTTGTCGACCATTGGTCTATCTATGTCGAATTTTTTGGAATAAAATGAAATATATACGTCAAATTATGATCTCTCAACTAATTAAAGTTAAACCATCAGGTGCAGAAAGATCCATTAAAATTAAAGCTTTTTTAAATATATTGCTGACCCTTTTTATCTTGTTGACAAAGAAAGTGTCAGCAGTAGATTTAAAAAAGCTTTAACTTTAATGAACCTTTCTGCAACTGACTGTAAGTTGATGTTTTGTTAATATTTTAATGTTACGTTTACCAGTGCATTGGCTTTCGCTGTAATTATAGTGCACAACATTAATTAAATAAATAAATAGTTTTGATTATTGTCAGGACAAGGTTAGTATAAACTTTTTGCAGCGAGAAATAATCCACGGTAACAATAATAATGTCGTAGCAGTCGTAGTCGCAACGCTGAAGCTAGTAGATAAATAATGATAATATATGGAATGTTGTTAATGCAACTATAAGGAAGAATATTTTGTATTCTTTGTATTGTATGGAATTCGGTAAAATTAAATTAACTGTGAAGTAATAATAGCGCAATTGCATACTTTTCCAACGCACGTGTTCAAATTGGACCTTAAGGAATTAAACCATAGATTATAGAATCGGTCTATAGTTCGATGGTCAAAATACAAATATGGCCGCCAACCCAATTTCTTAGCATATTTATTGGGCCTGAAACTGTGTATTACGCTCTAACTAAAATTTAAAAAAAAAAACCATATGTCCCTCTCACGTTCTTAAGAACGAAAAGGGACAGGTGATTGTCAACTTAAATTTTGAAACTTCAAACATCGATTTTACGCCTAGTTCGCAATAGTTTAGCGGGCATGCGAAAATATCCCACATAAATATGGACAAGTTCTGACAAAAAACAATAATAAAATCACAAACCATCCAATTAAAGCCCGAGCAAAGAAATAAGAAACCTCGCCATATTGCGGAATTTCAAGGGAACTAATTTTATAAGGGAAATTGTTGCCATAGTCGTAAAAATATACACGTGGCGCCCCCAGAGCTGGTTTCTTATTTCTTCGGTCAGGCTTTACTTTAAATTCAAAGACTTAATTACTAACGAGTTAGTTACTAAACTAACTATATGAAATAGTTCTAGTAAATAGTATAATTCTAGGAATGAAATGGCTTACTATTCTATATACCAAGACCGTTACTGTTATATTAATACTTGTGTGATGATTGGTCTCACTAACTCCAATATCTTGACGGAAGCACCTCCAAGCGCCGCCGCCCCGGGCTGGCAACACTGAAACGTCATCAAATAAAACAGATTACAATACAATCCTACTCTCCTACTAATAGTATTGTTACATCGGTTTGCACTAAACTTAAGAATCACTTAAGTTGATGCCTAAAATATTTAGGTGAGATTTGGTGAACATTTTGTTTGCTAGTAACCTTCAGACTTTTTAAACTGCTTAGTTTCTGCCTACCTTTATGAGCTTAATTAGACTGTTAGTAAAAACCAATTATTTTTTAAAACTTTAGTTAGGTTAGATCTTTCTTAACTAGGAAAAGCCTAAGACAAGGTTAATGCGAACGCGTGTTATTGTTGTCTGCAAGGATGTTATAAGTACTATACGTCCTTGGTTGTCTGTTCTGAAGCGACAAACTCGTGAATCTGTCAAACGCGACATATTGACAGAACTGCTATGGCTCTAATGTCACTATGTCGCGTTTGACAGCTTCTCGAGCTTGTCGCTTCTTACGTAGTAAGCCTACTGCTTGTTTTTATTTTGTTTTTTTACTGTACATTTTGTTCTGTGTGGAGTGAATAAATATGTTCTTATTCTTCACTACTACATTACATAGTATAAATAAAACAAAGTCGCTTTCTCTGTCCCTATATCCCTATGTATGGTTAAATCTTTAAAACTACGCAACGGAGGTTTGTCAACTTCACACACAACCTTTGAATTACTTCGCAGGTGTGTGCAGGTTTTACTCACGAAGAAGTTTTCCTTCACCGTAAGAGCGTCGAATAAAATTCGAAAATCGAAAACACATTGGTAGGTGCGTGCCGAGGCTCGAACCTGCAAACTTCCGAATGGAAGCCAACAGCCCTAGCCACTTGGCCACTGACACTCTTATTACCCAAGTAGTACATACCCATGGTCTAAGAAAACAAGGCTACGTAGGCTCGTGTCAGTCACGTGGTCTAACGGTTAGACCTTGTTTTCTTAGACCATGTACAATTGTACATACCTAATTAACAACAAAGTATTAAAAACATGCGCGTACCTTAAGAGTAGTCATTCATCATCATTTTAGCCTGAATCCAACATCATACTAATCCCGCCCAGGGCAAACATTCGTGTGATGAGCACTTGTGTTTGCCTTGTGTCTGGATGTTGTATATTTATGTGTGTATGTATATCAGCTGTCTGACACCCATCAATAATGTAACGCCTGCATACAATGCGTACATTTTTTCAAACGATACTATAAAAACTATAGGAAATTATAGCAAAATACGTAATTTGGCATACCACCGTAGTAGAAGCGGGGTGAGCGTGTGACCTTGCCAGACATTTTTCCGTTACATTATTTCTAATAATTTTCAAGAAAAGAAAGAGATCAATGACTTTTTGTCCGGATTTATATGAAACAAACCATAGTGGTTATTTTTTGTTAGTACTAACTACTCTGGCCAAATTGTTTTTGTACCAACTGTTATAATATACCTAAGCAACCACAAATAATAAGAAATTAATTCTACAACAATAAAGGTGTCCGAGTAGGCAGCCTTAGTGCTTAGGTGTCAATTTCTACCAAACAACCGATTAGCATTACATACACAACCGATATCATATTTAGTTCACAGATATTTTTTTATGACGATGGACCAAAATTTTAATAAATTGAATTACCAGAATCTTCAGTTGACAGATGATTTTTTTTTTGTTTTTTATGAAAATCGCTGTTTTTTAAACTTTTTTATTGCTATCAGATTCTGGTAGATCTATAGTAGCATCAAAGTTAGATTCACTATAAAGTTATGTTTATTTTTTTACCCACGACGGAACGGAGCAGGTATATGCGTTTAGGGTGAGAGATGTTTGTGTGTTTGTGTGTTTGTGTGTTTGTGTGTTTGTGTGTGCGTTTGTGCAAAGTAATGTTCCCACCTATCTTCTAAACTAATGATCCGATTTTGATGCGGTTTTCAATAACGGGTTTGTATTTGATGAGTTCATGTTCTTAGACAGGTGTCATGGCTGTCACTCACTAGGGGGCGCCACAATATTAGTGCAAAACAATGTTGAATCAAAACGAAATGTCCGATTACAATTCTGTTTTCAGCAATGTGTACGTGGTAGCTTAATGCATGTTCCCAAATAATAAAAACTACGTCTGTAACTCACTAGAGGGCGCTACAATATTAGTGCAACCTCCACTGTATAATATTTAATAAGGAACTTAATATTATGTGGTAGGATGAATCACACTTATTCTTTTGCGAGATCTTACCTACATATTATATAGATGATAATTCGTATAATATGCTCTCTAAAAAGTATGAAATAAAATTAAGCAAAATTAAAAATTTTGAAAAAAACCCACGTCGGTAAAAATCTAATCGAAAAAGAGTAAAATAACTCTAATCCCCCGACTTAATTAATTTTCTCGAAGATATACTTAGATGTAGCAATAATATTTTTACCATAATACACAACCGAGGAATATCCGTCGGGGGCTGCCTTTTTTATATGAAATTTCAACAAAAATTTAATCATACTCATAAGTGTATTTTATGTCGTCGTTAAACATCTACAATTCTTCAATAATTGTATTCACGTCACTAGAAAAACTTTAGCTGGTTTAATGGCAGCCCCGGCGGATATTCCTCGGTTGTGTATTATGGTAAAAATATTATTGCTACATCTAAGTATATCTTCGAGAAAATTAATTAAGTCGGGGGATTAGAGTTATTTTACTCTTTTTCGATTAGATTTTTACCGACGTGGGTTTTTTTCAAAATTTTTAATTTTGCTTAATTTTATTTCATACATTTAGAAAATAATTATGTTTTTTTATGTTTCTAAACATGCGTTATTTATGTAATTTGCTTACCAATTACATGTAATTCCGGCGCGTGTCAAGCTGACTGCTGAATTATCCTCACCTATCCTCCTGTAATTAATTACCGACACATTGCATTACAAAATTAATGAATGTGAGTGAAGAGAAAGAAGTACTTATGTGTGGATCGTAGCGAGTGGAAGGCAGTAGTCTCTGCCTACCCCTCTGAGATAGAGGCGTGTTGGTAGTACGTCCTGTCTAGTATGAGACGGCGGGTTCGAAAATACAAATCTTTCCTCTTTATAATATTAGTATGATGTATGTACAGCAGCCAACATCTGCGCCTGGACACACTGGTACTACGAAATTCGCCCCTACTGCTACAGAATATGGTCGCCCTCAAGGTCAAAACAAGACCAGCTACATGTGCTGCTTACAGTACCTAGAATTATGCTATAAATAAATAAAAAGTCAAGACAATAAGAAGAAATTAAACTCACGTAGGGGAGATATAATGGCCGTTCTCTCAATGGCCCGGTGGGCCATCCATCAGCAGCGTTACAGACGCATCATCCAACATCAATCTGGACAGATCTCTTCATTTTCCACTTTCAATGGATATAATACTCTAAAAACAACACATTGTTTATTAATTATTGTTCACTAACAGGTTTGCAGACTAAAGGCCTGTATCCACTTTCATTAGTGCGAGTGCAAGTGATTAGTAATTGCGAGTGAGCACAGGTGTTTAGTGCGAGTAGTATCCAATTCTGTCCAATTCTGTTGTTTAACTCGCAATTACTAATCACCTGCACTCACACTAATCAAAGTGAATACAAGCCTTAACAGACAACAGATGGACAAAACCGGCAACAGAATGGGTGCCCATACATTTGAAGAGAAGAGTCGGGCGACCCAGAATCAGATGGAGGGATGAACTAGAGCTATAACGAGGGTTTTGGTGGAGGAGAGCTCTTGACAGGAGGGGATGGGAGCGGGAGAGTGAGGCCTTTGCCCACCGGGGCGCAACTATTAAGAAATTGAATTGAATTATTTATTGTATACAATTATTAATTTATGAATTCTCATTGTTAATTGCATGTTTTATTAGAATTGAATTTTGTAATTTTATATGAATGAATCACTACATTACATAGTATAAAACAAAGGTTTTAAAGGTTAGTATTAGGTAAAACAATTTCCATTTTCAAGAATTTTGTTCGTCAACAAATGCCTGAGGTCCATCCTGCGTATATTCTGGCCGAACACAATAAGCAACGAGGATCTATTGAAGCGATGCTGCCAGGTCCCTATCAAGCGAGAAATCGCTCAACGCAAGTGGAAGTGGATCGGGCACACCCTGCAAAGAGAGGAGAACAACACCGCCAGAGTGGCGTTCACGTGGAAGCCGCGCGGGAGCAGGCGGCCAGGCCGGCCAGCCCACACGTGGCAACGCACCGTCGAGGCCGAGCTGCGAGCAGCGGGGTTGTGCTGGGGAGATGCGGAGCGCGAGGCACAGGACAGGAAGGGGTGGAGACTTCTCACGAAGGCCCTCTGTACCACTGGGGTACCATAGGACATCAACAACAAAACAATTTCCCCACTTTTTCTTCTAATTTGATTAAAATTGGTTCAGTGGTTCCGAGGCTATTCAATGCAAACAAACAAACAATAAAAATGTTCCTATTTATAAGACTCCTAGCTTTCCGCCTAGTGGCTCCTTCTGCTTTAATAGCTTTTCCCGTGTTATAAAGTAGCCTGTGTGTTACTTCAGGGTGTTAGCTAACTCCATATAAAATTTTATTAAAATCACTCCAACCGTTTAGATGTGAGGAAGTAACAAAATCACAAACTATCGCCTTTATAATATTAGTGTGATTAAGGAAGGATAAAATGGAAACTATAAGACAAATAAAAGGTACAGTAGCCCTCACATGCGGCTGGTCATGTTGACCTTGAGAGCGCCCGTATTCTGTAGCAGTAGGGGTGAATTTCATAGTGCAAATGTCCAACCGTATGTGCTGGCTTCTGTACTTAAAAGATAACTGACACATTACCTCTCACCCGCACTCCATCGTTTGATAGAATGTTGACAGCTTTCTTCCAAGTGTTTGCAGGAACAATCTCATATATGCCTTGTTTATATCCATGTCCATTTTGGTTGAGGTACCTGAATTACAATAATGTTCTTTTAAAGTTTTTTAAACTAAAAACAAACTATAATACTTCAATTGTTTTAACCAACTTTGACTTTTGAGTCAGTAAAATTATGTTATTGGTTGAGTCTAGTTCATTTTACACCGGATTCTAAATAAACACCTTGATAAAGACATGTGAACTGATAATGAACCAAACAGAGGGTAGTATTACAAACACATGGTACAAAACATGAGGGTATATTAGTGCTCACAATTAAACATTTTATAGATCAAAAAATCATATGAATTGTGTAAATAATTAAGACTAGGTATTAAAATTGTGAGTCAAAGAATTCTTAGAGCAAACATTTTTGTAGCAGAATAGGTTAGAAAAAAACAAAGGACCCTGTTAAAATAATAGTATAATTTCCAGATTTTATAGAGAACTTGGCTCCCAATAAAGACCCCTTGAAGTTCACCTTTTGACCCAAATAGCTGCTAAACGGGGCTTCAAACTATTTCAACGAAAAGTTAACTTACAGTTCAGGAGCGAAAAGACTAACTACCTACCGAAAATGTAAGTTTTAAGTATTGGATCATGTAAAAGCTAAGCTTTCAGCACACTGCTCATACCTAGGTATATTAGTAAATAATAGTTCATAATGCGTTCTATCACAAAAAGATCTATTATGTAGGTACTAGTAAATAATGCAGAATATTTTTCTTACCTTTAAGTACACGTGATGATAATGTAGGAAATACAAGATCAATGGATGAATTTGAACTTTATAAACAAATCCACAAAGAAACTAAACAACTTCTGTCCTGATGGGTAAGATTTCTGAATCGGTCAAAGTCAATCCATCCAACCAAATGCGTATTTCTTGTGGGCGACGGACGACCGACGCCGCCCGGTCGGGTAGAAAGCAAGTAGAAAGAAAGAAAAAGGAAAATGAGTACGTACAAACAAACAAATTAACAAACAAAACAAACACACACACACACACACTGAGACGGATACGGAAACAGCAGCCAGCTAGCCCACAGGGGCGCGTTCAGTGGATTCGTACGAGTGCACTCGAGCGCGCTCTGGTGCGCGCTCTAACCGTTCCGTGGCTCGGTGAAATTTTACCCTGACAGCTGTCAGAGCGTAGTTTCACCCGTTCCGTGGCTCAGAGCGAAACAACCAAACAACCGTCTAATGAGATGGTTAATTTTTACTCTGACAGCTATTTGACGTTTAAAGCTTGCAATTTATGTCAAAGTCAAAAGACTCAAAAAGCCCGCCATTTTGTTTCGTAGTTACTTTCGAATAATTTTGTTAAATTTGTATATCACAGACGTCTAATACGTCTGTAATGTATATAAAAGTAGAAAACAATTGAGACAGGAGAAGAATTTTCTCTCGTCAAATATTTGAGGTTATAAAAACAACTCGATCGTTCAGTGGCTCGGTTGCAACTCAAACGGGTTAAATTTTACCCAAACAACTACGCTCGAAGCCACAGAACGCACTCCAGGAGAGCTGTCAGAGTAAAAATTAACCATCTCATTAGACGGTTGTTTGGTTGTTTCGCTCTGAGCCACGGAACGGGTGAAACTACGCTCTGACAGCTGTCAGGGTAAAATTTCACCGAGCCACGGAACGGTTTAGAGCGCGCACCGAGCGCGCTCGAGTGCACTCGTACGAAGCCACTGAACGCGCCCCAGCCCAACCAATCAGATACAGACATTTCTGACGCAGACTCAAAATGTTGCCATATCACAGTGATTAAATAGTCAGCAGTTTAGTTGGCACGAGATATCTAGGTCGCGCATCAGCGCGCCAAATTCAAGGCAAGCAGTAGCCGTGCCGTAGGGTTTTTGTTCTTTTACTTATCTTATAAATGGGCGATATCTCGTGCAGCCATCTAATGGACAGTCTACAACTTCGAGAATATTAATTAATTGACGACGAATTGAATATGACGTCAAAAATGTTTTGTAAAATCTATAATATAAGACTGCGGATAAACCCTTTTGAATTTGTTTTACAGGCAGAGTAGGACAGGAATCGGCGCGGTAGTTCCGAAGCCTATTCAATAAATAAATAAATAAATAAATAAATTAATTAATTAAGAATATTTTAGTACACCTTGGGTTGTTACATTATTGGAATTTAAGTAAGGATCCCTATTCTTTTTTGAAAACTGACTATGATATGTCCCGACAAATAGTGAAAGATTTTTTGGAATCGGTTTAATACTTTTCAGAGCCTATTCAATGCAAACAAACAAGGCAAAATCTTTCCTATTTATAACAATACTAGCGACCCGCCCCGGCTCCGCACGGGAAAATGGTTATTGTGGGTTATCCTTACGTATAAGTAATAAGCATGCAAACCTTCCTCTAGAAACACTCTATCTATTAAAAAAAAGGCAACAAAATCAGTTGCGTAGTTTTAAAGATTCCATAGGGTTAAGGACATAGGGACAGAGAAAGCAACTTTGTTTATGCTATGTAGTGATTATTAAATATTAAAAAAAAAATAACAGATTTTTTACAAAATATGCCTAATAAAGAAAAAGCTATAAAACTGGTAACACTGGTTCCGGCTCGTCTCTAAAAACCGCTGCACCCAGAGCCGGAGCACGAAAAAAAAAAAGAATCGGTCTGACATAAAAGCTAGATTCCAGGCCACGAATAAAAAAAAACTTATTTTACAATGAGAACCTAGATGGCGGTAGTAGGGAACAAAATTTCAATTAGGCTTTGCCACTTTGCTTGCCTGTGCTAACGGCTGCTTTTCTCAATAATTTAATTACTCAGTTAGTTGATAAATAGCTGTCGCTAATTATTAAATACCTACGTTTTATGACATCAAAACCGTGAAGGCATTTGTAGGCAAAGTTAGAATAGCTAGGTACTAGCTTTCCGCCCGCGCTAGTTTATTCCGTGCCGTGGGAGTAAGTAGATTTACCATGCATTTCCCCTTCTAGGTCAATTTTATCTCTTTACCAAGTTTCATCAACAGCGGTTCAGTGGTTTTGGCGTGAAAGCGCAGACAGACTGACAGCGTTACTTTCGCATTTTAGAGTAGGTATTAGATTGGGATGGTTATCAAGTAATTTATTTATTATCTCTATATTATATTTATTAATTATTAACATCATTAATTATTGACGTCGAAAAATAATTGTAAAATCCTAAATTAGGTAGTTTGAATAAAAACCAAAACCAATAAATAAAGTAGTATTTAATCTAAAAATATCGAAGTCTAGACGTATAAAAGTATACTGATCTAGAATTTGTGTCAATCTCCATTATTCTCCATAATAATTATAGCTAGCAAGGTAGCAAATTTCTTTCAAAAAGAAAAGAGGAAGGAAACAATAAGGCTAGGTGTCGCTACTTTCTATGTAAATATTAATTATGATTATATTTCCTAAAAAAATAATAATAATAATATTTTGCTTACCTACTTCCTTACTACCTATAAAATTAAATGTTTTGGCAAATAATTTTTATAAAACTTTCGTTGAATAGATTGATTTTGTAGCGGTTTTGGTTTTAAATTACATTTTTATCGATTTACATGAATCACATACTTACTTTTTATAAATAGGTAGGCTAGGATTTCGATAAAAAAAAACTAAGTAGGTAATTCCTTTCGTTATAAAATGTTGAATGCACTTTTTGTTTATTTTACGAATAGTTCAGTAAATTCAATAGAATAGTTGGGCTAGGTGTCGCTACTTTCCATATAAATAGTAGGTTAAGATTTTCCCTAATATTTTATCTTTGTTTATGTAAACTTTTATTATTTTAGCACTTTTTCCCATCATTCCCTAATTTTAATTGTAATTTACATAATTTTCCACATTATCAAACTGAATATTTTGACTTGACTTGACTTTTCAATCGGAGGATTTATTTTGTCTACAATAAAGTTATGGTTTATAGTTCCGTAAGTTCTCATCTGTCTATTTCGCATTTTATTAAATGTTGTCTGGTAGAAATTGCTACTAAGCAATAAGGGCGCCTACATGTACAGGTACAGTTTATATAATTACTTCTTGTGATTTTTTACTGTAGGTACTGTATTTTCTAGTGTGTGTGCAATAAAGTATAATTTCTATTTATTTATGTAAGCTTGTTTTGACGAGGATTTTATCGTATTAGCAATTTGTACTGTACCTAAAAAAAAACCGGCCAAGTGCGAGTCGGACTCGCGCACCGAGGGTTCCGTACAAACCTGCAAGGTTTACAAAGTTCTTTCATTACGACAATCGAGTCATAACTATGGTAATCTTATTGCAAAATGAAATTCATAACATTACAATGGGGAAAGATGGAGGAGCATAAATTTAAGACAAAGATCTCTTTATCGTTTAAGTAACTAAGTACTAAGTAAGTATTTCAACTTGATAGCTCTACGCGTTCATGAGGAAAAAAGTAATAAGTTTATATTTATTAAAAAATATATATTTTGTAATGTAACTAAAAATTTAAGGTTTTCGGAATTTTTCCTTTATGTGTGCTATAAAACGTTGCTTCATGCCAAATTTCAAGATTCTAGGTCGACTGGAAGTACCCTTTAGGTTTTGATTCCCTTGCGAGTACTTGCGAGTTTCAAAATATGCAGCTTAAATTGCTGTTTCTTTTGATTGCGTTGACATAGAAGTTTGATTTTGTTACAGCTTAAAGGTATTATAGACCTGAGTATTTGGTATGAATTTCAATTTAATACCTCTACGCGTTTATGAGGCAATGGGTAGTAAGGTTAAAATTATTAAAAAAATATATATTATGTGATGTAACTAAAAATTTATGGATTTCGTAATTTTTCCTTTATCTATGCTATAAGACGTTGCTTCGTACCAAATTTCAAGATTCTGAGTTCACGGGAAGCACCCTGTAGGTTATGATTCCCTTGCAAGTGTCGAAAATTTGCGGCATAAACGGCTGTATCTTTTGATTGCGTTGGCTTAGAAGTTTGATTTTTTCACAGCTTCAAGGGACAGTAGACCTGAGTAATTGATATAAATTTCAGCTTCATACCTCCACGCGTTCCTGAGAAAAAGGGTCTTGACAGACGGACAGACGGACAACAAAGTGATCCTATAAGGGTTCCGTTTTTTACGGAACCCTAAAAACTCATGCTCAAATTCAGACAAAAGGTAACATTTCGTACTTCCGATTTTTTTTACCGTAAGGCGTTGTCCTAATAGAATTCCTGGTGGGACGTGTTTTATTGGATTTGTATTATATTACTAGCTGTCCGCCCGCAGCTACGCCCGCGTTGTTTTTCGACTTTTCCGTGCACAGTTTACCGTAGGAATGAGATATTTTCCCTTGATAAAAAGTATCTAAGATGTTGACTGGGGTTATAAGGTACCACCATGCAAAATTTCGAAATGTTTGATCAAAATCGGTTAAGAAACAGCCCAATTTAAATGTCCTGCCTACCCCCTAAGTAGGGTGGCGTGATTTTGGGTATCCTTATTGTAAACCTGAGTAACTCTTGAGTTGAATAAAAAAGTCTCATTACAATCGGTGCAAGTTATAAAGTAGGTTTGAATTGGAATGAAAATATAAATATTTAAATCGACGATAACTTTTTTTCTACTTCACCGATTTCGATGAAACAAAGCCTATACACTGCCCTGAAATATGCCAAATCAATTAGTGAAAACCGCATGAAAATCTATCCAGTGGTTACGAAGATGTGTTCGAACAAACAGACAGACAGACAGACAAAAAAAAACAAAAATATATATTTGTGTTCTGTTGGTCTTCTTCTATCGCCCTGACTCCATTTTAGTCAATAACTTTCAATGTACAGACAAACGGGGTTCTACTGTTTTATTATATGTATTGATTAGATAGATGAGTATGTATAGTACCTAAATTAATCAATATTATTGCTGTGTCTATTTCTACCAAATGGTAAGTAGGTACGTATACGTAAGGACTAAGAAAGGTCATAATTAGTTGTTTGTGTGGCGGATTTCGTGAGAAATCACTCTTTTTATAGATTTCTTATCTTATTTGACTCTGGTCGGGGGATTTCCAAAAATGTTATTTAATCCTTTTTAGGGTTCCGTAGCCAAATGGCAAAAAACGGAACCCTTATAGATTCGTCATGTCTGTCTGTCTGTCTGTCCGTCCGTCCGTCCGTATGTCACAGCCACTTTATTCCGAAACTATAATACCTATACTGTTGAAACTTGGTGAGTAGATGTATTCTGTAAACCGCATTAAGATTTTATTACAATAATAGAAAATAAACAGTAAATTTAGGGGGTCCCCATACATAGAACTGAAACTCAAAAAAAAATTTTTAATCAAACCCATACGTGTGGGGTATCTATGAATAGGTCTTCAAAAATGATATTGAGGTTTCTAATATCATTTTTTTCTAAACTGAATAGTTTGCCCGAGAGACGCTTCCAAAGTGGAAAAATGTGTGTCCCCCCCCCCTCTAACTTCTAAAATAAGAGAATGATAAAACTAAAAAAAATATATGATGTGCATTACCATGAAAACTTCCAACGAAAATTGGTTTGAACGAGATCTAGTAAGTAGTTTTTTTTAATACGTCATAAATCGTAAACCGCAATTTACCTTTCACTAAAACATCGATCAAAGTCACAACGAACTACAAAAACTTTTATATTATGTTACTGGCTGCTACGGAACCCTTCATGGGCGATTCCGACTCGCACTTGGCCGCCTTTTTGTAATATATTTTAACATACGGCGTGGGTTTTTAAAAATTTTCAATTTTGTTTTTTATTTCAATATGTTTTAACATCCGGCGTGGGTTTTTTAAATTTTTAAATTTTGTTTTTTTATCGTAATATTTGTACTGCTTGTTATTCCAAGAAATTTGATACCAGCAACTAACTTTCAGTTTACAATAAGAAGATTTTTAGCATTTTCAGATAAACTTTGTAACATTTTCACTAGATTCACAAAAAAAAAATTGTCGTAGATTTTTTTACCAATAAAAAGAACAATCATCTCTCTCTCATATTACCAAAAAAATTTTAAATACTCCCGCGACAAAATCGTTAATTGATCATTTCAACAACTAGAAAAGAGCTGATAATCTTCAAATGACTGAAGATATTTTCTTGGATCATAGCTAAGAACACTCTCGATTGTGACACCTTGCAAACAAAAAAGTAGATCAAAATCGGCGCATCCGTTTAGGAGCTACGATGAAACAGACAGACAGACACACACTTCAAACTTATAACACCCCTCTTTTTCGTCGGGGGTTAAAAAGGTTTGATTGTTTGTTTGCATCGAATAGGCCTCTTATCTTAAGGTCTGTGTAAGATAAGAGTACCTAGGTACCTATGTGCTTCTTACCCATCGATATCTAGATTTAAAAAAAAGTTTATTTGTTTGTCTGTTTGTACGGGCTAATCTCCGAAACTGTTGGACCGATTTGAATATAATTTTGCATGGTGGTACTTTATTATGCCTGGTTGTCAACGTCGAAGCGTAATACTCGTAATCAGAAAATGTCTGGACTGGAATCGCGACGATCGTTATCGCGACAGTCGTTATCGCGACAGTCGTTATCGCGACAGTTGTTACCGCGATAGTCATTACCGCGATAGTCATTACTGCGACAGTCGTTACTGCGACAGTCGTTACTGCGACAGTCGTTACTGCGACAGTCGTTACCGCGACAGTCAGCTCATACCTATATGGCCCCACCGAGAAGCTCGAGTCTACCCAGCAATCAAGATGAAAGGCCTTAGTCGACCACGCTGGCCCAGTGCGGGTTGGTCACGAACACACAACCTTTGAATTACTTCGCAGGTGTGTGCAGGTTTCCTCACGATGTTTGCCTGTCGAATAAGTATAGGTATACATTAAGAACTCGAAATAACACATTATTGGTACGTGCAGATGCTTGAACCTGCGAACTTCCTAATGGAAGTCAACGGCCGTAGCCACTTGGCCAGCGACAATCTAAACGTTGCAGTAAAATTTGATAAAAGTTGTTAGCAGCCGACCGCTTCAGGCGAGCGATAATCGATTTTAATCGAAAATAATTGTTTTAATGTTGTTGTTTGTGACACAACCTCGATCTTTAAGGATCCGTACAGCAAAAATACAAAAGGTACCTACTCATCGCTGCGCCTCTTTTCTACTTAAACCAAAGTCAAAGTAATAAATAGGTCAATAAAATTAATATGTTAAATCGCGGGAGAATCAGAGGGCAACCTTAAACCACGACAATAAGAAACATCAAGGAAAAATAGGAAAGTTGTATATTATTGAGTCATTAATTACAACTAGTTATGTATAATAATAATCAACATCATATAATATGTACCTACAGCATTAACTAGGTACTGCACTCTATATAAATGAGGAAGCTAAGTAGCGAATATGAAAAGTTTTAAACAATTTTATTTCCAACTAGCTGTCTACCCACGACTACGCTCGCGTTGTTTTATTTTTGTTGTTTTTATTTTTATTTCCCGTGGTAAGTCCGGGGATATGAGGTATGTATGGTGGTAAAGCCTGACCAAAGAAATATGACACCTGCTCTGGGGGCGCCACGTGTATACTTTTACGATTATGGCAACAATTTCCCTTATAAAATTAGTTCCTCTGAAATTCCGCAATATGGCGAGGTGTCATATTTCTTTGGTCGGGCTTTAACCATGCAAAATTTCATTTAAATCGGTAGGTATAATGGTTCCAGAGATAAAAAGCTAGTGCTAGCACGCTAGTGTACAAATAAACAGACAGACAGACGGACATTTTTTAACAAAACTTTTATTTTTGTGTTCAGATGCACTCCCTTTAAATCAATATGTAGAGACACGCCGATTCTCCAGTTTTATTATAGTATAGGTAGAAGAAGAAGATAGATAAACAAAAATTACAACCTTTACTTTGCAGTTGAGAAACGACGCGGGACATTTAATGTTATATTATGGGAAAATTTGCCAAGGTACCTACTAGAACTATTTATACACTGTGGTAGTACCTAGTACAATAGTATTATATTTTATCATCTGAGCCCAAGAAGTTTGACCGTAAATTAAAAAAAAAACCTTAATATAGAGTCCATAAGTCTTCATAATATTGCATTAAATAGATGTACTATATTTTATAAGTATGTTCATACATACATAAATCTATACTACAAGTTGGTTGGGATATATGTATGTAGGCCAAACTTGTGCGACCTTGAAGTTGGTCAGTTGTTTTTAATTTATTGTTTTACCAACAAAGAGGTAGGTACTTATCTTATTAATCGGCTGAGCAATTAAATTGATGCTGTAATCACTGAATTATCAAAAAAATAATTGTTAATCATGGCGCAGTTCGAGCCTGCTGGAGTCATTATCACCGACTGCAGTGCGCAGGACAGGTAATTTTCAGTTATAAATAAATAAAGATCAGCAGGAGGGTTAATAAATTAATAGTTTAAATAATACATAGTTTAAAAAACTAAAAAACACGCTTCCTGTCCGCCATCTTGGACGTCCGCCATATTGGATTTAAGTCACGTGACTTTTTTTTCGTATTCCTGACAGCAAACCCTTTCATTTGATACCCAAACCCATATTATGGGGGTGGATTTCAAACAGCCATTTCGTCATCTTAGGGAGGCCGCCATATTGGATTTGTAATGACGTTTATTAGCTAGTCATGTATTGTCATCAGAACTCAGAGCAAAATTTCATCCTAATCGAAGACCGGGAAGTGAGTCAAATTAAGATTCCAAGATTTTCTTACATACATAGTTACTTACAAGTGAAGCTACTATAAGTAAAGCGTGTAATAATAAAAACTCTAGAAAAACACGCTTAAGATGCTTACTTGAAGAGTTTCACTATCTAACTTTGGAACCCTTCATCAGACCCTGGTTAAGTGGTCACCTCACCTCGCCAATATAAAGGTTTTATTAAGACAAAGCAAGTGAGTCCAAATTCGGTGGGTTTACTAGCAGCCCTTGAAGAGTTCCACTATCCACCTTCCGGCTCCAGCATCAGATCAGCTTTTTGCCATTTGGCTACGGAACCCTAAAAATACGAATAATGATTTTATTATTATTATTATTATTAAAAACCGTCAGCGCGGGCTGAAAGCTAGTTCTTTAATATACCTACCAATTATTAGAACCTGAATACATGAACTGGTTTCAGTCCCCCTGCCCCACCGTCCCCGCACAATGCTGCTGCAGGCGTGGTCAGTCCTGGCCGTGATGGGAGTGGTTCACACGGCGAGCCCCAGCAGGCGGGAGTGGTGTGACGGCGGGAACTGTGGACTCGGAGTGTATGGAGGAGACTACACTAAATATCAAGAATTTCCATTCATAGTGGCTATATTTATGATTGGTGATGATGAAGACGAGTATCGTTATATATGTGGAGGATCAGTTCTGAGCGGGCACACGGTATTGACAGCAGCTCATTGTTATGATCATGAAGGAGAAACAGATTATGTTGTAAGAGGAGGACACGAGTGGTATGGTCACAGTGTAAGTAAATTGAAATTGAAAACATTTATTTCAGACCTTAAATAAGTCCATAGATAGTTAGTAGTACCTACTTAATAACTATGTTAATAATACTAATACATAGTTTAAAAAACTAAAAAACGCGCTTCCTGTCCGCCACCTTGGACGTCTGCCATATTAGATTTAAGTCACGTGACTTTTTTGTCGTATTCCTGACAGCAAACCCTTTCATTTGATACCCATATTATGGGGGTAGATTTCAAACAGCCAGTTCGCCATCTTAGGGAGGCCGCCATATTGGATTTGTAATGACGTTTCTTAGCTAGTCATGTATTGTCATCATAACTCAGAGCGTGTGCAAAATTTCATCCTAATCGAAGACCAGGAAGTGGGTCAAATTAAGATTCCAAGATTTTCTTACATACATAGTTACTTACAAGTGAAGCTAATATAAAGTGTGTAAAAAATATACGCGTCGACTTGAGAACCTACTCCGTTTCTCGTCGGTTAAAGTATGAAGAGTTTTACAATTTGCCGACGACAGATTTTTACCAATGAAAGATATCATAAACCTTTAATGTCGAAATTATGTTCAATCATAATTCTTTTGCTGGCCACTCCAGCGGGTTAAGACGCGGACGGCATGAAACGAGTGTTATGGGTTCGAATCCCGCTCGTTGACTTAAGTACTTTTTTTTTCTTATGTTCCCGAGCAAAGCTCGGTCGCCCTGCTAGTATATTTTTTATTTATTTTTATTTTTATTTATTTATTATGGCCACCAACAGAATACACATCACAATAAATATTAAACAAGGTAAAATAACAATAAGTTGTTAACTAATTATAGGTGGCTACCGCTTTCAAAGGGATGAGAGTTAAACATAATAGGGAAAAAATTAGGGTATAGAACTTAAAACTATAGATAAACTATTTTATGCAGTATGAAGATTTAAAATTAGGAGGCTAGAATAAGGTTAAGAACATTTTTTTTGAATTTATGATATTTGTCAGCTAAAACATCACAATTTGAAGCTATTTTAGCTAATGATATATATTTATTTTGCAGAAGGTACTACAAATTAAAGTTGTAGAATTCAAACCACATGAAAAATACGACCACATTAATTCTTATAGAGGACTGGAGGCGCTCCGGTATGATGTTGCTGTTATAAAATTAAGAAGAAATATATTAGTAGAGTCGAGGGGAGTGGTTCAAACAGTAAAACTTCATAACAGACCTCCTGGACGTATAACATCAGCTAAAGTTTGTGGATGGGGAGCGACCTCGGTATGTAGCCCACTTAGAGAATAAAATACTTATACTTAGAGCACACGCATCGCTCCGCTGCCTTTATGTCAAGCGTAAGCAAATTTTGGCAGATTTTGTATGGGCGGTGAAATCAATAACATTTTTCTTTTTTGATTTGTTCCTCGAGTCATGTTTGCAACTTAACACTGCATATTTCAAAATTTTATTTTCACCGGAAAAAATAATCAGCTCCGATAACCATTTGATACTAAACGAACGCGCTAAAAATATTCGGACTGTTCATATCCGTGCTTACGGTTCATACTCGATTAGGCGTACTCTATCCCCCCCAGAAAATTTTCTATTTATACTCTATTAAGTTAAGGTAGCCCATTTTGAAATATCGTTTCTTATTCGTCTGATGACGATCGGGCGAAAAGTTTTGATGAAACTTAGTACACAGATAAAATAGACCTTGGAGAAGAATACAGGTTATAATAAACAGAAATAAATAAATAGAACGTATAAAATTTTAATCATAATTTAAGTACTAACATAGAATAAGTTTTTCATTGTTACTAACACATCTATGGGCCACGCCTGAAATAAACAATTTTTTTTTTATATAATTATGTTAATGCGGGAAAACATTTCATTTGTGTAACGTCAATTTTTTGAAGTTAAAACTTCTTTAGCGGAGTTGTACACTTTTTTTGGAATCGGTGAAAACTGCAAACATAAATAATAGTACTTATAAACGCGTGTTTACTAAATGTACCTTGTGGAGACGCCAGTGACGTCACGAGCTTGTCTATCTTCGGGTACAGTTAGGAGGAACAACTTCCAAAGTGTCTACTACTAAATATACCTCTGCAAGACACGCCGACTCGACCTACATCGGGTATAGATAGTAGCACCATTAAAAAATAAATCGTTACTCAACATACCCTGCTTAGATTACAAGAGCCTGCTTGGCTTTGATCGGGTATAGTTAGGACTGCACTTTTTTTTATTAGTAGCTACTATCTATACCCGAACATAATTCGTAGCTTTCGTTACTCTAATCATCTCTGTCGCGCACCGGTGGCTTCGCGTGCTATTTTTTTCCTTCTTTATTTGTTTGTTTACTATGAATGACATTGACTTAGTTTCGATAGCTGCCGTGTAGGTTAACGACATTAACCGTTTTTTTCTTCAAGTTTATTGGTTTGAATGTTTGCCCTGGCAGGGATTCGAATCCGCGACCCTGTGCTTCGAACTGAATTCAATTTATTTATTTGCAATCATATCTTAAGGTCTAAATTATAAAATAGTTTCACATATGAGGCCCTTTTGAGAGCACAGCAACGAAGGCAGACGTACTATACCAACTAGGCTACGGGGCCGTCCATCACATCATGTATCATATCACTAACCACATATACTTAGTGTTTAGGTAAAAATTAACAATTAATTACTAAACATACCCCTTATGGCATTTTAAGTCGGGTGCACTTAGTGGTTCAAATATTTTATCATGCTATTTATTCTCGACTAAAATCCTATAGGGGGAGGTACACTTTGTAGACATAAGTACGATGCTGGCATTCAAAATACTATTCACTCCTAAGCATACCCGATTATGAAATCACAACTTGAGTATACCTACTTAGTAGTTAAAATATTTTGGAAGCGCTGTACTAAGGTATACCCGACCAAAATCTACAGGGAATCTCCACAAGGTACATTTGTAAACACTTGGCGCGCATCATTCACTCCTAAATATACCCGATCATGACGCCCTAACTCGGGTATATTTAGTAGTTCGAATATTTTGAAAGCGCCATGCTAAATATACCCGACCAAAACCCCACGGGGAGTCTCCACAAGGTACATTTAGTAAACACGCCTTATAAACTGATAATTAAAGCACAATTCGTGCAAAATTATTCCCTAACAATTAGGTTAGCATTTTAGTTTAGTTAGCATTTTTAAAATATGCACATTTCAAGTTTTCACTTCTGCAGCACTCCCGGAGTGCAGTCCGTTTTTTAACCGACTTCAAAAAAGGAGGAGGTTCTCAATTCGACGCGTATGTTTTTTTTTTTTTTTTTTTTGTGTGTTTGTTATAAGATATCTCCGCCAATTGTGAACCGATTTTCAAAATTCTTTTTTTAATCGACCAGGTTTACTTGCAGGGTGGTCCCATAAAAATTTCGCTAAGATCGGATGATTAAATTTGAAGATATGAGGAAATAACTCCTCAATTGACGATGCCGTTATACCCGATCGGTAAATTATTTTGGCAATATCTCGGCTTCTTATCAATCGATTTCAATATGTTTTTGTTTTATAGATAGAAGTTGTACTCAAAATGGTTTCATATAAATTTGGATTATATCTCATGGCGGAGTAGAAGACTAAAACCATGAAGGAAGAAAAATTTTACGCGCCCCGATGAAGTATCATGCCTATTTTGTATCGAAACCAATGCGGCCGCTCAGAGGGGTGGGAGGGTAGGGGGAAGCGGGAGACGGTGTTGGTCTTTTAACTCTATCAGTCTCTATCACACATCTTTGAATACGGTACGTTAGAAAAAGATAGAGACATTCATGTTATGACGCCCAACTAAAAACAAAATATCAATAAAGTACGACATTTATTTGTCTTTATTTGGCATGTAAAAAACAAGAAACTTAATGGTTACTGAATTTGAAAATAGTGATGTGATGTGGTATGAAGCGTAACGTATATTTATCGATTATTTTCGTACATTTTATCACATGGCTACTGGACTTATTTATCGAACTTCTCATATACAATGGTGATCAACTTGCAACTTGCAATAATATTGGGAATTGCTTACTTCTTTGGGCATTTAGTATTTTGTCTTTTTGCTTTTCCATACATATATTAGGTATATATTTTATTTCCTAGAGAGCAGCGAACTACCTAGAAGCATGGGGACAGACAAATAAAAATACAGTCAAAACCGTGCCAGTAATGTAGAGTTCTTTTTTTTTCATAATTTGGTGGGAAACCTGAAAGCTTCTATCTTCCATTCGATACTAAAGTTAGAGTGTAACATAATAAAATCAAGTGTGTTATTTAGCTTTTTTAAACTTTAGTATTATTTATTGTGTATATTTGTATTGAATTGTTTATTTAATTAGTTATTATTTATAGCCGCTTAAATAAGCATCAACCAAACTCTTCTAGTGGGTGTCTTACTGTGAGAAGGGACAACTAACAACAACCCGCCTGCCAACCGTAAAGATTTTTCCAAAAGCCTCCTGAAGGAACCTTAGTCCAGCAGCGGGACTGTTTCAGGCTGTTTGTTTCCATCACTGCTTGAGATGGAGTTCACAGTGGTTGTAGGTTACGCGCCGGGAACTATACATTCGTCTATTTTATTTAAATATAAAGCAAGCAAGCAAACGCGCAGTTGACGGATGGATGGATGTTAGGTTGTTTATTATCACAACCCACAACTCTACGCTAGCGAGGCGCAATTGTTTTTGGTAAGTCGCCGGAAACCTCAAGGCGGCGTCCTTCATACCTTATTACCGGGGTAGTCAATAGCAACAACTGCGATCCCTGATCCGTCAACTAAACAGTATACTATCAGAAGTGTTGCGTAATACCCGCGTAAAATTTTTTCTTCCTTCATGACTAAAACGAAAACTCTTCAATAAACAACAGCACACTCATTGCGTTGCTTTTGTTATAATTGAAATAACAAGAAATATGCGGTTTTGGTTCATATATTCTGTAAACTAGTCATAGATTAAACATTTAAAAACCCCAAGTGAAGATAACAACTTAAGAATTTTTCCGTGGACAAAACGGGTGAGTGTCGTCGGTATCGTAGTGTTTGGTCAGTTGTTCGCCATTCGGAAAACTTAGGTTAAAGTCCAATCAAGTATAGCAATGATTTAGAATTTAAAAATCAAACGTAAGACTGTAAAGGAAACTTAGTGAGAAAATCTGCATTTAATTATGTACTACACAAAAGAAATTAAAGTTTTGTGAGTACCTAATTTGTCATGATAAATTTCCACTAAAAAGGGTAAAATAAAAAGATAATTTGAAAAATATATAAAACCGCCTTCATGGTCCTAACCTACACTAAAAAGTTACAAATAAAATATAAATCTAGCTGAAAGCATATCAATTTAATATGGCTATTAATATTCCTTAATTACATAAATTGTAACATCATATAAACATGTGTAGACATTGTTATACACTTTATCTTGGAGTCGGTGCCAGCTAATCACCATCATTTCGACCAAAAGACTTCTACTGCTAGCAGTCATCTACAGTGGGCTGTACCTAGTACTCTGACCGCGTTCTTTAATTTTTTTATATTCAACGATCTGAACTTTTGGGATCAGATGTGATTCCGATTAAATAGCTAGCCTCAACTGGCACCGACTCCAAGGTGAAGAGTATAACAATGTCTACACATGTTTATATGATGTTACAATTTATGTAATTAAGGAATATTAATAGCCATATTAAATTGATATGCTTTCAGCTAGATTTATATTTTATTTGTAACTTTTTAGTGTAGGTTAGGACCATGAAGGCGGTTTTATATATTTTTCAAATTATCTTTTTATCTTTTCATTATCTAATACAATGATACATTTTTTGTTCTCTTTTTCTTTTTTGTTGTGTTGTATTGTAGGTATTGTGTTTTGTGTTTTACCGTGTATTTTACCGTGGGAATAAGGTATTTTCCCTCGGTAAGAGGTAGCCTATATTCTTCTCCAAGGTCTATTCTATCTCCGTACCAATCTTTATGAAAACTTTCCGTTTGCGCTACAATTTTTCCCGTGGGAAAAAAGGTATTTTCCAGGTAAGTCAAAAAGGTAGCCTATTTTTATACATCCCCAAGATCTATTCTATCTCTGCATCAAGATTCATCAAAACCTTCCACCCGCGCTGCCATTTTTCCCGTGGGAATGAGATATTTTCCCACAAATACCTCATTTCCAGTATATTAGTATGTTTATATTCATCTGTACAGACTGACTCACTTTTAACATCCTATAACACCTCCCAAATACTCAAATACACACACACACACACTAAGAAATACATACACAACACTCACACTGTCACTCATCATAACAGCTTGCTGTGACAATATTCTGAGCCAGCGCCTTTTACCATTACACACATACACTACAACATAGTTGTCACACTTATGACACTCTCAGTACTACCATTCTGTGCTTTCTGTCTTATTTCAGCCGTAAATCATAACTGCAAGAGTATTGAATGACTTGTTAACTTTACTTAGATGTTTTATTAATACTTGTCGTCTCCTGAGTATTGTAAATATGTTTACAGTGAATAAATGAGTTTTCTATTCTATAAACCAAGTACCTATAAATAAATTTAAATATGTTTTTTTAAGGTAATGGGAAAAGATTTAAATCCGGTATTACAATGTATAAACGTCAAATTTGATGACAGAATATGCACAAAACCATTAAGCAGATTTTTTTTCTGTTCTGGAAATCATTCAAAATTCGCTAGTTCGGTGAAATCTGTGTTACAGTAAGTAATTGATAATAATTAGTTTAAAATTCGATTACTAAATTGCAGCTGTTGTATTCGAGAGGAGCGCAGTTAGGAATACTATTTTAGATAAAAAATATTCTTCACAAGTTACTTGCACAAAACTTTATATTTCATATTATCATTTTAATACCAGATATCCTGACAAATTGGTAACGTTGCCACACAAAACATCCTGCTTTGCTAGAAATAGCTATAACATGGCAATAAAAATATATAATTCTCTTCCAAACTCAATAAGAAACCTACCTGAAAGAATGTTTAGAACAGCGCTTTTTAATTTATTGTGTGACAATTGTTTTTATAGCATAGATGAATTTTTTAAATATAAATGAAATTGGATTCATAATTTATATAAAATTGTATTGAATTAATATTGACATGACTTATTTTAATATCATAAATTGACACTAGCGTATTATTCCTATTATTATTTTGTATCCTGACCTGTGTAATTTAAACGAATATTTAGTTATTTGAATTATTTTGTTAATAATATTATTATTTCTTAAGACATTTAATTTTATATAATCTATTTTGCATGCTGACTTTTAAGGCTGTATAGGTGTTTCATTTATTTGTTATTGACCATCCTTTTTTGTACCCTATGCAAAGCAAATAAATGATTTGATTTGATTGATTTGATTTGATTTAATTTGTTTCAAAGTCAAAAAGATTTTATTCGAAGTAAGATTTTACAAATCACTTTTCGACGTCGAGGCGAGTTCACAATTTGTCTGTCTTCTGTGGAGAAGAACTCGTCGGAAGAAACTCCACACTTCCACAGGCGTTGCAACTTTTCAAAATATTTAACAAACTTATAAATTATTATTTTATACAATTTTATTAATATAACAAAGAGTGCAAACGAAATAAACAATTATAGGAAGGTAACCAGTCAAAGTAGAAAAACTAAACTATATCTATACTAATATTATAAAGAGGAAAGGTTTCATTGTTTGTTTGTTTGTTTGCATCGAATAGGCTTCGAAACTACTGAACCGATTTCAAAAAAATATTATAAAGAGGAAAGGTTTGATTGATTGTTTGTTTGTTTGCATCGAATAGGCTCCGGAACTACTAAACCGATTTCAAAAATTCTTCCACCATTAGAAAGCTACATTCACCCTGAGTAACATAGGCTATATTTTATTTTCAAAAAAATTAGGGATCCTTACTAAAACTTCAATAATGTAACCCAAGGTGTAAAAAAATACCTAAAATATTCCTTATAAATGCATAGGCTCCGAAACTACTGAACCGATTTTAATGAAACTTGGTACAAAGATAGAATTAACTTTGGGGACGGACATAGGCTGCTTTTTACTGAGGGAAAATATCTCATTCCCACGGGAAAGACTGCAAGCGCGGGCGGAACCGTGGGGCGGAAACTTGATATTATCTATCTACTAGCGACCCGCCCCGGCTCCGCACGGGAAAATGGTTATTGTGGGTTATCCTTCAGTATATTATGCATGTATTATACATATAAACCTTCCTCTTGAATCACTCTATCTATTAAAAAAACCGCATCAAAATCCGTTGCGTAGTTTTAAAGATTTAAGCGTACAAAGGGAGGGACATAGGGACAGAGAAAGCGACTTTATTTTATACTAGCGACCCGCCCCGGCTCCGCACGGGAAAATGGTTATTGTGGGTTATCCTTCAGTATATTATGCATGTATTATACATATAAACCTTCCTCTTGAATCACTCTATCTATTAAAAAAAACCGCATCAAAATCCGTTGCGTAGTTTTAAAGATTTAAGCGTACAAAGGGACATAGGGACATAGGGACATAGGGACGGAGAAAGCGACTTTATTTTATACTATGTAGTGATTACCAATCTGAGCTTGGGGTATGATAGAATAGACCTTGGAAATTAAGATAGGCTACCTTTTACCGCGGGAAAACTCCTCATTTCCACGGTAAAAATGGCAGCGCAGGTGGAAAGTTTTGATGAAACTTTGTACAGAGATAGAATAGACCCTGGGGATGTGTATAGGATTAACGGAATACTACGGAAAAATACTTCATTTCCGCGAGAAAATACCTTATTCCCACGGGAAAATGGTAGGTCGGGCGGAACTTTTTGATGAAAATTGATATAGAACAGATATAGAATAGATCTTGAAGATGGATAAAGGCTACCATACACCGCGGTAATATACCTCATTCCCACGGGAAAAATAGTAGCGTGGCCGGAAAATTAAGATGAAACTTGTTACAGGGATATGAAAGATTCTGGGGATGGATAAAGGCTTCCTTTTACCGCGGAAAAATACTTTATTCCCACGGGAAAATTGGTAAGGTGGGCCAGAAGTTTTGATGAAACTTGATAAAGAGATAGAATAGACCTTAGGGAAGGTAACAGACTACCTGTAACCGCAGGATAATATTTCATTAATAATATTTCATAAAACTTGATTACTGAGATAGAATAGATTTTGGGGATGGATATAGGCTACTTTAACCGAAAAAATATGTTATACTGTTGGCGCGGGTAGAGCCGCAGGGCGAAAAGATGTAATTTTTTTTTATAGGTACAGAGATAGAATAAACCTTGCAGAAGGACATAGGCTACCTTTTACCGTGGGAAAATACCTCATTCCCACGGAAAAAAACGGGTAGTGGTTAAATGCGAAAGTAATGTTTCTGTGTTTGTTACACTTATTGGAGGTCAGAAGCAGAGAGTGATATAGGCTACTTTTTCCGGCTGGGAAATATCTTATTCCTATGGGAAAAGACGAAAACCAATGCGAGCGAAGCCGCGGGCGGGCAGCTATAACCAATAAATCTATCACAAGCACAACAACTAGCAATCGACTAGAGCAGACCAGTCCCCCCAAGCAGCACCACGTTCACGGCTTTGACGCATGGGTCAGCCATCGCCGGGTTCAACCATATTAGAGGGAACCCAACGACCCGGCCCATACGCCACCGCAAGTCACAGAACACTTTAGTGAGCATGAATACTCATTCAGCCAGATGTTGTCACGACAATCTAATTAATGGCTTCCCAATTGCATAGTCGATTCGCACTACAATGTTGCACAATTACGTAGTTTTTACAAACAAATTTTGTTAAGCACTGTGTTTCCCGTGTCGAGCTGGAGTCTCTCTACACACCAAGCTTTCTTATCGTTCAAATATTCATCCAATCCATAGTACGCTTTCTTACATAGATATTGTTTAACGTGGCATTTAAACCTTTTTTCTGGAAGATTCACAATATCATCAGTATTTTATTATAGTAGCGTGCACAGAGCCCCCCCACAAAAGAAGTTCTGACTTTAGCCAATCTATAGTTATCACGAGCTAGTTTATTTCTATTAATTGTAGTATTACGATTGTGAATATCAAAATTACAAAGATTCTGGAGTTTACCGCGGGAAGATCCCACGCGAAAAGTGGTAGGGTGGGCCAGAAGTTTTGATGAAACTTGATACAGAGATACAGAGATAGGTTGTTACCTTCCCCAAGGTCTATCCTATATATCTATAATCTGTTGATTACCTGTAACCGCGGGACAATAGCTTATTCACACGAGAAAATGGTAGTTCGGGAGGGAATTTTTGGTGAAACTTGATATAAGTACATTAAGAGATAAAATAATTTCCATTTTGGGATGAAAAACAATTTATTTTGCTGCCACAAAATAAAACAACCTCCGATATAGTTGACATAAGCTATGAATCTATAAATAAAAAAAAATCAAGAAAAAGTAAAACAAAAAAACATGATTTAAAAAAACATTGAATTGAAAAAAAAAATATACATGAGCGAAGCCGGGGCGGGCCGCTAGCACTGGGCCGACACTTCATACAGAAAACGCATTTTGACAACCTTTAGTAAACTGAATATCCGCTACAAGTCAATAGCGCTAGGCGCTATGTAAAACACCTCCGAACACCACCGGCGGAGTCCCGCGGTGCCTGCGGTGTGCGGGGCGTGGGGCGCTATATCGGGCGGGGACTCATTTTGGTGCGGGGAGGTGAGTGTCGCTTCTGTACGAGTAGTACTATTTTTTTCTTCTGTGCCGCTAGTTAATTATAAAGGAAATTGTTGCCATAAACATAACATGTGGCGCCCTCTGACATAGGCTTTTTATTTCTTTATAAAAAAACGCTGCGGCTTTTTTTGTATATTCTATTCTATTCTATTCTTTGTTTGGTCAGACTTTATTAGTGTGTGACTTTATTTTACTTTCCCAGGGGCGATTCCGGATCACCTGTGATAGTCGGGGAACGATACCAAGTAGCAATAGCTACCGCCATTACGGGAGAAACAGCCTTGCCCGATAGGAATTGGTTTTTGAAAGTCAGTAATCATTACAATTGGATCGTACAACAAATGAAAGTGCTCCCTGACATCAAAGAAGAAAAACCTGACAACAAAGACGACCCTGAAGACCTGTATCGAAACAGCAAGGACGTGTCGTCTGAATATTCCTATGAAGAATAAAATAACAATTCCGAATTTTGAATTTTGATTTTGAACCTGTAGATCTCCCTGACTGATAGTGTGTGTGTGAGGGCCATTTCGCTTAAACTTAAGGCTTCACTTTGATTAGTGATAGTGCAGGTGATTAGTGATTAGGAGAAAATACGTGTGCACAGCAACTGATTAGTGCAAGTGATTAGTTGGTTGCGTAGATTAGTTGGCTGCGTAGTAACGTGATTAGAAGCGTTGTACCGACCAGTAGGTCTACTCTTTAAATCAATATCGATCCCGATTCCAACCCAATGCAATACCAATGTCAATTTTAGACCGCTACTCTTGAACTCAATTCTTGAGTTTAAATGTCACTTGCGGTTTGACAAGTTACGAGTGAAGTTAGCTTCTGGCATGCTTCCAACCAGAGAGGTGGGAGCCGCTTTCCGAAGCGGCTCTTCAAAACTCTTTGCTTCCAACCGTCAATTTATTAGTGGTGTTCCAAGGTATTCCTTTGCTAATATCCTATCGATGACAAGAAAATGCCTGTTAGTTTTTATTGTCATTAAATTAAAATATAAAAATAATGCTATTTCTAGAATATCGTTCTGTGTGTTTTCTATGTTTCACAAGTAATTTGACAAACAAAAACATTAGTAAACAAAGTTAATAAAGAATCTCAATTCACCTTAACCATATTGTATGTATCATATGGTATAACGAGTCTACGACTCAACCATGTGTGACGTTTGAAGATGTGGTAATATCAGGTTGTCGGACAGCGATCGAATTTTTGCGCACTCGGTCAGGCTGCGACGATCTTTAACAAGTCTAATTTAATACCTACGTCCAGAAGAAGTCTAACTTCAAGTTGAGAGTCGAGCGGTTGGTGCCTCGCCATAGGACGAGTTTTAATTCGTATTTGGTGAGAGTACCCACTCATCACCTCCCAACCTTTCTGAAGGAGGACTTCTGGCCGCAGGGTGTCGTGTTTCGGAAATTCCGAGGACGTCTGCCCGCCGACCTACCGCACACGCCGAAGCTTAGTGTGATTTAGTGATTTAGTGTTTGCTTAGATATACTTAGTATAAAATATGTATGTTAGTCTGTAAGGTATTTATGATATGGGCCTCTGTTTACATAATTAACATCTTTATGTAAATATTGCCTGAAATAAATGGATTTATTATTATTATTATTTAAAGAGAGGCATAGAGACATCGCTATTTCTGGGCGTCATATTGCACGAATAATGTTCTTTTGCTTGTGCAAAAAAGTAAAGTAAATAAAACCCCGATACATATTTACTAATTATAATAACCAGAGATTGTGGTTATAAGGATTGGAGGCTTACGTTGTCTGTCCTTCTCAGGATTGAAATGTTCAGGTATCAGACTGAAGTTATACCGCTGTTATAATAGAGGATTAAAACACGATGAAATTAACTTTTGTTGCCCTTTTCAGGACTGCGGAGCTAATTCAAAGAGAGTCTAGATTGACGATCTTAAAAAGGATTTCTGTTTCCTAAACACTCCGTTGAACGAGCAGGGGGTGGGAAGATAGCTAGGAAATATATGACTTTTGATCAAGCACATTTGTTTTTATTTCGTAGTTAGATTCCAAATCAAATAAAAAATATTCACACTGAGGTTACTCGCACAACGCGGATATGATCCTACGCAAAATGATCATGGCCAATTTAAAATTATAAGACGAGTAAGGTGCAGTTACATACTGTCTTATCTTATTAATCGACTGAGAAATTAAATTGATGCTGTAATCACACATTTTATCAAAAAAATAATTGTTAATCATGGCGCAGTTCGAGCCCGCCGGTTAGTCATTATCACCGACTACAGTGCCGCGGCTATCTGCGCAAACGACAGGTAATTTCCAGATAATACATTCAAATAACTGCGTAGTTCCTCGTTGCCCCTATTCCGTACCTCTGACTGCCTAAGTATTGTTATTCCCACGTCCATAACAATACTTGTTCAGGATTTGTAAGAAAAGTAGAATAACTTGATTTGAGAATTTATTCGACGATAAACAGGTCGCAGGTCCAATCCCAACTGTAGCGTGTGTCCCTCTTAGTTCGCAGGTGTCTTCAAATGGTCACTCCAATCACAATGTAGCCAAATCACAGGGTCGCTCGTAGTCCGTAGGTATCGCTCTAGTCGCAGGTTTCTTCCACTGATCTCTTGTTGATCGCTTGTTGAGATCGCTTTGGTAGCTCAGAAATAAACTGGCGTTGGCCGTCGCCTCGGGCGTTTAATAACCCCACGAAACAATGAGTTGTTTACGCGATGCTTAATTTCTGGAGTAATCCCATTGTAATCGTGTAATCGGGCAATTTCTAGAACATTTCCTTTGTACTCGGACAATACTTGTCATTAAACAATAGGCGCGCGATGATGTCATCAAACTCGAGTAAACAAGTGGCTTGCTTAGGTGATTTTGTGCCTTACAACGTTGGCATAAAGTCCATCTTCGTTTGCATCGCAATTCCTCCAATGATGCAATTGGAATTCCCCATTCTTTAGTATAGATGCACTTATATAGAATTTGAGTAGCGCTCTCTAGAACTTTCTGGCAAGTTCGTGACAGTATAATATGTGCAACAACTGGGAGGATCGAATGTATAGAATGCTTTTTTTCCAAAATCATTACAACAAACAATCTACATAATATTGTGTCACTAATAAATAAACAAGAGAAAAAATAGCAAAATGTTTACTATCGCACACAAGAAAGTTATTAGAAAAACCTAAAAGACTCAAATGGTCAAAAAAAGGCTTTATTGCTAAGGTGGCAATCTCAACCTTAGGGTAAACTAATACCGCGCAGAAAAAAAGAGGATTGTTGAGAGTTTCAACAACCATATTTATTGTATACCTACTAGACATGTGCGCCGATTACGATTTGATCGGCGGCGGCGTGGAGGCCAAAATCAGTCGGCGGCGGCGGCGTAATCGGCGTGAAATCGGCGTAACTTTTTTTATTGATTTAACATGATGGAATATACATTTAAATTAAAAAGTGCATATGAAATTAACTGATTTATGTAAAATCAAACATAAAATAGGTAGTTATATAATATAGGTTCTCAGCTGCCCGCGTCTCGCGGTTTCCCGCCTCCGTCTTCCGGCGCGCGCGCGGTTGCCATTTAAGAACCTTTCTGCCCCAACAGCCGTCGGTACTACGCGCAATGTGCCCCGCCTACTGCCACTTAAGTCTAGCGATTCTTCGGGCTATGTCGGTGACTTTGGTTTCCCCGCGGATCTCATTATTCTTGATACCATCGCGCAGGGAAACTCCGAGCATAGCCCTGTTCATTGCTCTTTAAGTGACCTTGAGCCTTATTATGTGGCCCATCGTGAGCGACCACCTCTCAAATCCGTAAGTCATCAACTCATCACTGGCAACACACATTGGTCAAAGACTTAAGTCAATAAGATACTGCGGTATTTGAGACGAAAAGATATTGCCCAACTTCCAGAATGCTGCCCAGCCTAGTTGGATTTAACGATTGACCTCTTTCTCAAAGTTAGATCTACCTAACTGGACTGTTTGTCCCAGGAAGACGATGGTCTACAACTTCGAGGGCAGTCTCCAACTTTAATTGGAGTGGGTGCATTCGACATAACTTTTGTCTTCTCCATGTTCATCTTCAAACCCGCTTGTTGGGAGACTATTGAGGTCAACTAACATTGTGGCGAGGTCCTCCAAGGTGTCAGCTATGACCACAATATCGTCAGCTTACCGAAGGTGATATTGATTGATATTGATGTCATGTCCTTCCCAGTCCAGGAAGCTTAAAGACATCCTCCAGTGTTTCAGTAAAGAGTTTCGGAGAAATAACGTATCCCTGTTTTGTCACGCGCTACAGCTCGATTGGTCTGTAGTTCTGATCTTGGAGATGGACTGACATATTAACGTTGTTCTCATACAATCACTGCAGCACCTCGATATACCGATAGTCGATTTGGCACCTCTGAAGAGACCGCAACACTGCCCAAATCTCAATAAAATCGAAGGCCTTTCACTTGATCGGTCCATCTGGTTGGTGAACGACCGCGTGATGGTTTACCTTCGGTGTTCCCAACTCTGTTGCCGCAGCGTGTAAATGTGTCCTTTACGAAAACGGGCTTGTTCGGTAGGCTGAAAGTCGTCAAACCTACGCGCCAGACAATTCGTGACGACTCTCAAAAACAAATCGTAGATATGTCTCGGTCAGATCAGAAGCGACTAATTCTTTAAAAGGGTATTATTGCCCTTTTTAAAGAAGAGGACCACCACACTTGTAGGCCACGCCTAAGGCGCTGTTACTTCGAGGATAAGTGAATTAAACAGTTTCTGAAGGGCTTTTAAGACCGGTGTACCACCTGTTTTCAGAAGCTCAGCAGTTATTCCGTCATCCATCACCTAGCCTAGCGCCTTGTAACTGTTTGAGAGCTATTCCAATTTCGTACAGGCTGACGTCCGGGATGTCTTCAGTATAGTGCCGCCGGGTAAGCCTAGCTCTGGGGTCAGTTGCAGCTTGGCTGATAGGTGACCGTGTTGTCGTGTACAGCTGTCCATATAACTTCTCGATTCTTTTCAGTAGCTCAAGCTTAGCTGTCACAGTTTACGTAGTCGCCAGGTTCGTCAATTGAGTTTGCCCAACGGACAAATCTCTTCCGAACACTTTGGACCCTCATTTTTAGTAGCAATCTATTTTTGGATACAGTTTGCTCCTAAAAATTCAAGTCCTTATTGCGTACAAGGTGCAAATTTATTGCTTTTTAAGTTTTACTAAGCGAAAATGATCACGCCGATTTTACGCCGGCGGCGTCACCGGCGGCGGCGGCGTGGCTCAAAAGGGGCGGCGGCGGCGGCGTGGCGCGGCGGCGCACACGTCTAATACCTACACCAGAATAAAACATAAAGGATACCTTTTACCGAGGGTAAATCCCTCAATATCACGGGAAAAACCGTCAGCGCGGGCGGAAAGCTAATTCTTTAATATATCTACAATAATTATAACCTGAATACATGAACTGGTTTCAGTCCCCTGCGTCACCGTCACTGCACAATGCTGCTGCAGGCGTGGTCAGTCCTGGCCGTGATGGGAGTGGTTCACACGGCGAGCCCCAGCAGGCGGGAGTGGTGTGAGGGCGGGAACTGTGGACTCGGAGTGTATGGAGGAGACTATACTAAATATCAAGAACATCCTTTCATAGTGGCTATATTTGGAAAGTTGGAAAACGAGCCTAGATATACATGTGGAGGATCAGTTCTAAGCGGGCACACGGTGCTGACAGCGGCACATTGTTATAATAAAAAGTTTAATTATGTTGTTAGAGGAGGACACGAGTGGTATGGTCACAGTGTAAGTGAATACAAACAATATGGTACAGTAGCCAGTAAATGCGGCTGGACATGTTGACCTTGAGAGTGCCAGTATGCCGTGGTGGTAGAAGTGTATTTTGCAGTGCGAATGTCCAACCGCATGTGCTGGTTTCTCTTCAAATAAATTTAGCACAGTTTCACAGTTTACTGAAAAAAAATATAATTAAAAGTTATTTATAACTTAACAGTCCCCCGTCGCATTAAAGGATCAACGATTATTTTTTACTTTTTATGGGTCTTGTGGCGGGGGTTTTTTAAATTTTTATCGTCTTTTTATTTTGCACTAATTTGTTGTAATAGTATCCTTAAAACACTGTCAGTAGTTACTGATTAAAAGAAATATCATTTGTTGTAAATTTTGCATGCATTTCGCTTATTTAGTTTGTACCTAATAGTACCTAAACCACTGGGCGGTCACTCCATACAGAAAACGCTTTTTACAACCTACTATACTAGCAACTAAATATCCGCTACAAGTCAATGGCGCTAGGCGCTATACGGCGGTATATCGGGCGGGGACTCATTTTGGCGCAGGGGGTGAGTGTCCTTTCTGTACGGGTTAGTACTATTATTTTCTTCTGTGCCTAAACAATAAATCTTGGTATTGGTTGAGTAACGAGTTCCGTATTATTTAAGAACCCTACCCATTAACTTATGATCATTGGCTATCACACGCGGATGAAGTCGTGGGCAAAGCTAATCACAAAATAATTTGTTATAATAATACACTCGCGATTGGCTGCATAAGTTGATAAAAAATGCTATGCAATAGCTTTACCGCGGCAGTCCCCGAGTGCCACACGTCTTTTAAATTTAAGTACTTTTTTCTATGTACCTATCATTTTAATTCACAGACTTCAAAAGAAATTAAAGTGGTAGCATTCTATACACATGAAAAATTCAACAGCTCTTCCGAGACGGCTATGTTTGCTACCTTAAATTATGATATTGCTGTTCTGAAATTGAAAAAAAGTATATTAGTAGAATCAGGGGGAGTGGTTCAAAGAGTGAAAATTCACAATAAATATTCTCAGGACACATTATCAGTCAGAGTTTGTGGATGGGGAGCCACCTCGGTATGTATTCAACTGTGAGACTTAAACCATTTAAACCATCTATTTCACCACACATTACACATTTACAAGTTATAATATAAGTTACTAGCTTCCCGCCGCGGCTCCGCCCGCGTCAATAGTTTTTCCCGTGCGAATGAGGAATTTTCCCGCGGTAAAAGCTAGCCAATATTCTTCCGCACGATCATTCCATCTTTGTGCCAACTCCGCCAGCTTTAGCATTATTTCCCGTGGAAATGAGAAATTTTCCCGTAGTAAATCGTAGCCTATGTTATTTCCCAAGGTCTATTCTATCTTTGTGCTAAGTTTCACCAAAATCGGTTCAGTAGTTTTGGAGCCCATTCAATTATTAGGAATATTTTAGGTATTTTTTTAACACTTTGGGTTACATTATTGAAGTTTTAGTAAGGATCCCTATTTTTTAAAAATAAAATATAACTCAGGGTGAATGTACTATGCGTGCCAAATAAGAATAGGACTGTCAAGTCGCCATCTTGCAATTCGCGCGAACGTCATTAGTGTGTGATGTGTGAGGTGTGCAAAAAAAGCTAATAAAGAATTAAATCACTTTTAATAAATTAATTGATTAATTAAAATCACTTTTAATTACGTATTTGGTGAAAAGTATGTTGTTCTAATAAGAATATTTTGATTATGTAATTAATAATTTACGTATGCAGGTATGTATAAAAATCACGAAAATTCACATAATCTAGCAACACAGACGCGTCTATGGGTGTGACCAGTAGTAATAATATTACTATTTTGCTTATTGTTGCGTTATCTTTAAGATTTAATTTATTGATTATTGATTAAAAACCACTGAAACGTGGACGTCATTTGTGACGTAGTTATTATATTAAAATTATTACATTTTGTTGCAGACTGTACAAATTTGACATTTGGTGACATTTGTCTAGTGACGTTAGCTGCAAACGCGATCCTATTCTTATTTGGCACGCTTAATAGCTTTCTAATGGTGAAAGAATTTTTGAAATCGGCACAGCAGTTTTTGAGTTTATTCATTAATACACACACACACACACACATACACACACACAAATACAAATCTTTCCTTTTTATAATATTAGTATAGATATAGATAGATTTATAGTAAATGTGAGCGTCAGGACCGCTTGATGTGTTTGAAAATTGATGAGATGTATGCTATATAACCGTACCTAAATAGTACTGAATAGTACCTATGAAAAGATAAACAGTACTTCAGGCATTCACATAATAAATAGGTAGCGTCATACTCAAGCCATTCTGATCTATGGTTGGCTTGTACATTACCATATCTAGAAGACGCGTATGAACCATAATCTGGAACATGTATCAATAAACTGTACCTAAATAGTACCTCAAATTGCATTCTTTACAAAATAGTAAATCATGCAGGATAGTTTCGAAAACAAAAAAAAAAAATTGCCGTCATCAGACTTTCAGACAATGGATGAAATACAACTGCATGTAACTTACTTATGGATGATCGTAATGGATAAGGAACGAAATACTTACATCGTTCTGTTCCCGCCGTATAGTCACAGTACTCATAAAACTGAACAACTTTCCCAAAGAAAAAAATTAGAAAAACTTTTATTTTTGAACTATTCATACAAATTGGTCTTGAAAAACGGGTTTGTATGAAAAAATGAGAAATAAAAGTCATCACTACGCTGCTGCTGCGGGAACAAAACGATGTAAATTTCACTATGTATATGTCGTCGGCATTTTGTATGATTTCGCCGTTTACATACGGCGTCGGCAATTTATAAACGCTCGCTGTAATGTAAAATGCCGAAGGCAAAATGTATAGGGTTGGCACAAAAAGGTTTTGAATAAGTCCGCACTCAGTTTTAACTAAGTCCGTATTGCTAGCTGAAAAATAATGATGCACCTGTATATAATGGGGCGAAGCCCCCCCATTTCTGAAGTGGTATTCTAAGCCCTTATAGATTTTTCAACCCGATTACAAAAAGGTTACTGGCTTTGATAATAGTAGCCAGGGCGTCAACCGAAGCGGGGGGACGGGGGGGCGCAGCCCCCCAAAAGAGGGGGCTCGGGGGGCGCAGCCCCCTGCTAAAAAAAAAACAAATCTCTACACAGAATTAAATCGATTGGTTAGGTTAGGTTAGACTGATGTCAATAACAGAGCGGAGGGAGCCGAGCGAGCGGAGCGAGCGTACCGCGGCAGCGTTCGGCGACCGCCGGAGAATTACATTTTTCAAAGTTGATTTTTGTGCCAACCCTATACATTTTGCCTTCGGCATTTTACATTACAGCGAGCGTTTATAAATTGCCGACGCTTTATGTAAACGGCGGAATCGTACAAAAAGCCTGCGACATATATATTGTATGAAATAATTTATATGTTAAATGATAATGAAGTAAAAGAATGTCTAAATTAAAGGATCTAAATAGAAAAAATCAACAAGACCGTGCGTGATCTTAAGAATATCTATAGAAAATAAACGTAGGTACCTATTCGTAAATAATCATCTACAATAATTTTGTTTTTCAGTTTTCGAAACCATCCCGTATGATTTACTCTTTTGTAAAGATTGCAATTTAAGGTACTGTTTAGGTACAGTTTCCAGTTTCCAGGTTTTTCATGTTCCAGATTATGGTTCATACGCGTTTTCTAGATATGGTAATGTACAAGTCAACCATACATCAGAATGGCTTGAGTATGACGCTACCTATTTATTATGTGAATGCCTGAAGTACTGTTTATCTTTTCATTGGGACTATTCAGTACTATTTAGGTACGGTTTTAGCATACATCTCGTCAATATTCAGACACCTATAAAGAGCGGTTCTGACGCTCACAATAAAATATATTATTTTTTAAGGCAGGGCCAAATGATTTGAATCCAATATTACAATGTATAAAAATCAAACTTACGGATGAAAGTATTTGTAATGATACAGATTTTTTGTGTGCCGGTAATCAAACAATATTCGGTGATTCGGTGAAATCAACCTTACAGTAAGTATTTGAAAATAATGAGTTTTTTATTAGCCTAGAAAAATTAAGCGGTTTTAGAGTATTTCCAGCGTCGTCGACGCGTTGGCCGTAGCGCATACAATCATAGGCAGGAAAGCGAGTGAAACAAAAGAAAGTCGTGTGCGAAAAAAAAGGTTGTGTTCCAAAAAGAAACACAGCGCTGCTGGCGTCGTGTGGCGTCGTCGTCGCGTTACCGCGTGTCATCGACGTGTCGTCGTGTCGAGGACGACGCTCGTAATACGCCAGTGTGGGATGTCTGTAATAATTTAACTTAAAAATATTGTTGGGTATTTCCATTATTGATAACTAGCTGCCCGCCCGCGGCTACGCCCGCGTTGCTTTTCCTGTGGGAATGAGATGTTTTCCAGCCTGAGTAGCCTATGTCACTCTCTGCCTCTGGTCTTCAATAAGCGTAACAAACACAGACAGCGTTACTTTCGCATTTAGCATAAACTCCGCACCCACACACAGTTTTTTCCGTAGGAATGCGGTATTATCCCGCGGTAAAAGGTAGCCTATGTCCTTTTCAAACCTACCTATTTTACATGCTTTATATAAGCTTCACTTTTAAGTAACTATGTATGTAATAAATAATACATAGTTTAAAAAACTAAAAAACACGCTTCCTGTCCGCCACCTTGGACGTCCGCCATATTGAATTTAAGTCACGTGAATTTTTTTTCGTATTCCTGACAGCAAACCCTTTCATTTGATACCCATATCATGGGGGTGGATTTCAAACAGCCAGTTCGCCATCTTAGGGAGGTTGCCATATTAGATTTGTAATGAATGACGTTTCTTAGCTAGTCATGTATTGTCACCACAACTCAGAGCGTGTGCAAAATTTCATCCTAATCGAAGACCGGGAAGTGGGTCAAATTAAGATTCCAAGATTTTTTTAGATACAATAATGGGAAGGCCGCCATATTGGATTTGTAATGACGTTTCTTAGCTAGTCATATATTGTCATCATAACTCAGAGCGTGTGCAAAATTTCATTCTAATCGAAGACCGGGAAGTGGGTCAAATTAAGATTCCAAGATTTTTTTAGATACAATAATGGGGAGGCCGCCATATTGGATTTGTAATGACGTTTTTAGCTAGTCATGTATTGTCATCAGAGTGCCGAGTGCGAGTTTTTACTCACGAAACGCGCTCGATAACTACAACGTAAACGAGCATTTAGTGTGGAGAAATTTTAGTTCAGCGAACTGTCTACAGATGGCGTAGTTTCAATTCCATACAAAATGGCGTTTACGCTCTCGCTATCGAGCGCGTTTACTTTGGTTGCAAAACTCGCACTCGGCACCCAGAACTCAGAGCGTGTGCAAAATTTCATCCTAATCGAAGACCGGGAAGTGGGTCAAATTAAGATTACAAGATTTTCTTACATACATAGTTATTTACAAGTGAAGCTAATATATAAAGCGTGGACAGGACGGACAGGCGGATAGGTATTTTTTGTTTTATTTGAACAGGTACGGTCACTTTTATAAATCCAGTCATATCACGTGCATCTATACTTTAAATTAACTTTATTTTCTATAAGTATTCAGGAATATTATTTGGAGTAAAATATTGAGTCCCGTACACTGTATACACCATGTCAGCCGATAGACGTCCACTGCTGGACAAAGGCCTCCCCCAAGGATCTCCACAATGATCGGTTCTGCGCTGCCCGCATCCAGCGGCTTCCCGCGACCCAGATCGTCGGTCCACCTCTTGATGGGCCTGTCCACACTACGTCTTCCGGCGCGCGGCTGCCATTCAAGAACCTTTCTGCCCCAACGGCCGTCGGTTCTACGCGCAATGTGCCCAACCCATTGCCACTTAAATTTAGTGATTCTTCGGGCAATGTCGGTGACTCTGGTTCGCCTACGGATCTCATCATTCTTGATTCGATCACGCAAAGAAACTCCAACCCCTTTCCATCGCTCTTTGGGTGACTTTGAGCCTTCTTATGAGGCCCATCGTAAGCGACCACGTCTCAGATCCGTAAGTCATCACTGGCAACATACATTGGTCAAATAAGTTAGACTTAAGACACTGCGGTTTTTGGTACACACTGTATCTGTATACGTAACACACAAAATTAAGAATAACAAGCCTTTTTTTAGGGTTCCGTAGCCAAATGGCAAAAAACGGAACCCTTATAGATTCGTCATGTCTGTCTGTCTGTCTGTCTGTCTGTCTGTCTGTCCGTCCGTATGTCACAGCCACTTTATTCCGAAACTATAATACCTATACTGTTGAAAATAGAGCAAAAACAATAATTTTAGGGGGTCGCCATACATAGAACTGAAACTAAAAAAAAAATTTTCATCAAACCCATACGTGTGGGGTATTTATGGATAGGTCTTCAAAAATGATGTTTAGGTTCCTTATAACATTTTTTTCTAAACTGAATTTACCTTTCACTATTATTAAACATCGATCAAAGTCACAACGAACTACAAAAACTTTTATATTATGTTACTGGCTGCTACGGAACTCTTCATGGGCGATTCCGACTCGCACTTGGCCGCTTTTTAGGGTTCCGTAGCCAAATGGCAAAAAACGGAACCCTTATAGATTCGTCATGTCTGTCTGTCTGTCTGTCCGTCCGTATGTCACAGCCACTTTATTCCGAAACTATAATACCTATACTGTTGAAACTTAATAAGTAGATGTATTCTGTGAACCGCATTAAGATTTTCTTACAAAAATAGAAAAAAAAACAATAAATTTAGAGGGTCCCCATACATAGAACTTAAACAAAAAAAATTGTTTTCATCAAACCCATACGTGTGTGTGGGGTATCTATGGATAGGTCTTTAAAAATGATATTTTGGTTTCTAATAACATTTTTTTCTAAACTGAATAGTTTGCGCGAGAGACGCTTCCAAAGTAGAAAAATGTTTGTCCCCCCCCCTCTAACTTCTAAAATAAGAGAATGATAAAACTAAAAAAAATATATGATGTGCATTTACCATGAAAACTTCCAACGAAAATTGGTTTGAACTAGATCTACTTAGTATTTTTTTTTTAATACGTCATAAATCGTAAACCGCAATTTACCTTTCACTATTATTAAAACATCGATCAAAGTCACAACGAACTACAAAAACTTTTATATTATGTTACTGGCTGCTACGGAACCCTTCATGGGCGATTCCGACTCGCACTTGGCTGCTTTTTTTGAAAATCTATAAACCCGTGATATGATATGACTGCACCTTAGAGTATAAATAAAAAAATTTCTGGGATACATACCTACCTATTAATTGCGGTTTACGATTTATGACGTATTAAAAAAAACTACTTACTAGAACTTGTTCAAACCAATTTTCGGTGGAAGTTTGCATGGTAATGTACATCATATATTTTTTTTATGTTTTATCGTTCCCTTATTTTAGAAGTTATAGGGGGGGAGGACACACATTTTACCACTTTGGAAGTGTCTCACGCGCAAACTTTTCAGTTTAGAAAAAAATAATATTAGAAACCTCAATATCATTTTTGAAGACCTATCCATAGATACCCCATACGTATAGGTTTGAAGAAAAAATTTTTTTTGTGTTTCAGTTCTAAGTATGGGACCCCCCAAAATTATTGTTTTCTTTCTATTTTTTTGCAAAAATCTTAATTGCGGTTCACAAAATACATCTACTTACCAAGTTTCAACAATATAGCTCTTATAGTTTCGGAAAAAAGTGGCTGTGACATACGGACTGTAATAACCTTCTAACCCATCTATTTATTTGACTAAAATATGAACTACTCAATAATAATGTTGGCCAAAATTTAAATGTGATCGTCTAAATATTATACCCAATTACGTTGTGTTATTAGAATTATTTCTGTTTGACCCGTTTGAATTCTAGAGAGGAAAACACACACAAAATAAAATAAAATAAAATCAGTTGTAAGGAAATGGATAATGAAGCATGCAACTCACAATACTATCCAAGGCGATAGATGATCCCGATCCTTTCTTTTGTGTCTTCTTTCTTCCGAGCTCAACTTGAACGCTATACACGTAATTATAATAAACAAAATATAAAGAAATATACCTTGAAGTTAGTAAAATATTGCTGTCCTGAAATAAATTCAGACTCAGAAAACCGGGAAAGGGTATATGGATAAGACTATATAAGTCTAGAATTAGGATCCTATCTAAAAATTAAGAAGCCCGGGTCTCCCTTCCGCCCTACAACCCGGCCAAGCTCACAGAATCCTTGACAGACCTAACCCCGTCCTAGTCTAAAAAGCTAAAACCAAACCGTCCCTCGATTATTCCGATCATCATGTCTCACACTGAACATACATTCATCTCACCTAAAATCGGTCTGCAGACCTAATACACGTGAGTCCCTAAGCCCTAAGTTCACCTGTGATTGGTGACCTATGTCTCGTCTATAATTTTCCATACAATGTTCAACGGCAGAAGGTACTTCTCACTCGCCGCACACCAGCAGGGTGGCCATACCAGGGATACGTGGCGACACTAGGGCCCCAAGACCAAGCTACAGCCCTTAACCAGTATCAGCATTGCATAGAAAACTAAGATACTGAGGTGTGTCCCTAGCGCTTGTACCTGCTGCAAGGGGAACTGGCTAGGTCTACCTCCGGAGGCCAGGGCCCGTCGCGTGTGTAAAGAAACAAGTGATTGACATTTTGTAAGTGTGTAAGTTGTATCGGTTTATGGATGAATTTATATTAAAATGTAATGAAAATTTATTATAGAGTCCCTATTCACAGCTATAATGTGCCATGCATATTTTAACGTGTAACATTGCACTTTATAGTGTATTTCCTAATTTTGAATATAAAGAATTATTTTTACGATAGTCTCGGTCATTCATCACCTCCTATATTTCCCTAATCTATTTGAGCACAACCCTTAGTAATCCCCACTTAATTGATTGAAATAGCCGCCCTCTACTGCACTGAAATGAAAAGTAAAAGGTTTCCTAACGATAAAGATAAATTTGTAGGAATAAAATAAACGAACCTCTGCGAACGAGCTACCCCATCAACGACGCCTTCGATGCTCGTCGAAAAACCTGAGAAAAACACTTCACTGAACTATCAACACAAAACACCACACTCCGCAGCACTCTCCAAACACACCGCGCGCCGCCGCGTCCCTCACCGTCTGCCTCGAATCCTCCTTGTGATTTTCGAACACAATTTTGGCTTCTTAATGTTTTCCGTCAGTTTAACTCTCAATAGACCCTATTACAATGCGTTACAAATCATTTCTTACAATATGGTTGTTTCTTGTTTGAAACATCAACTTGTCTCTCTAGAATGCAAAAAATTAAGGGTCAGTGTTGAGTAGACGAAACTATGAGTAGATTTATAGTTACACAATTTTTTCGTTATTCTAACTTACTTAATAAACTGTTTTTTTTTCCAAAGAGTGGCGGTAAAGTTCGTTACAGGCGCCCCTTTATTACCAAGTTAATTTAATATTTTCTAAAATAGTAAAATTAATGAGGTAACAAGACAATAATTACTAATCATCTTTGTCTGTCTAAAAATTTCACTGCTGAGTTCAAGATATAATTTTCGAAATTGCTGAACAAAGGCCTCTTGTTGTCTTACAATTCTAATAAGTTTTGTGATTCCGATAAGTCCGCCCCATATCTCATTTAACTCTCTAGAAGAAAATATAGTTCAGTCTAACTGGTTTACTATTCTTATTTAAGTTCTTATTTAACAAGTATTCATTCTACTTATATTTCAAGCAGTGACATGTACACCATGAAGAAACCTGTACGAACACCTACGAGAAAATTCAGTAATAATGTGGAAAATGTTGAACTAGTGGTTGATCTCATTGGAAGTGCGTTTTTCTTCCAGCCAACCTTAAAGGAATATTCCACTTGGTATTGGAAGAGTCTCATAGACAATTCATGTTCGAACTAGACGCCCCTAGGTTAATAAATTCCTCAGTTAGCCGTCGTTATCGTTTATCTAAATAGAAACACGCCCATTTGTTTTCACTGTTAATAAGACAAACTAACTATTATATTATATACATATATTTGTTTATTTTTCTTTCCGCAGCTAAATATCACACTGGACAAAGACCTCCTTATGAATTCTAGTATGTTCCACTGCTAGACAAAAGACCGTTTAGTTTAAAAAACGCCCCTAATTTCCTTTGCCGTTCTATAAATCAATCACCATTCGTTTATTGTGTTCGAGCAATAACCGAAATAATTAGAATTGACCTTCTTTATGGAGAATCTAAACTAAAATGAAAGAACTCGCTTTGAAAGAGTTGTTCTGTTCGTCGGTTAAGGTAGGATATAATAATCTTAACCATTTCACCGCTTATCAGTAAGATGACTCTGACCCTCGGAACGAAAGTGAATCTTAGACCGATTTCTCACAAATACTATCTTAGATGTTTATTATACCATACAAACGCACAAATAAAATTCAAATTAGTTAAACCGTTCCACATATTGAGATTATTTCTCAATTACGCCCCTTATCACCCTCATTGTTATAAACAACTCATATACGTCCCCACTAAGGGCCCGGAAATAAGGTAAATACGCCCCTGTCGACCACACTGGTCATGCGCGGGCTGGTCAACGTCACACACAATCTTGAATTGCCTACACACATACATAATATTAAAAATCGTTTTTCTATCTTCATCTAACCGAGCAAAGTATCCGATAGCTCATAGTGTTTGAACTAATCTGATGACTAATACCACAGAGTTACCAGTTAATGCATACTAAACTAAAATTACAACAAATAAGTACCAAATATAATCATCATAATAATATTTTTAATAATATTATGATATGATCAACAAGTTATTTGAAGATCGATCATAAAGTAAAGAAGACAATTATACAATTTTATTATATTCATCTTATTATTTGCCCAAGAATAGGAGAATATTATTTAACAAATGTTTTATCTCAACTGGTCCCTAACTTGACATTTTAGAACATCCCAAAAAAAATCTACAAATGGGCAGTTCCCGAAACCCCTCATGGTTTTGTTTCGAAAGACAAGTGTTAACACTTTATGAGCTCTTTATTATAGAAAAAAAATGAACCCGAACACAAAATTCCCATGAAAAATATCGGCACAATTTGGGCATTTGAACAAGCTTTGCACATGTTCCTAAATTGAATAGGTAGTTATTTATTTTGTTGCGTACTGGGCTAACCTTCCAAGATCCTTTTTTTTTTTAACTTCTTCTTAACTATTTAGAACAAAAGCTCAGTGCTACGCACGTGTCGCCAAGTTGATTTCTTTGCTTCGTAAGGGCCTAAGTTCTTTTGAGCCTGACCCTTTTTTCCCTCTTTAACTACCTACTTTAAACAATAGCTCCGGATGTAAAGCAAAATTGTATTATTATAAATTTAAAGTTATATTTTGTATACTTTAGTCACCTAGACATACACTATTTGGTAATAATTAACCACAGGTTCTTTTCAACATGTGTCCGAATAAGAATATTTAATTCACACTCTAATTCGTCCTTTCCAACATATCATCATGGTCACGCGGCACCAATGTAATAACCTTCTAACCCATCTATTTATTTGACTAAAATATGAACTACTCAATAATAATGTTGGCCAAAATTTAAATGTGATCGTCTAAATATTATACCCAATTACGTTGTGTTATTAGAATTATTTCTGTTTGACCCGTTTGAATTCTAGAGAGGAAAACACACACAAAATAAAATAAAATAAAATCAGTTGTAAGGAAATGGATAATGAAGCATGCAACTCACAATACTATCCAAGGCGATAGATGATCCCGATCCTTTCTTTTGTGTCTTCTTTCTTCCGAGACAACTTGAACGCTATACACGTAATTATAATAAACAAAATATAAAGAAATATACCTTGAAGTTAGTAAAATATTGCTGTCCTGAAATAAATTCAGACTCAGAAAACCGGGAAAGGGTATATGGATAAGACTATATAAGTCTAGAATTAGGATCCTATCTAAAAATTAAGAAGCCCGGGTCTCCCTTCCGCCCTACAACCCGGCCAAGCTCACAGAATCCTTGACAGACCTAACCCCGTCCTAGTCTAAAAAGCTAAAACCAAACCGTCCCTCGATTATTCCGATCATCATGTCTCACACTGAACATACATTCATCTCACCTAAAATCGGTCTGCAGACCTAATACACGTGAGTCCCTAAGCCCTAAGTTCACCTGTGATTGGTGACCTATGTCTCGTCTATAATTTTCCATACAATGTTCAACGGCAGAAGGTACTTCTCACTCGCCGCACACCAGCAGGGTGGCCATACCAGGGATACGTGGCGACACTAGGGCCCCAAGACCAAGCTACAGCCCTTAACCAGTATCAGCATTGCATAGAAAACTAAGATACTGAGGTGTGTCCCTAGCGCTTGTACCTGCTGCAAGGGGAACTGGCTAGGTCTACCTCCGGAGGCCAGGGCCCGTCGCGTGTGTAAAGAAACAAGTGATTGACATTTTGTAAGTGTGTAAGTTGTATCGGTTTATGGATGAATTTATATTAAAATGTAATGAAAATTTATTATAGAGTCCCTATTCACAGCTATAATGTGCCATGCATATTTTAACGTGTAACATTGCACTTTATAGTGTATTTCCTAATTTTGAATATAAAGAATTATTTTTACGATAGTCTCGGTCATTCATCACCTCCTATATTTCCCTAATCTATTTGAGCACAACCCTTAGTAATCCCCACTTAATTGATTGAAATAGCCGCCCTCTACTGCACTGAAATGAAAAGTAAAAGGTTTCCTAACGATAAAGATAAATTTGTAGGAATAAAATAAACGAACCTCTGCGAACGAGCTACCCCATCAACGACGCCTTCGATGCTCGTCGAAAAACCTGAGAAAAACACTTCACTGAACTATCAACACAAAACACCACACTCCGCAGCACTCTCCAAACACACCGCGCGCCGCCGCGTCCCTCACCGTCTGCCTCGAATCCTCCTTGTGATTTTCGAACACAATTTTGGCTTCTTAATGTTTTCCGTCAGTTTAACTCTCAATAGACCCTATTACAATGCGTTACAAATCATTTCTTACAATATGGTTGTTTCTTGTTTGAAACATCAACTTGTCTCTCTAGAATGCAAAAAATTAAGGGTCAGTGTTGAGTAGACGAAACTATGAGTAGATTTATAGTTACACAATTTTTTCGTTATTCTAACTTACTTAATAAACTGTTTTTTTTTCCAAAGAGTGGCGGTAAAGTTCGTTACAGGACGGACAGACAGACAGACAGACAGACATGACGAATCTATAAGGGTTCCGTTTTTTGCCATTTGGCTACGGAACCCTAGAACGCTTTCGTGGTGTTTTGACACTGATTGCGCGTGGTGACATATCGGGGTATTGTGTACGAGTATTACTTGTGCTTACGGAAATTTAATTTCCTCCCAGAATTTTTCGTTAATACTCTAAGTTAGCAGAAGCTCGACTTATAGATAGACGATTTATTGGTCCACCGTAAGCGACAAAAGTTGATTTGTCCGTGGAATTCCCCAACTTAAGTGTACTTTCCCAGGGGCGACTCCGGATCACCTGTGATAGTCGGGGAGCGATACCAAGTAGGACTGGTCAACGCCGGTTTTACGGTTGAAAGCGGCATGGATTTGCCTGATTGGACGGTGTTTTTGAAAGTCAGTAATCATTATGATTGGATTGTAAAACATATGAAAGTGCGCCCCGACAGAGAAGACCTGTATCGAGACAGCCAGGACACGTCGGCTGAATATTCCTATGACGAATAAAATAACACTTCCGAATTTTGTTTTTTATTTTATTTTTTGAACCTTTAGTTAGGGGCTCCCTGACTGATAATATGTGTGTGGTGTGAGGGCCACTTTGCTTAAACTCAATGAAAATATGTCCTTGATTTAGTGTGCATTTGTGCCATAAATATCAGACTTTGTGCAACTCAATTGAGCGAGTTATTGGGTGAAATGTTGGGCCCTCAATTTTCTCATGGAGGATTGCGGGCCCACCTGTAATAGAGAAACTATGCGCTTTACAGAAATCGTCTTTACAGCAAACTCTAAGTCCAGACGTAACAAAATTTGTATCGTAAATCGCTGGCTGACCTAAGGCCCTTTCAGGGTGTCGCACCAGCGGCTCACCAAGAGTCCTATACGCTTAGCGACAGGCTCGAGAAGCTATCAAACGCGACACAGTGACACTAGAGCCATAGCCATAGCCATAGCTTTAATAGTTTTAAGGGGTGGAGGCAAATCGTTCCAGCACTTTGAGGCAGCGAAACGGAAGCTGCCGCGGAACAGTTTTAAGCGAGGCGATGGCTCTACGTTCAGAGATGGATACCGATACTCTTTACCTCCAGGTCGACGATTTAAGTCGTCATTCCAATTTAGTTTTCGAGATAAATAACGGGGTAAAGAGGTTCGGCGTATATTATGAACAAAGGTAGTTAGTTTTAAGATCCGTCTTTTATTCATGTTGAGCAAATTATTTTTGTTTAAAATAGTATATTTAAGTCATGTGACGCAAAGTGCTCCAAAATATCGTAAAATGTTACAATACTAACGTTCTGGCAAGTTTTGCGTCACAAGCCGCCGCCGCCGCCGCCGCCGCCGCCGCCGCGCGAAGCTGTGGCCAGGGGGTGACACCCATAGTACAGGCTCTGCCTAGTTTAGGGTCAGATGGCCGTGTGTGAGATGTCGCACATATTTATTTATTTATACAACATTTTTTAATATGGCGGACAGGAAGCGTGTTTTTTAGTTTTTTAAACTATGTATTATATTACATAGTACAAACAGTTGCGCCTTTTTCCCAGAGGGGTGGGCAGGCAGAGACGACTTCCTTCCACTTGCTACGATCCAGACGCACTGTTTCTCTTTAACCACATTCATTAATCTCATCATGCAAGCTCATTGGTTTAGAGTTAAACTTGTACTTCGAAACCTCATTTCATATTTTTTCCTCGTCTAAATTCAAACATTATTTTTTTTCATTCTTTCGTCATTCATACGTCATCCTCTTTCATTGTTCTTCAGTCTTCCCCATGGTCCAAGAAAACAAAGTCTAACAAGAAGACCACGTGACTGACACAACCCTACCCTACGTCATTCTGCGCTGTTCATCCTTGTCTATTACACGCATTCGACAAGGATGAATGACGTGGTCGTCTTGTTAGACCTTGTTTTCTTAGACCATGGTCTTCCCTGAGCTTCCGGCCTTGACGGCCGAATTTATGAAAATGTTTATAATTTTGTAAAGAATAACTACCATTGTTTGCGCTAGGTCCGATGCGATGGCTGTATGTTGCGCGTGCTCTTTGCCATCAATGTACCATGTACCACCCCACCACGTCTGCCGGTTGCTAGCTATGCCCATCTCTAGTACCGAGCCTCTTGCTACGCTATTAGCATTGTCTAATAATATTATAGGGTTAGATTATATAATTTTAAACGCCGAGTTTGTACCGTTTCCATGTAAATAAATATTAAATTATTCTGTGTCAGTTCAGTGTTCTTAATACTCGTACTTGAATCGTACAGCAGCTGTAGGTACTTCATTCTACGGCCACTCCCGACCTGACCTTTCGTCAGAAGGTCAGAACGTCCCCGATGTGATTCTGGAGCGTTTAAAGGGATAAAAAATAAATATCTCACTAAAATTAAAATTTATTGAATAACGGTAAATTTTTAGAGTGCTATTTTATTTGTCATAGGAATATTCAGCCGACGTGTCCTGGCTGTCTCGATACAGGTTTTTTCTGTCGGGGCCTATTTCGATGGTCGGGGCGCACTTTCATTTGTTTGACGATCCAATCATAATGATGACTGACTTTCATAAAAGTATTCCAACCGGGCAAATCTTTACCACCCTCAAGAGCGGTAACCATTGCTATTTGGTATCGCTCCCCGACTATCACAGGTGATCCGGAGTCGCCCCTGGGAAAGTAAAATGAATACACTAATGTTTGAAGAAAACAAGGTCTTACAATTAGACCACATGACTGCACAGCACACGCATTCGACATGGATGAATAGGCAAAATGACGTAGAAATGACGTAGACTCGTGTCAGTCACGTGGTCTAATTGTAAGACCTTGTTTTCTTGGACCATGGTTTTATATTAATCCGGACAAAACGTCATTGACGCCTACATACAATGCGCACATATAATTTTTCAAACGATACGAAAAAACTAGGAAATTATCGCACAATACGTAATTTGGCATACCGTAGTAGAAGTCGTTACATTATTAATTGTAATAACTTTCAAGGAAGGAAAGAGGTCAATGAACTTTTGTCCAGAATAATTTGAAACAGACCATAATGCGGCTCTAGACCTCGCGAGTCAGAAAAAAAATCAATTTTTATTTTACCAGTTTTTGTTTGGGCTCCATGTGAGCTTGCTAAAACTCTGCTCTTTAATCTATTTTTTTTTTAATTTATTTAATAAACTCAAAGAGATTTGAAGAGCCGCTTCGCTTTAGATAGAGAGAGCGTTAAAAATCCGCAACACTTCATGGAGAGCTATCCTTTTTACTCTTATGACAGTTTTGCATGTCAGAGTGATACAAACGTTGTTTTGACAAGACGTCAAATTTCAAGTTGTATGTCATTTTTCGAATTGCTAGGGATGGGGTCTAGTTAAAAACATCGATATCGATAGATACAAGGTGTTAGTAAAATATATACTTAACGCAAATCTTTCGGTTCAGGTAGAGTTCTTAACAAAAATTAAATAATTTGTACAGATATAGGAACTACTCGTGCACTCTATACGCTTAAGTAATAATCTAATAATTTTTGATATTGTATGGTGTTAGTAAGGGAGCTATATTTCACCTACAAATTATTAATGCATAAAATTACCTGTGAATAAAAAAAAACGAAGTTATTAATTACACTACACATTTCATAAATTAATGTTTCTTATTCAATTATCTTTTAAAATTGCAAATATTTAGTTTTTTATTTTTGTTTTTTTGATCATATCTACACAAATATTATAAAGAGGAAAGATTTGTATTTTTGTGTGTGTGTGTGTGTATGTATATGATTGTAACGAATAAACTCAAAAAGCACTAAACTGATTTCAAAAATTCTTTCACCAATTAGAAAGCTACATTCACCCTGAGTAACATAGGCTATATATTATTTTCAAAAAAATTAGGAATCCTTACTAAAACTTCAATAATGTAACGTGTAAAAAAACCTAAAATATTCCTTATAATTGCATGGGCTCCGAAACTACTGAGCTGATTTTGATGAAACTTGGTATGAAGATAGAATAGACCTTGGGGACGGACATAGGCTACTTTTTACTGCGGGAAAATACCTCATTCCCACAGGAAAGACTGCAAGCGCGGGCGGAACCGTGGGACGGAAACCTGGTATCAGTACCAATGAGCTTGGGGTACAGTAATATAAAAGATTCTGGGGTGATAAAGGTTACCTTATACCGCGGAAAATTATTTATTCCCACGGGAAAAGTGGTAGGGTGGGTCAGAAGTTTTGATGAAACTTGATACAGAGATAGAATAGACCTTGGGAAAGGTAACAGACTACCTGTAACCGCGGGACAATAGCTTATTCCCACGGGAAAATGGTAGTTCGGGAGGGAATTTTTGGTGAAACTTGATACAGAGATAAATTAATTTAGATTTTGGGATGAACAACAATTTATTTTGCTGCCACAGTTTCGGAGACTAACTCGTACAAACAGATAAACATTATTTTTTTTTAAACTTGATTATGTTCTATATCACGTTTTAAATTCCCTTGACCCGGTTTTTATAATTTTCTTTTCTATGTACAGATTTTCGACTTCTACATTTTTTTTATAATATAGACGAACTTAACATGTTTTTATTTGAATTTATTCTTATTGAGTTAAAAAAAAGATTGTCGACAATTTTTTTTTATTAAACCTTTTTATATATGATACCCTTTTTATTTTTCATGTGGACATTTAGTAATTGATTCTAACATCTAAAGGTAGCCTTTATGTTACTCAGGGTGAATGTAGCTTTCCAATAGTAAAACAATTTTTGAAATGTGTTCAATAGTTTTTGAGTTTATTCATTACAAACATACACACAAGTATTGGTGAATTTTGTGCTTGTGAAACTTAAAAAGGGCTTAACTAGCAGATAATTATTTAAAAAAGCAAACAGAAATACTTTAAATTTACAGTTTTATTAATAAAAGATCACACATTACATTTAAAGCTGAAAAGTATTCATACAGTAGGACGTAGTTGGTAGGGCACACCACTTCTCTGAATCTACTTTTTCTCAATAATATGTACTTCTTTTTTTTTTATTGACCTATGCTTGAGTCGAAAAAGCACGACGAATCAAGCTTCATCGGACTTGCGGGGATAATTTTCACGTTCTTCTTATAAGAAATCTGAAAAAAAAGAAAATGAAGTAAGTTATGTAGATTTTTTAAATAATAATTTTAAAGGCTGACCAAATACATCAAAACCCTGTTCCGGGAATACCACAATATGTTATAATAAGTTTTACAGAGGTATTTCATTTTCCTTGTTTACAACTCAAAAGCTTTTTCGATAATTTTATCGACTATGTTTTTCCAACCCTATTATAACCTTTTTGTACAAATATTATTATTGGAAAATATTGCGAAATTTGATTAATTGGATAAGATTAATCAGTTGAATTAGTTTTATTACATAATTTAGTGTAGTTTTGGATTATATGCTACAAATATTATGACGAAAAATGACAATTTACTTATACACAAAAACACAGCTTACCTTTGAAAGCTGATCACATCGGGTCTATTTCCTTGCTTTTGATGCGTGATTTACACATTTTCACTATGCACGACATAACTTTACATTTTAAATTACACTATATCTCAAAATTTGTTACTAATAATCAAGATACAACGTAAAATTTTATTTTTGAAATTGAATCCAAACATAAACAATTTGAACAACTATAATACGACTAAACTAAAGATGACGCAATTTTTGACATTTGTCACTTTGAAAACTTGAAAGACTAGCGACTCTCAAATTTTGTTGCATAGTTTGTAGCCAAAGGGTACGTTTTTGACATTTGACAAAGATTTTCGGGGTACAATAAACACTTGACTAGGCTCTCTCTATCTAAAGCGAAGCTGGCTCTTCAAAACTCTTTGAATAAACTCAATAAAAAGATAAATAAAATATCAAAGCGCACGGAGTGCGCAGGCCAAGTTCCAGACACGACCTACTTTTGACCGCCCTGTAGGTTCAAAGGAGTTCTGAGGAGTCAAAAATGGGGTTCACACATTTTTACACAATCATGTGTATATGATGTTACAACTTATGTAAATCATCATCATCATCTCAGCCTGTAGACGTCCACTGCTGGCCTGCTGCCTCCCCCTGCACTCAGAAAAAATTCTAAACGGAATGACAAAAAACCCTTAACAGATGGGAGCCGTCTAAAGAACTTGAAGTCCGCGACAGAGCAAATTTGAACGCTTGAAAATTCTTCAACATTGTCACCTCGTATTAGCGCTAAACTTTTGCAGACTTTGTTGACATGACAAAGCAATATGATTGGCAAAGGATCAAACTTTCTCTCTCTCATATGTCCCTATGTTTAAGGTGTATTGCCACATCGACAATGTTCCTCTGTCTTCACGTTTTGTGCAGTTGTTCATACGTCTAAGGTTATATGTCCCTATCACAAAGGTACATTGTTCCCATCGACAATGTACCACTATATTTTAGTTCGATGCAGTAATTCATTTGTTCCTACGTCTAAGTTTTCCTATCCCTATCGCAAAGGTACACTGTTTCCACGTTTAAGGTAAATTGTCACTTCGACAATGTTCCTTTGTCCCTATTTTTGGTTTTAGGTTTGGTTCAATTGTGCCTTTGTCCTTACGTCCGACTTGATGAGTTCCTATCACAAAGGTACATTGTCCCTATGTTCAAGGTGTATTGCCACTTCGACAATGTTCCTCTGTCTTCACGTTTGGTACAGCTGTTCATACGTCTAAGGTTATATGTCCCTATCACAAAGGTACATTGTCCCTATGTTTAAGGAGTATTGCCACTTCGACAATGTTCCTTTGCCCCGACGTTTGGGCTTTGGTTTGGTGCAGTTGTGCTTTTGTCTTTACGTCTGACTTGATACGTTCCTATCACAAAGGTACATTGCCCATATATTTAAGGTGCATTGCCACTTCAACAATGTTCCTCTGTTTCTACGTTTGGTGCAGTTGTTCTTACGTCTAAGGTTCGGGGAGACGCAGTAACAAGGAACATTGTCGAAGTGGAAATACACCTAAAACATAGGGACAATGTACCTTTGTGATAGAGACATCTCTATCACGAGGGTACATTGTCGCCATGCTTAAGGTGTATGGCCACTTCGGCAATGTTTCTTGTCACTGCGTCTCCCCGAACTTTGCCGTGGCGACAGCGTTAATAAAACCCCCTGTGTGGCTTCCTCTAACATGGCCACAACATAGATTTAAATTCTGACTACACAGACATTTAGCCCTTATTTTGAGACAAATCAAGGACTAAATGCCTGTGAAGTCAGAATTTAAAACTATGTTGTGGCCAGAAGAAGCGACACAAACCTCCAACAACCCAATGGGCTGGGTGCGCAGGTGTGAACGCAAAGCTCCTCTTTGAAGCTATCCGCCATGTGACTTAGCAAGAAGCTTCTAAGAGGAGCTTAGCCCTCGCATGCGCACCCCAGAAGGTCGTTTTATGTCGCTATCGCCACGCCGGGATCGCAGACCTGGATAATAAATGAAACAAAGATTATTTATAAGTAAGTATAATAAGCACAGTTAAACACTTCGACAAAACTTTTAAACACCTTTAAAATCTCAAACTTGTTAGCTTAACCTACTAACATAGGAATTACATTCAAATGTACTTATTACTAAAACCGTACCGTGCCTTCCCACTACAATTATTATTAAACAATTTTAATTGTATTTATAACAGTTTTTATTGGTCCGTAAGGGACATCATTCTGAAAATCTTTCACTATGAAACCAATTTGATCAGAGCCACTTAATTTTTCACTTCTCCTTACAAATCAGCTGACCGCCCATGTATCTGTAGTGGACCATGAGGGTCCGACTGCAATTATAAATATACCGAAGCATAAGAAAAACCTTTAGCCAGTGTATAGGTGAACCGATCTTCAATGCATCTTTCGAGGTCCCCTGGTGAAGACACACGAGTGATAAACGCACTTGAATCTTCTGAACGCCTAGGTTTCCACTTCTTTCCTTTGACCTTGATATGGGGGCTATTTGTTTGAGCAGGTACGGAGTGCACCTCAGGGCTGCGAGACTTCTCCAGCTTGCTCCTCTCCAGCTATGTAGAACGAAAAAAAAATCTATTAAAAAACCATGGTACAATCTCAGTGACAATGTTAAGTAATCAACTTTATTTATTAGCCTAATCGACAACCATGTATTTTTTTACAAATTAGAAATCCCGTTCTTAAGCAATTGAATATCCAGCTGTGATACGTAGATTTGACCGACATACATTAGTAATTTATCCTTTAATTTATCCATGTTTTACTAAAACGCAAAAAACACAACTGAGCCAGGTATCGTGTCCCAGCTTTTGTATGCATAATTAGGGGGTTTCTACTGGATAATATTTTCTCAATTAAAAATATTTCAATTTATATGTACCTATAGTGATAAATATTTTTTATTTAATATTAATCTGACATATATTTTTAGTACTAATAATTTGACCAACTAGAAGCAATGACTCGTATATTTGTTAGATACGAAAAGAAGAAAAAGTTAATTGACCAAATTATCAGTTTTTAACATAAATAATTCTTAACACACTCGGGAGCAATAAATGAAAATAAAATACATTTTAAGATACCTATGTAGCAAACAACAATAAATAATCGAAATGATAAGAAACAAGTCTTATTTCCAAATTGTCTCCGAATGCTTCTTATGAAATGTAAAATTGAACAAAAACGTACCAGTTGCTAAGTCCAGAAGGTCAGTGACAGCCGGTTCCGCTCTTATGCCTGAACCATTCTCCACTAGTAGTAGTAGTTCTCCTTTTCTTTATCATGGGAAAGTGTTCCTCGAAGGTGGCTGACGCCAGTGGGTAGGCCTCAAAATCATTCGCCAACTAAAAAAATATGATAAAACAGGTGTTAAAATCGTTAAAGCGGCAAATCATATTAATGCAACCTACATGAAGTTAAGTTTTCACTTACCAATTGGTGACAGGTCAGTAGCCGTAGACACAGATATTGGCTGAAATATACGTCGATTTCTCATTTAGGACCCATGCCTGAACTGGCCAGGGTCTTCGTCTTCAACGGATGAGTTCGAGTTGAGAAAGTCACTCCGTTTAAATATAAAGTTACACTCCTGGAGAGCTCCTGGGAGAGCGCGCGTACTTTGTGCGGCTGCGGGCCAAAAGTGAAGTAAAATAAATACGCGGGCGACCAACGGGCGACGAACGACCAGTGCTGCCAACTCGGTTTCAGTTTACGGACTAAAAAGAGTTGTAAAAAGGGCTACATTTGCCCAATACATTTAAAATAAATTAAAATTAAATTCATTAAGTATTAATTAATTAAAATATTTTTATTTAATATGCTGTATTAATAAAAACATATATGGTTTTAGCTTTTTTTATAAGCAGGATCAATTTTCCTATAGTGTTTCCTAGAGTCTTCTTTTTTAATGGAACGGCAATTTGCAGCACGCACGTATCTATCACTAAATAAAGTCACCCAATTTCTAATTAGAATATTAAAAAGAATATGAAATGAACTTAGCCATTCTGTTCGAAAAATAAATAAATAAATATAGCTGATTACAATCTACGAGTGAGACTACAATATTGTCTATATTGTGTGTCAAAGACAAAATTTGGGGAACTCCCTGATATCACTCAACCAGTTTTACTGTTATTTGGTACTTATTAAGTTATACTAACTTCATCCAGGTTAATCATTAATTTAAAGGCAAAATTGAAGTTAAATATTTATAGCCACTTTGAAAATAAAATAAAACTATGAACAATAATAACTCATAATACTCAATCATTCCAAAAAGAATAATACTACAGCGCAAACAGTTTTATACAAGATTTTTTACTTGAATGATCTAAAACTTTTCGATAAATATGTTGTCCTCAACCATTTATAATATTAGCGAGCGAGAAAAACAATGAGAGAATGAACCACTTTGATTTATATCTTATCTAGCGCAAGGGAATTCCTTTGCAATCCATTCCATTTTAGTGAGCTTATGAATTTAAAATTGAAACTTATTTACGTAATTAAAATTATGTCATTTGCTTAGGAAGTCATGAATATTTATTTTATCTTCTAAAAGTTTATTTAAAAAATACGTTAGAAACCGCTAAATATTTTTGCCCGCTAAGACCTTTTCGCGCGACAACACCACAAAATCCACCAGATCTAGAAGGAAAAACGCTTAAACAGCAACACTGGTGGGTGGGTGCGTTTCAGTGCATCTGAGTGCCGAGTGCGAGTTTTGCAACCAAAGTAAACGCGCTCGATATCGACAGCGTAAACGCGATTTTGTATGGAATTGAAACTACGCCATCTGCGGACAGTTCGCTGAACTAAAATTTCTCCATACTAAATGCACGTTTACGTTGTAGTTATCGAGCGCGTTTCGTGAGTAAAAAACTCGCACTTGGCACTCTGTCGTCTTAGTTACGCGGACAAACCAACAAAACACCTTTGTCGTTTTCACAATGTTGATTAGACTCAGTCACTAGAGTCTTTTTACGCTGTGTCTTAGCTCGATGCTTAGAGGTGTACCTACAAAAAATAAGACAAAGGCCTTTGTGACCTACTGCTTGCATTTATTATCTACTAGCGACCCGCCCCGGCTCCGCACGGGAAAATGATTATTGTGGGTTATCCTTAAGCATATTATGCATGTATTATACATATAAACCTTCCTCTTGAATCACTCTATCTATTTAAAAAAACCGCATCAAAATCTGTTGCGTAGTTTTAAAGATTTAAGCGTACAAAAGGAGGGACATAGGGACAGAAAAAGCGACTTTGTTTTATACTATGTAGTGATAACTAGGTATCATATCATATCATCTCTTATATAATAAAACAGTAAAACTAATGTGTCTGTACGTTAAGTATATTATTTAACAAAAAATTATTGACGGAGATGTAAAAATATTACCTAACAGAAATAGGAATCTACATTTTTTCCCCTATTAGATTCTCCTAAATACCGATCAGTCTTTATCCATTAAATATGTAAAACTTTTTAGGATTGCGTAGCCGCAAACGAAACCCTAGGGTCACCAATATAGCCGAGCGAGTCAGCAAGCTAAAGTGGCCGTGGGTGGGTAGGGCACATAGCTCGGAGAACCGATGGCCGATGGGCCAGAAAGGTTCTCGAGTGGAGACCACGTGACGGCAAGCACAGCGTAGGAAGGCCTCTTGCGAGATGGACGGACGACCTGGCAAAGATCGCAGGGACTCGTTGGATGCAGGCTGCTGCCGACCGGTCTAAGTGGAGGTCAATGGGGGAGGCCTATGTTCAGCAGTGGACTTTTAACGGCTGTTATGATGATGATGATGAAATGAATTCCTCATAATTTCGTCATATTATGTTCGTATGTCCGTATGTCACAGCTATTTAATTATAATGTTGATTAAATCGAATTATTCTCCAATAACTCAAGAACAGAAAGGCAACAGATTAAAACGGTAGTTATACCTAACAACAGTACCTACCTAAGAGCCGAACGGACATTAAATATTTTTTAGATTCATAGTGACGATGGATGGATGGATGGTTATAATGATGGAGACGTCATGATTTGATAGAAAACAAGCAAGAACGAAGGCATAGTGCCCTCCGTGGTGTAGTTGGTAAGCACGTTGACTGCGTATAGGCCGGAAGTCGTGGGTTCAAGTCCCGCCGGAAGATTTACGTTTTTAGTTGTTTTCTATAAATCTAAAAAATATTTAATACAACGTTAAATTGAAAGGTATGTCTGTGTCACTGAATTGGGATTATAAGTTTGTATGTTAATTATCGGGCTGCCGGTTTACAAATAGTACCTACGGATATCCTACGTCGATACGTTCTACGGGAGAGTTGACCTAAGTCTCATCGTCAAAGGGCAGATACACACTTTGCCAAAGCGTTTACTTTAAAAGGTAACAATATGCGCAACAACATAACGAAAATTTTGGCTTTTGTCGGTTTACAGATAGTACGGATATCCTACGTCGATACGTTCTACGGGAGAGTTGACCTAAGTCCCATCGTCAAAGGGCAGATATCAACTTTGTCACTATACTGCTGACATTGCCGAAGCGTTTACATAAAAAGTTAACAACATACCCAACAACAATCTAAAAATCTCGTCCTTTGTCGGTTTACAAATAGTACGGATGACCTTTGTCAATACGTTCTACGAGAATCATGCAGTAAGTCTCGGCATCAAAGTGCAGATATCAGATTTGTCACTGTATCTACTGAAATTTCTGACACGTTGTCATTTTAACAAATGCAAAAATCGCTATACTTTTACGCGCTACGAAAAGTTTGCCCTAAGGCTCGGCGTCAAAGGGCAGATATCAACTTTGTCATTAAATATGCTGACGTTGTCGAAGTGTTTACTTATAAAGATAACAACATACCCAACAACAATCTAAAAATGTTGTCCTTTGTCGGTTTACAAATAGTACGGATGACCTTTGTCATTCCGTTCTACGAGAACCTTGCAGTATGTGTCGGCGTCAAAGGGCAGATATCAGATTTGTCACTGTATCTACTGAAATTTTAGTAACGTTGTCATTTTAACAAAGGCAAAAATCGCCTTTGTTATTCTGTTAACTTTTCTATGTCATACTGACTAAAGCAAAAATATACTTTACACTACGTATGCACTACGTACACGGAATCTCGACACAATGACAAAACATTGTCAAAAAGACGTTCGACAATAAATACTCTGTTGCGGTGTGCTAGTGCACCGAAACGCTCCGCCAAAAAGTTATGTCAGGTGCACAAAAAAAAAACGACAAGGGAATTTCGCACCTTTGTCAGCCATTATTTTTTTGAGTGTGTGATCTCCACAATGATCGGTCCTGCTTGGCCCTTCCCGCGACCGTCACCAGATCGTCGGTCCACCTTGTGGGGGGCCTGCCCACACTACGTCTTCCGGCGCGCTTTGGTTCGCCTGCGGATCTCATCATTCCTGGTTCAACTTATGTAAATTAATAAGGAAAATTAATAGCCATATTAAATTTCTATGCTTTCAGCTAGGTTTTTTTTTTAAACTTTTAGTACCTAGAATAGGACCTTTGAAGGAGGTTTTATATATTTTTTACACGCTTTATATTAGCTTCATTACACGCTTTATATTAGCTTCACTTGTAAGTAACTATGTATGTAAGAAAATCTTGGAATCTTAATTTGACCCACTTCCCGGTCTTCGATTAGGATGAAATTATGCACACGCTCTGAGTTCTGATGACAATACATGACTAGCTAAGAAACGTCATTACAAATTCAATATGGCGGCCTCCCCATTATTGTATCTAAAAAAAATCTTGGAATTTTAATTTGACCCACTTCCCGGTCTTCGATTAGGATGAAATTTTGCACACGCTCTGAGTTATGATGACAATACATGACTAGCTAAGAAACGTCACTACAAATCCAATATGACGGCCTCCCCATTATTGTATCTAAAAAAATCTTGGAATCTTAATTTGACCTACTTCCCGGTCTTCGATTAGGATGAAATTTTGCACACGATCTGAGTTATGATGACAATACATGACTAGCTAAGAAACGTCATTACAAATCCAATATGGCGGCCTTCCCATTATTGTATCAAAAAAAAACTTGGAATCTTAATTTGACCCACTTCCCGGTCTTCGATTAGGATGAAATTTTGCACACGCTCTGAGTTATGATGACAATACATGACTAGCTAAGAAACGTCATTACAAATCTAATATGGCGGCCTCCCTAAGATGGCGCACTAGCTCTTTGAAATTCACCCCCATGATATGGATATCAAATGAAAGGGTTTGCTGTCAGGAATACGAAAAAAAAAGTCACGTGACTTAAATCCAATATGGCGGACGTCCAAGGTGGCGGACAGGAAGCATGTTTTTTAGTTTTTTAAACTATGTATTTAATTATCTTTTTACACACTTTATATTAGCTTCACTTGTAAGTAACTATGTATGTAAGAAAATCTTGGAATCTTAATTTGACCCACTTCCCGTTCTTCGATTAGGATGAAATTTTGCACACGCTCTGAGTTCTGATGACAATACATGACTAGCTAAGAAACGTCATTACAAATCCAATATGGCGGCCTCCCCATTATTGTATCTAAAAAAATCTTGCAATCTTAATTTGACCCACTTCCCGGTCTTCGATTAGGATGAAATTTTGCACACGCTCTGAGTTATGATGACAATACATGACTAGCTAAGAAACGTCATTACAAATCCAATATGGCGGCCTCGCCATTATTGTATCTAAAAAAATCTTGGAATCTTAATTTGACCCACTTCCCGGTCTTCGATTAGAATGAAATTTTGCACACGCTCTGAATTATGATGACAATACATGACTAGCTAAGAAACGTCATTATAAATCGAATATGGCGGCCTCCCTAAGATGGCGAACTGGGTGTTTGAAATCCACCCCCATGATATGGGTATCAAATGAAAGGGTTTGCTGTCAGGAATACTAAAAAAAAGTCACGTGACTTAAGTCCAAGGTGGCGGACAGGAAGCGTGTTTTTTAGTTTTTTAAACTATGTATTATTTTATTATTTTACCCTTAATCATGACAAGTTACATACACAAAACTTTAAATTGGTAACCTCCGACGAAAAAGAGGGTTGTTATAAGTTTGAGGTGTCGGTCTGTCTGTGGCATCGTAGCTCCTAAACGGGTGCTCCAATTTTGATCTATAGTTTTTTTTTGTTTACAACACTTACGACTGTAAAGGAAACAGTGAGAAAATCTGCATAATATATGTACTGAACTAAACAAATTAAAGTTTTGTGTGAGTAACTTGTCAATAATATTTTTTAAGTATCTTTTTATCTTAAAACTAGCTTCCTGCCGCAGCTCCTCCCGCGTTAATAGTTTTTCCCGTGGGAGTGAGGTATTTTCCCGCGGTAAAAGTTAGCCTATATTCTTCCGCAAGTCTATTCTATCTTTGTGCCAACTCCGCCCGCTTTGACTTTTTTTCCTATGGGAATGATAAATTTTCCCGCGGTAAATCGTAGCTTATGTTCTTTCCCAAGGTCTATTCTATCTTTGCGGCAAGTTTCACCAAAATCGGTTCAGTAGTTTCGGAGCCCATTCAAGTATTAGGAATATTTAGGTATTTTTTTACACCTTGGGTTATATTATTCAAGTTTTAGTAAGGATCCCTAATTTTGACGTGACAACGTCTTATAAATTGGTTTGCCGGGTGACACTTCAAGAAACTGCGTTACGCTCCGCTCACGTTATGCGCTCACAATGAGAGCGAGTGAGAGGCACGCAGCCCGCCTAAGAGCGAGAGAGACAGACATAAAAAGTGAAAGGCACGCGTCCCTTCCACTCGAGCACAGTTAGCCCGCCTAAGAGCGAGAGAGACAGAGCGAGAGAGAGAGAGTGAGAAAGTCGTTGTCACGTAAAACTTTCGCCCGTATACCGACTTTACAGGCAACCAGTTTTTTTGACAATAAAATATAGCCTATGTTACTCAGGGTGAATGTAGCTTTCTAATTGTGAAAAATCTTTTGAAATCGGTTCAGTAGTTTTTGAGTTTATTCATTACAAACATACACACACAAAAATACAAATCTTTCCTCTTTATAATAATTATCAGTATAGATAGGTATTATTCCTAACTAAACTGCGCTTCTCTCGAATACAACTGCATTTTACTAAGCCAATTTTAAACTAAATATATTAAATTACTTACTGTAACACAACTTTCACCGAACTAGCGAATTCTGAATGATTACCAGAACACAAAATATAAGGATGGCATAAATCAAATTTGATGCTTATACATTGTAATACCGGATTGTAATCATTTTCTGTTGCCGATGCCTTAAAAAAACATATGTATATTATTTATACTTATAATTCATTTAAATATAATAGAAAACTCATTTATTCACTGTAAACATATTACAATACACAGCAGACGACAAGTATTAATAAACCTAACTAAGTAAAATATTAACAAGTCATTCAATACTCTTGCAGTTATGATTCACAGTTTAATTATATAAGACAGAAAGTACAGAAGTATTATAATACCGTTTTAGCGTTAACAATTTTTCCCATGGGAATGAGGTATTTTCCCGCGGTAAAAGGTAGCCTATGTTACTCAGGGTGAATGTAGCTTTCTAATGGTGAACAAATTTTTGAAATCGGTTGGAGTTGGTGTTGAGTTGGAGTTGTTTTTGTGTAGGTACTTAATTAAAATTGCATAAGTGGATAAAAAATGCTAGCGAGTTCCGTAGCCAAATGGCAAAAAACAGAACCCTTATAGATTCGTCATGTCTGTCTGTCTGTCCGTCCGTCCGTCCGCATGTCACAGCCACTTTTTACCGAAACTATAAGAGCTATTAGGACTGTTGAAACTTTGTAAGTAGATGTATTTAGTGAACCGCATTAAGATTTTCACAAAAAATTAGAAAGAAAACAATAAATACCATACGTGTGGGGTATCTATAGATAGGAGTAGGTTAGGTTAGGTAGGTTTACATAATTCCGAATATTTTTTTTACGAATTTGAAAATGACGATTATCAAAATTCCGAATTTCATACTTCCGAATGATTCACAATTCCGAATTTAAAATTTCCGAATAGTGAAAATTACGAATAGTTAATTTACGACATTTCAACCATTCGATTTATTACAAATCCGAAAGTCAATTTTCCGAATATTATAATTTCGATGTTACAAATGTACGATTTTTAGTATATCGAATATTCAAAATTACGAATCCCGAAGTTTTAATATTCCGAAAATCAAAATCCCGAATGTAACTTACAAGTAATCAAATATTAAGAAATATAATTAAACGCCTGCAAGCAAGCTAGCATGCAAGGATGCAGGCAAGCATGCAAGCAAGCATGGAAATAAGCGCGCAAGCAAGCGTGCATTCAAGCATGCATGCATGCAAGCAGGCATGCATTCATGTCAACCTAACCTAGCCGTGTCGGGTTGCCCAGAACTCCCGTGCTCGCTTCGCTCCTGTAGTTTTTTTGTCAAAAATCCTTATATAGAACTAATCCGGTACTTTAACCTATTAGATTCGGAAAATATTTTTCTATCAACCTTGAACTTTATTAGGTTTTGTCTAAATCACGAATTATTACATTTCCGATCGGGATTTTAATTTTTCGTGATTATAAAAGATCGGTACCAATTTAATTTTTCGTACAATAAAGTATTCGTAATTTTTAACATTCGTATATTTAACAATCGGAATAACAAATCATCATGATTGTAATATTAGGCATTTTAAATTTCGTAATTAACGATAACGATATTTCAAAATGGGCTACATACCGCGGTTCTTCCCCATCCACAAACTTTGGCTGATGTTATATCTTCAGAAAATCTGTTGTGAATTTTCACTCTTTGAACCACTCCCCTCGACGCTTTTAATATATTTTTTTTCAATTTCATAACAGCAACATCATACTGCATCATCTCCGACGTTATCGTTCCATCATCAGTAGGAATGAATTTTTCATGTGTTATTACTGCCACAACTTTAATTTGTACTACCGACTGCAAAATAAATATAAATCATAAAAAAAATCATAAAAAATATATATTTCATTTGTAGAAATCTGTCGTCGGCGCTTTGTAAAACTTGTCATATTTTTTAACCGACGAAAAACAGAGGAGGTTCTCGACGTAAATTTTTTTACCTGACTGCAAAGGAAGGGTTATGTTTTTCATGCGTATCTGTGATCTGTGATGTGGTATTCCTCCCCTCGAATTATCCAAACGGCTGGATGGGTTTTAAAGAATGAGGTGTCTATCGATTCGTTTGAACCATGCATGCTAGGTTTTATTTTAACAAAATCAAAATGGCGGCCGAAAAATACAAAATGGCGGTAGATAGGAAAAAAAAATGTTGCGTACCATATTATGCAAATTTTCTATCTGTAACTACAGCGGACTTTAATAAATACAGTTTATGGCCCATATATATTCTATAGCACGCCAACTTCAAAATGACCTACCGGATTTTAGAAAAAAAAAAGTACTTCGCGAGTAATTATTTTTTAACAGATGGTGGCGCCACTTAGCCTCGGGTAGCCCCTTAAGAGGCACATTATTTTATAGGTCTTTCAAAATGAAGATGATGTTTAAACCATTTTTTATTTAAACCAAAAATTAATTAAAAAATATTAAAAACCCGACTACCTACTCGCAGTAAGCGAAATAAAAAAAAGCGGCCAAGTACGAGTTGGACTCGCCCATGAAGGGTTCCGTATCAGCAAGTAACATAATAGTATAAAAGTTCTTGTACTTTCATAAAAGTGAAAGGGAAATTGCGGTTTACGATTTAGGACGTATTAAAAAAAACTGCTTACTTGATCTCGTTCAAACTAATTTTCGTAGGTAGTTTGCATGGTAATGTACATCATATATTTTTTTTGTTTTATAATTCTCTTATTTTAGAAGTTAGAGGGGGGGGATACACATTTTTAGGGTTCCGTAGCCAAATGGCAAAAAAACGGAACCCTTATAGATTCGTCATGTCTGTCTGTCTGTCCGTCCGTCCGTATGTCACAGCCACTTTATTCCGATACTATAATACCTATACTGTTGAAACTTGAAATTCGCACTGCGAAATACACCTCTGCCACCACGGCGGCATACTGGCGCTCTCAAGGTCAACATGTCCAGCCGCATTTGCTGGCTACTGTACCATATTGTTTGTATTTACTTACACTGTGACCATACCACTCGTGTCCTCCTCTAACAACATAATTATGCTTTTTATAATAACAATGTGCCGCTGTCAGCACCGTGTGCCCGCTTAGAACTGATCCTCCACATATACGAGTAGATTGAGGCTCGTTGTCTAACATTCCAATTATAAACACTATGAAAGGAAATTCTTTATATTTAGTGTAGTCTCCTCCATACACTCCGAGTCCACAGTTCCCGCCCTCACACCACTCCCGCCTTGGGCTCGCCGTGTGAACCACTCCCATCACGGCCAGGACTGACCACGCCTGCAGCAGCATTGTGCAGTGACGGTGACGCAGGGGGACTGAAACCAGTTCATATATTCAGGATATAATTGGTAGGTATATACCTAGTTCTTTAATATTAAAGAACTAGCTTTCAGCTCGCGCTGACGGTTTTTCCTGTGACAATAAGGGATTTTCCCGCGGTAAAAGGTATCCTTTATGTGTTATATTGAAACCCTCAACAATCCTCTTTTTTTCTGCGCGGTATTAGTTTACCCTAAGGTTACCTGGTTGAGATTGCCACCTTAGCAATAAAGCCTTCTTTTGACCATTTGAGTCTTTTAGGATTTTCTAATAACTTTCTTGTGTGCCATAGTAAACATTTTGCTATTTTTTCTCTTGTTTATTAATTAGTGACACAATGTTATGTAGATTGTTTGTTGTAATGATTTTGGAAAAAAAGCATCTCACCAAAAACATTCTGTAAAAAACTAGCCAGCTCTCGATGGAACTGCTTGTTTATCTCTAAAAAGTAATGAAATCTAGACAAAGTCGTACCAAGTCTTAGGTTCATTACTGCGATTTCTTTATTAATATAGTTAATGTTGTGTTAAATTAAATTTACCTTGATGGTCGGAAGCGGTCACCTTACCAAATGTAAATAGCTGTAGGGGTGACATTGTGTTAAATAGTGAGCGGCTTGATCTGGTAGACAGTACAGTCTTCTTGGGTATAACTATTGACGCCAAACTGCAATGGAGTCCTCATATATCTTCTCTGTCGGGGAGGCTTAGCTCGGCTGCGTATGCAGTGAGAAAACTAAGACAGTTAACAGACATAGCAACAGCTAGGTTAGTTTATTTCAGTTACTTTCATAGTATAATGTCTTATGGTATCTTGATGTGGGGCAGGGCATCCGATATTAACACAGTTTTTATTTTGCAGAAAAGAGCCATTAGGGCAATATACCAACTTCGCTGTCGGGAATCACTTAGAGAACTGTTTAAAGAAATAGACATCTTGACAGTTCCGTGCCAATATATTTATGCAAATATTATGTACGTTAGGAAAAATATCCACGAATTTAAAAAGAATTCTGATATTCACAAACGTAATACTACTTAGAAATGGAAATAAACTAGCTCGTGATAACTATAGATTGGCTAAAGTCAGTACTTCTTTCGTGGGGCTCTGTGTACGCTACTATAATAAAATACCTGATGATATTGTAAATCTTCCAGAAATAAAAAAGTAAATTAAAAAAATCTAAAAACCCGACTGCTTCAAAAGCGAACTAAAAAGATGAAAACAAGATGATAGTAGCATGTATAATTGAAATCCTCTTTTTCTATAAATTAAAATAGTCATTATTGCAGTCGGGTAAAAAGGTTTAAATGCCACGTGAAACGGCATCTATGTAAGAATGCGTACTATGAATTGGATGAATATTTGAATGATAAGAAAGCTTGGTGTGTAGAGACTTCAGCTCGACACGAGAAACGCTGTGCTTAATCTAAGGTAATATTATTACTAAAATTTGTTTGTAAAAACCTACGTAATTGTGCAACATTGTAGTGCGGTCGACTATGCAATTGGGAAGCCATTAATTAGATTGTCGTGATAACATCTGGCTGACTGAGTATTCATGCTCACTAAAGTGTCCTGACTTGCGGTGGCGTGTGGGCCGGGTCGTTGGGTTCCCTCTAATATGGTTGAGCCCGGCGATGGCTGTCCCATACGTCAAACCCGTGAACGTGGTGCTGCTTGGGGGGACTGGTCTGCTCTAGTCGATTGCCGATTGTTTTATTGTTTATATAGTTTAGTTTTTCTACTTTGACTGGTTGCCTTCCTTTAATTTCATATTTCGTCTGCACTCTTTGTTATATTAATCAAATTGTATAAAATAATAATTACCTATGTAATAATATTTTGAAAAGATGCAACGCCTGTGGAGTTTCTTCCGGCGGGTTCTTCTCCACAGAAGACAGCCAAATTGTGAACCCGCCTCGACGTCAAAAAATGATTTGTGAAATCTTACTTTGAATAAACACTATTTGACTTTGACTTTGACTTTGACTTTGACTGGGCCGTTGATTTTCCATCGTCAATGGGTAGCGGTTCTGGGACAGATTGGTGCCATGGAATCATGGAGCACCTGGTTTATAAAACTCCTTGTGTACCCTTCAACAGCCAAGTAACAATAATAAAGAAATCGCAGTAATGAACCTTAGACTTGGTACGACTTTGTCTAGATTTCATTACTTTTTAGAGATAAACAAGCAGCTCCATCGAGAGTTGGCTAGTTTTTACACGCTTTATATTAGCTTCACTTGTAAGTAACTATGTATGTAAGAAAATCTTGGAATCCTAATTTGACCCACTTCCCGGTATTCGATTAGGATGAAATTTTGCACACGCTCTGAGTTCTGATGACAATACATGACTAGCTAAGAAACGTCATTACAAATCCAATATGGCGGCCTCCCCATTAATGTATCTAAAAAAATCTTGGAATCTTAATTTGACCCACTTCCTGGTCTTCGATGCGGATGAAATTTTGCACACGCTCTGAGTTTTGATGACAATACACGACTAGCTAAAAAACGTCATTACAAATTCAATATGGCGGCCTCCTCATTAATGTATCTAAAAAAATCTTGGAATCTTAATTTGACCCACTTCCCGGTCTTCGATTAGGATGAAATTTTGCACACGCTCTAAGTTTTGATGACAATGCATGACTAGCTAAGAAACGTCATTACAAATCCAATATGGCGGTCTCCCTAAGATGGCGAACTGGCTGTTTGAATTCCACCCCCATGATTGGATATCAAATGAAAGGGTATGCTGTCAGGAATACGAAAAAAAAAGTCACGTGACTTAAATCCAATATGGCGGACGTCCAAGGTGGCGGACAGAAAGCGTGTTTTTTAGTTTTTTAAACTATGTATTTTACAGAATGTTTTTGGTGAGATTTTACTTCTTTTTGTAGAAACGTAGGTATATTGATTTATTTTATTAGATTTTCTAATTTCACACAGTTTTTTTCTTTTTAGAAGTTGTTTTTATATTATTACAAATCTTTCTTTTCTTAAGCGCGTTTTAAAATACAGTCAGCGCCATCTGCTACGTGTGCTATCACCTCCACTCCTCCATCATATTTTTAGAATTAATATTTTAGTGTAATTTGTTTATGTAATTTGTGTAATGTTTGAGTAGAATAAAGTTAATCGTTCGATCGTTCGACAATTTCTTCTTGTAAACTTGTAAGTATAAGTATAAAAGTCAGTCTAGTCTTATCCAGAGTTTTCCTTTAATTTTATTTATATAGGTACGTATTAAAAGCAGAAGGGGAGGCATTCGCCCAGCAGTGGGACGCTATAGGCTGGATTAAATTAGAAGATGTGTTCCACTATGCTGGATTTTTGCAATGACAGTCGATTTTTTTAAGTACCAATAGCAGAAGGGGGCGTTAGGTACCATATCTCTAATACAGCTAAAACCAGCCGAGGGTTCTTCATCAGATACTTCAGGCCTTCGATTTTTGACATCAAATGAAGCGGCCCACCAAGTTGAATATTTTTTGTAAAGGCGGTATGTCTCGAACTCTAATAGTTTGGTTGGGTTCTTGTGTTTTCTAATCAGGGTCACCAGGTACTCCAGATCTTCGATTATCTTAGTTTTTATAGTTTTCCCTTTATGTAGTCATTAAACCCTAACTCTGTACCAAATATCAGGTCGCTGAGTTTATGGGAAGTACTAGTTCCTAGTTCTATTTTGATGATCATGAGTGAGTGTCGAAAATGCGAAACTTTGCTTTCGCTTAACTTCGGAACTAAATGACCTACAGATTTTGGATTTTTTGTATGTGATCATAGTGTTAGATACAAACTGCTGACTGCTGCCATGCATGATGTCACCTGCCCTGGATGGACCCCCGCACCCTTCCTCAGACGACAAGGACCGGACCACAGTGCAGCCCATTCGGCCATGAGACGTGCGCTAGGCAACACCGAACTTTGTTTGCACATGGATTTTTCATTTGTATTTAATTTCGTCAATAGTTTTCAATACATGTAATTACTTTGGCTTCTGATTATATTTCTGGAGAATTCAGATTAACTTTTATTTAAAACTTCTTACAATAGCTTACTGGATGACGAAAATTTCTGCGTTCTGGTCTTATCCAGAGGTTCTCAAATAGGGGCCTGAAAATGCGGCGAAATTGTTCCAGTAAAGATGGTACGGCAGTGTTGCTTTGCGCTCGACTTGGCGGGGGCACTCCCGTGCTCCCAGATTCTATACATTCGATCCTCTTGCCAAACTTGCCAGAAAGTTGTAGAGAGCGCTACTCAAATTCAATATAAGTGCAACTATACAGCTAAAGAATGGGGAATTCCAATTGCATCATCGGAGGAATACGATGCAAACGAAGATGGACTTTATGACAACGTTGTAAGGCACAAAATCACCTAAGCAAGCCACTTATTTACTCGAATTTGGTGACATCGCGCGCCTATTGTTTAATGACAAGTATTGTCCGAGTACAAAGGAAATGTTCTAGAAATTGCCCGATTACACGATTACAATGGGATTACTGCAGAAATTAAGCATCGCGTAAACAACCCATTATTGCTTCGTGGGGGTATATAAACGCCCGAGACGACGGCCAACGCCAGTTGCGTTTGACAAAGTCTGGCACGAGGGCTTAATTTACAAGCTCTATAGTCTTGAAGTGCCAGATCGCCTCGTGCACATCTTATGAGACTTTTTGTCGAATCGCTCATTTCGCTACAGATACGAAGGCATGCTCTCGACCCGACGACCTATCCGGGCCGGGCTGGAGTCTCTCAAGGCTCCGTGCTCTCTCCGACTTTATTCTCACTGTATACTAGTGACATGCCGTCTTGCATTCCGGCCACTAGTTATACGAAACTCGCACTGTACGCAGATGACACTGCGTTAAACACATCCCATCCCAATCCCAAAAACATCGCCAAGAGTCTCCAAGAAGCGGCCGACGCCCTCGGGCAGTGGTTCCGCAAATGGAGAATCGAGGTGAATCCTGACAAAAGTTCCGCGATCATTTTCACTCGCGGACCTTATCCTACGCTCCCCCCAGTTACTCTCCTCGATCAACCAGTTCCCTGGGAGAGACAGGTGAAGTACTTGGGTGTCATCCTTGACTCTGCCCTTCGTTTTGGCCCTCACATCCAGTCTGTTCGCAATCGTGCCGCCTCTGCTCTCGGCCTCTTGCACCCCATGATTGGGCAACGCAGTAAAATGTCGCTTAGAAACAAGCTTAGACTTTACTTAGCGTGCATACGTCCAATCATTACTTACCACCAAAGAACCAAAATCAAAATTGAAAATTAGAGACGGAGCCCGTCAAGCGTCGTCTCCTTCACGATGTTTTTCAATATCAATTGATTGGAGTGACCATTTGAAGACACCTGTGAACTCAGCGTGACCAACGGACTACGAGCGACTCTACGATTTGGCTAGAGTTTTGATTGGACCTGCGACCTGTTTATCGTCGAATAAATTCTCAAATCAAGTTATTCGGCTTTTCTTACAAATCCTGAACCCCACGTCCGTAACAATACTCAGGCAGTCAGAATAGTAGGTACGGAATAGGGGCGACGAGGAACTACGCAGTTATTTAAATGTACTTATCTGGAAATTACCTGACCTTTTCACAGATAGCCGCGGAGCTGCAGTCGGTGATAATGACTAACCAGCAGGCTCGAACTGCGCCATGATTAACAATTTATTTTTTTGATAAAATTTGTGATTACAGCATCAATTTAATTGCTCAGCCGATTAATAAGATAAAGTACCTATTTGTTGGCAAAAAAATAAATTAAAAACAACCGACCAAGTTCAAGTCGGACAAAATTGCCTTCCATCCCTGCTTGTAGTATGTAGTATGTATGTATGTAGGTACATACTTATAAAATGTAGTATTTAATCCAATATCAAGAAGACTTATGGACTCTATACTCAAGTTTTTATTTTTCTTTGACGAACTTAACTTTGAGCACAGATAATATAAAACTAGTGTACCTACCTGCTACTACCATAGATTAATAAATAGTTATAGTACGTTGGGTGGAAAGTGGTGGCGAGTCTTGGGAATTGAACTTTTTTTTCTTTCGAATTAAAATTAAAATTTGAACTTTGAACTTTGGCAAATGTTTACCAGTGGATCAGGCTGTTGATGAAGATGATTAAGATCGATTGTAAAGAGCATTTAAATTTGGCATTTGATTGGATTTCAACCCTTTTTTAAGCGAACAATTAGCCGATAGGAACTTAGCGGGTTCGTCCCCGAGCTTACCGTTCCCTGAGCTTACCGTCCCGGAGCTTACCGAAAGTCGATTAAAATGTCAATCTTGCTTAAAAGTACAATTAGCAGCAAAACTGCAAAGCCGAATTTTATACTTTATAGGAATAAATAATAAGTTCTAGATCGCGGTTAAATAATCACGTTTATTAATCTGCTGGTGTAATTATCACAGGTTTTAATAATCACAATAATTTGTTTTTTTATTAATAATGATGGTCAATTTAGCATTACAAATAATCAACAATAAAAACAATTACAAAACTGAAACATATAACTATTACTTTCATCATTAAGTTCACATAATTCTGCCGGCAGTAACCAAACAAACACATTTCATACTTTAAAACACTTTTGATGTCTATTGTACAAGTTGGAAATAGTAGAAAAAAAAACAAAATAAAATGTAATCAATTTTATCAAAATCGGTAAGCTCCGGGACGGTAAGCTCAGGGAAAGGTAAGCTCGGGGACGAACCCAACAGCACCCTTTTTAACCGACTTCAAAAAAGGAGGAGGTTCTCAATTCGACGCGTATGTTTTTTTTTTTTTTTGTTTTTTTTTGTGTGTTTGTTATAAGATATCTCCGCTAATTGTGAACCGATTTTCAAAATTCTTTTTTTAATCGACCAGGTTTACTTGCAGGGTGGTCCCATAAAAATTTCGCTAAGATCGGATGATTAAATTTTTAACAGGTATTTTTTTGGTGAGAATTATTATACTTTATCGTTAACAGCTCATATACCTACGTCCCCACCGAGGGGCTCGAGCCTACCCTGATACCAGGGTGAATAGGCCTTAGTCGATCACGTTGGTTCAGCGCGGGTTGGTCAACTTCACACAAAACCTCTGAATTTCTTCGCAGGCGTGTGCAGGTTTCCTCACGATGTTTTCACCGTAAGAGCGTCGAATAAACGTACATATGAATTCGAAAATCGAAAACACATTGGTACGTGCCGGGGTTCGAACCCGCGAACTTCGGAATGGAAGTCAACGGGCCTAGCCACTTGGCCACCGACGACGCTCCATTTTTTTTAAATTCACTGTCTAAGTAAAATTTTTATAGTCTTAGTTTTCTAAATTTACTGTTTTAAACGAGCATGTCGTGTAATATTTTTAATATCATAATTATAAGAGTGTTCTTAATACTTGAATCCTACAGCTGCTGTACTACATTCTACGGCCACTCCTGACGACTAACCTTTCGTCAGAACGTCCCCGATGTGATACTGGATACTGAAAAATAAATCTCTTACTAAAAATAAAATTTATTGAATAACGGTAAAATTCGGAATAGTGTTACTCGTATTTTATTCTTCATAGGAATATTCAGACGCGTCGTCTGAATATTCCTCCGACGTGTCCTGGCTGTCTCGATACAGGTCTTCTATGTCGGGGCGCACTTTCATTTGTTTTACAATCCAATCATAATGATTACTGACTTTCAAGAAAGCACTCCAACCGGGCAAGGGTTTACCTCCTTGAATGGCTACTGCTATTGCTACTTGGTATCGCTCCCCGACAATCACAGGTGATCCGGAGTCGCCCCTGGGAAAGTGAAGTAAAGTCACACACTAATAAAGTCTGACCAAACAATAATAAAGTCTGACCAAACAATAATAAAGTCTGACCAAACAATAATAAAGTCTGACCAAACAATAATAAAGTCTGACCAAAAAACCTATGTCTGAGTGCGGCACATGTAAAAGTGTGTAAGTTTGACGTGTGTGTCTGTCTGTCTGTGGCATCGTAGCTCCTAAACGGAGGCACCGATTTGATCTAGTTTTTTTTGTCACAATCGAGGGTGTTCTTAGCTATGATCCAAGAAAATATCTTCAGCCATTTGAAGATTATCAGCTCTTTTCTAGTTGTTGAAAGGATCAAATAACGGTTTTGAGTCGGGGGTTATTAAAATGTTTAATTTAATGTCATTATTTTCCCCGCTTCAACCAAATTTCCCCGTTTTTGTTTGGGCTTGCTAAAACTCTGCTCTTTAATCTATACTATCTATACAAATATTATAAAGAGGAAAGGTTTGATTGTTTGTTTGTTTGCATCGAATAGGCTACGAAACTACAGAACTGATTTCAAAAATTCTTTCACTGCTGAGAAGCTACATGATCCGTGAGTACCATAGGCTTATTTTATTTTCAAAAAAAAAATAAGTGTCCATAATAAAACTTCAATAATGTAACCCACGGTGTAAAAAAATAACAAAATATTCTTTATGTCAATTTGTTGTTATCAGTCTTGAGCCTGCCAATTAAATGGAGATAGATAAAGTCGTGGAATCTGTAAAAAATACATCCAATCAATATGAGACATTTATTGCAGTCGGTGGCATAAGGAGTCACAGCAAGAAAAATATGAATAACAATGCCTCTTAATGGGATAATGTATCAAATTTATTGGATCTTTTTAACAGACTTCAAAAAAGGAGGTAGTTCTCAATTCGACGCGTATGTTTTTTTTGTGTGTTTGTTATAAGATATCTCCGTCAATTGTAAACCGATTTTCAAAATTCTTTTTTTAATCGACCAGGTTTACTTGCAGGGTGGTCCCATAAAAATTTCGCTAAGATCGGATGATGAATTTTGAAGATATGAGGAAATAACTCCTCAATGGACGATGCCGTTATACCCGAGTGCCGAGTGCGAGTTTTGCAACCAAAGTAAACGCGCTCGATAGCGAGAGCGTAAACGCGATTTTGTATGGAATTGAAACTACGCCATCTGCGGACAGTTCGCTGAACTAAAATTTCTCCATACTAAATGCTCGTTTACGTTGTAGTTATCGAGCGCGTTTCGTGAGTAAAACACTCGCACTTGGCACTCAGATCAGTAAATTGTTTTGGCAATATCTCGGCTTCTTATCAATCGTTTTCAATATTTTTTTTGTTTTATCGATAGAACTTGTACTCAAGATGGTTTCATAAAAATTTGGATTATATCTGATGGCGGAGTAGAAGACTAAAACGAAAACTCTTCAATAAACAACAGCACACTCATTGAGTTTCTTTTGTTATAACTGAAAAAACAAGAAATATGCGGGTTTGGTTCATATCTTCTGTAAATTAGTCATAGATTAAAGATTAAAAACCCCAAGTGAAGATAACAACTTTAGAATTTTTCCGTGGAGTAACGGGCGAGCGTCGGTATCGTAGTGGTTTGGTCAGTTGTTTGCCATTCGGAAAACTTAGGTTACAGTCCAATCAAGTATAGCAATGTTTTAGAATTTTAAAATCACACGTAATATTGTAAAAGAAACATAGTGAGTAAATCTGCATTATAATTATGTACTAAACAAAACAAATTAAAGTTTTGTGTGTATAATTTGTCATGGTTAATTACACTAAAAAGGGTAAAATAAAAATGTAATTAAAAATATATATAAAACTGCCTTCAAGGTCCTACCTAACCTACACTAAAAGGTTAAAAATAAAAAAAAAATCTAGCTGAACGCATAGAAATATAATATGGCTATTAATATTCCATAATTACATAAATGGTAACATCATAATATGAACATGTGTAGACATTGTTATACACTTCATCTTGGAGTCGGTGCCCGTTGAGCCTAGCTATTTAATCGGAACCACATCTGATCTCAAAAGCTCCTGAAATATTTCACTGGAGTATGCTGTAGAGAACTTAATTTATAACAATAAATATCAGACAATAACAATAGCTAAAATAAATGGATACCTACCCACTTTGATGGACACACACAATAACAGTAGAGGACTACCCAATTAGATTCAGTTTTTTTTTTAGTTTCCAGAGTGCTATGTTCGACACAGTCAAAAGACTTGGATAGATCGCAAAAAATGCCAATGGCATCCATTGAATCTTCCCAGGCATAAACATTTTAGTAATGAGTAACCACTGCCTACACTCTTTTTTTTTAATGGTGATTTAATAGTTACATACAATTTGTGGGTCTATATTAAAACCCATAATTGAAAATGTATATATTGAAAATCCATAATCGGTAAATGTCATAACGATTAAAATCCATAATTTTGAAACACATATATTTAAAAGCCCTAAATTTAATACGAATACTGTCAGTATGTATAATAATTACAAAATATAAATTTGAGAAATACAGCACATATTTATTAAATTATTATTTTTTATCACAAAAACTGCTGTTTCTCTTATGTTCTTTTTCACCAAAATATCTTAAATTTATGATTTCGAAACATTATAGAATTATGGATTTTAATAATTAGGTATGCTAAATAATGGTATGTATTTTTAAATTATGGATTCTAATTGTTATACTATTTAAAGTTATGGCAAGTCTGTTATGGATTTTCATAATAGGGATATTTATCTTATGCAATTTAAGGGGCACCCACAATTTGTACAATACTATCCTTCTGGCAAGTTTCGCGGCGCGCCGCTGCTAGAAGCTGCGGCTAGGGGTAACTGCGCTCCTCTCGAATACAACCGCATTTTACTAAGCTAATTTTAAACTATTTTCAAATACTTACTGTAGCACTGTTTTCACCGAACTAGCGAATTCTGAATGATTGCCAGCACACAAAAAAGAACTATCTGGTGCGCATATTCTGTTATCAAATTTGATGCTTATACATTGTAATACTGGATTCACATCTTCTGACCATTCCTTAAAAAAATATATTTATATTGATACTAAATCGCACTCATTCAACGTAGAATTAAAAATACTTAAATTAAATAAAAGGTTTCTTTTCATTTAATTTATTTTTTACTTTTTAGTTTTCCTCCTCCTTGGATGATCCGCCGTATTGGATTTAAAATAAAAAAATACATAGTTTAAAAAACTAAAAAACACGCTTCCTGTCCGCCATATTAGATTTAATTCACGTGACTATTTTTTTCGTATTCCTGACAGCAAACCCTTTCATTTGAGACCCATATCATGGGGGTGGATTTAAATCAGCCAGTTCGCCATCTTAGGGAGGCCGCCATATTGGATTTGTAATGACGTTTCTTAGCTAATCATGTATTGTCATCAAAACTCAGAGCGTGTGCAAAATTTCATCCTAATGGAAGACCGGGAAGTGGGTCAAATTAAGATTCCAAGATTTTTTACATACATAGTTACTTACAAGTGAAGCATAAAGCGTGTAATGACGTTAAATTATTTTTCGAGTTACTCTTAGCGAGCCATTTCGTTTAACAGCCATATTGTAGAAGTGCATTAAAAATAGCTCCGTCATCTTGGATAGCCCGCCATATTGGATTTAGAGGGACGCTACATCATTTTACAATCTTTATTTAGTTTCACCTGTCCCGTTGTCTGTCGGTCTGTGATCAAATCATGCAAGTTAAATTTGACCCACTTCCAGATTTCCGATTGAGCTGAAATTTTGCATGCATGTATAAATCGGATGACAATGCAATACCATTATGACATAGAGCTGATCTGATGATGGAGCTGGCCATAGGAACTCCGTAATTAAACGACGCAAGCCTATCGAGTTTGGGCTCATTTGATTCGCTTTGATAAGAACTTTGATACTATGTGGTGACCAGGGTCTGATGCTTGAGCTGAAAGGTGGCCAAAAGAACTCCGTAATTAAACGACACAATCGATACGTCTGCGATACCTATTGGTGTGTGGCAGCCTGTCTTTAATAATATGACATGCAAATAATAAAGTTCAAAGTCCAGGTAGCTTAGCTTAACTTATGTTCTAAAAATGTAAAAAATCAAAGCATAGGTACCTACCTACATAATCATGGACAGGCAGACAGCGAGAAATGACTTAGTTTTTATAATCTGTAGTGATTTTGATGTGATAGTGTGACTCAGTGGATCGTCATCAGCCGAATAAGAAACGTTATTTCATAATGGGCTACATACCGAGGTCGCTCCCCATCCACAAACTTTAGCTGATGTTATATCTTCAGATAATCTGTTGTGAATTTTCACTCTTTGAACCACTCCCCCCGACGCTACTAATATATTCTTTTTCAATTTTATAATAGCAATATCATACTGGAGCACATCTTTTTTATCATTAGCAGAATCATTGTATTTTTCATGTGTTGTGAATGCCACGACTTTAATTTCTATTACGTTCTACAAAATAAACGCAAATCATTAGCTTAATAAAAAAAAAAATTTGTAACGACCGTAGTCCTTAAATAAAAAAGCGGCCAAGTGCGAGTCGGAATCGCCCATGAAGGGTTCCGTAGCAGCCAGTAACATAATATAAAAGTTTTTGTAGTTCGTTGTGACTTTGATCGATGTTTTAATAATAGTGAAAGGTAAACTGCGGTTTACGATTTATGACGTATTAAAAAAAAACTACTTACTAGATCTCGTTCAAACCAATTTTTGTTGGAAGTTTTCATGGTAATGAATAATGAAATAATGAAATATTTATTCGTTCTAGAGTAGTACATTACATAGATCTTATATAGAATTATAGTCCTTTAACTCAACCATTTAGGTGTACGAATATAAAAGTCATAAAGTTAAAATAAAATAAAGAATGAAATTCATGAAATAGTCAATCCTTTTACACATCATAAATTCATAAATCGTATTAAAATAATTGGTCCGTGATTAAATGTTATATGCTTTTTTATTTAAAATCTAAATGTACGCCCACATGCCTATTAAAAAAAAAAAATAACTATGTATCACATTCTAATAAACACAACGATTCTTAAAACTAATCTATACCATTAAAAAAAAATTCATTCCATTTCTATTCGATTTTAAATATTCGTCAACTGAATAATAACAATTTTCAATTAAGTATTTAGTTAATTTAGATTTAAACTTAGGCAATGGTAACTCCTTTATTTCCGGTGGTAAAGCATTATATACCTGCACACTAGGGTATAGAACCGGGAAATCCCGGAACCGAAAATACCGGGATTTCCCGGTTCTTTAGCTATAGAAAAGAACCGGGATTCGAAAATCAAGAACCGGGATTTTCGGTTCTTTCGGTACTTAAACTATAATAAAATATACTTTCATATTTTGAGATCTAAACTAGTTTGGATGCTTGCGTAACATCTACGAATCGCAAATTTGTAATTTTGCGGCTTCCAATAGTGATTCAGTCTGACCAGTTCTCGCTCGAGTGCTGTTTTCATAAAATGTTAAGACAGCAGAGGAATTGGCACAGAAATTCTGGACTCCTGCGCTAGGGTGAAAATGTCATTAGACCTTACTGAAGTAGTTCCATTCCATCTGGTGTACATCAAGGTTCTTTTTACAGGTGCCTCTCTCTTTTACGAAACCAGCTTTTTGAATGCACTTTTCCTGCATATAGGTACGACTTCAGTCTTTTGTACAAATATGCAGTAAATTTTAGCACACATGTAGATTAAGATGGCAGATACTGCTGTAATTGCTATAGCAAGCTTTTGAAACTAAACCCTCCAAAAACCCAATCTTTGTACTTTAGAATCCGGTGAAACTTGATTCGTCGTACTTTTTCGATTCAAGCATAGGTCAATTAAAAAAAACCTTGCGAATCAAGAAGCCCTGCAAACTTTGATTATCTATTGGCGAGGCGAGTGCATTGCCTATTGCTCTACTCGGAAACTTGGCGTTTTCTTGAATATACCTCTTACTTATATTTAAATAAGAAGTACTGTATAACCAGCCTATGTGTTTTGCCTTCGTTGATTATGAAAAGGCTTTCGACAGTGTCGAACACTGGGCTGTATTTCACTCTCTACATCGATGTGGCATTGACAAAAGATATGTATATATCCTCCGGGAGCTATACAGCTCTGCCACAATGCAAGTCAGAATGCGCGAGCTCACGGGTCCAGTGCATTTGCACAGGGGGGTGCGCCAAGGTGATACTCTTTCACTGAAGCTCTTCACAAACGCCCTTGAAGACTTGACGAAAACACTCAACTGGGAAGAAAGAGTTATCAACGTCAACGGAAAGCGGTTGTCACACCTGAGGTTTGCTGATGACTTGATCCTTATGGCTGAGAACGCAGCTGAGCTCCAAAATATGCTGGAAGAACTTCACAAAGCATCACTGCAAGTTGGCCTTAGGATGAACATGTCCAAGACTAAGATCATGACGAGTCACACTCAGATACCAAATATAATTGTTGGTAACTGCTCAGTTGAAGTAGTAAGTGACTACATATATCTTGGACAGTGTTTATCCTTCGGACAGGAGTCACATACAAAGGAGACAGCTAGACGGATCCAATTAGGTTGGGCCGCTTTCGGAAAGCTAGAGGACATCTTCAGGTCACGCAAGATTCCACAAAATCTGAAAACCAAGGCCATCAACCAATGTGTGCTGCCCACACTTACCTGTGGTGCCGAGACATGGACTCTTACAAAGGCAACATTGCACAAAATGAAAGTCGCACAAAGAGCCATGGAACGGGCCATGCTCGGCATCAAGCTCCAAGACCGTATCCGGAATACCGAAATTCGTCGTCGGACGAAGGTTGAGGATATAGGTAAGCGAATAACTAAGCTTAAGTGGAGGTGGGCACTTGGCAAAACGTGATGGCGGGAGATGTCCTAGAGCGATAACCGAGTGGCGGCCAAGAGCTGCAAAGCTGCAAAGCACTCAGTCGGCAGACCACCCGCTCGATGGTCAGATGACATCGTTGCTATTGCGGGCAAACAGTGGCTCAGGGAGGCTCAGGACCGGTGTGAATGGCGCCAAAAAGAAGAGCCCTATGTCCAGCAGTGGACTGATGTGGGCTAAATAGATAGACTGTATAAACATAACACTAAGTACTGGATATATCTACTGCGCCGCTAGCAAATGAAGTGCCTCATCACAAGTCTTGCAAAAAACTAGATTGGTTGTCTTCCTTTTGGCAGGTGAATATGCCTACCCCATTAGCAGCCGATTAGTACACTCAAAGTTGGTGGATACTCTAGATGACACTGGCCGAGTAATTACAGGCCAAAAAACCTACTCAGAATTGCTGTACCCCCTAGCTAGTGTTGCTGTGCCATATGTTTACCCTAGGGTAAACTACTTGCAGGCGCGAGGATTTAGTACGCTATCTGTGGGTGGGTACTGGTCCTCGATCTAATCTCGCTAAACAGACACTTCAAGAAAAAAAGGTGAAATATATTCCTTGGAAATGGCATCCTACTTATCTTGGGAATTGTTGTTTCGTCTTATTCGATTATTTTATTTTTTTAGACCTATTAAAAGTACTTTTTTATTTGTGATTTTGTGTAGGTATGGGTATGTTAATTTTATTCTGATAGTCCAATAACAGAGAAGTAGAAAGAAAATAATATAAAATGTGTATGAACAAAAAAAACGCCGATACCGAAATTACCGAAAATCGCGGGAAATCCCGGTTCCAGCATAAACCGGTACCGAAAATCCCGGTTCCCTTGTACAGTTCCGGTTCTCGATACCCTACTGCACACACATACAAAAGACATTTTTCTTACATAAAGATAAACTAATTTTAGGCATATATACAAAATTTTCATATCTTTTACTGAAACAATTCATGTCTTTCCTAGTCTTAAATAAATGAGGATATTTTTTGACAAACAAGCAGAGTTCTTGAATATAAATACATGGGATCGTAAGAATACCAAATTTTTTGAATAGTGGTTTACAAGAATCCCTAAAATGTGCCCCACATATTACTCTGATACACCTTTTTTGTGCCAATAATATCTGATTGATCTGCACCGAGTTCCCCCATATTATAACGCCATATCTGAGAACAGATCCGATGTATCCGTGATATACTTGCAATGCGGCATTCATAGACACAGTTTGAGCAAATTCGTTTAATAGCAAATACAAATTTATCAATTTTTTTATTCACAATGCTTACATGATTTTTCCAGTTACAGTTTTTATCTACTAATATACCTAGAAAACTAGTGTGGTCTACTTGTTCTATGTCTTGCCCCTTATAAGATACTTTAAGGGCAATTGGTGGCGATTTATATGTTTGGAATCTAACAAATTTCGTTTTACTTACATTTATTTTTAAGTTATTAGAATTCAGCCAATTAACAACATCTTTTAGAGCCCTATTTATGTCTTCGTTAAACTGATTAGGGTCTTTACCCTGTATCATGACCGTGGTATCATCAGCAAACATTATACATTTGTGGTTAACTGCTTTCGGGAGATCATTAATGTAAACCAAGAACAAAAGTGGACCGAGAATACTCCCTTGTGGTACACCATACTTGTTATAATTAAATTTTGATCTATGCAATGTCCGAACGCCCTCATTCTCAGTTACAATTTCTGTGCACTGTTTACGGTTATACAAATAAGACTCAATCCACGATAAAGACTGGCCTCTTATCCCGCATTTCTCCAACTTGTACAAAAGCTTTTTATGACAAACAAAATCAAAGGCTTTCGTCATATCCAGAAATAATGCTACAACTGGTATCTTTTCATTCAGACATTCTGTAACATATTTAATGAGCGAAAAGCAAGCAAGAGATGTTGAGCGACCCTTGCGAAATCCATATTGTTCCTCATTCAAAACATTATTTTTGTCCAAGAATGAAGACATTCTCGTATGCATAATTCTTTCAAAAATTTTGGAAAATATTGAAATTAAAGTAATAGGCCTATAATTGCTCATATCCCTGTTATTACCTTTCTTAAATAAAGGCTTGACAATAGAAATTTTTAAAAGATCAGGAAACACGCCTTGCTCCATTGAAAGGTTAATTTTACATTATATATTTTTTTCAGTTTTATTATTCTCTTATTTTAGAAGTTAGAGGGGGGGGACACACATTTTTCCACTTTGGAAGCGTCTCTCGCGCAAACTACTCAGTTTAGCAAAAAATTTTATTAGAAACCTCAATATCATTTTTGAAGACCTATCCATAGATACCCCACACGTATCGGTTTGATAAATTTTTTTTTTTTTGTTTCAGTTCTATGTATGGGGACCCCCTAAATTTATATATTTTTTTCTATTTTTATAAGAAAATCTTAATGCGGTTTACAGAATACATCTACTTACCAAGTTTCAACAGTATAGGTATTATAGTTTCGGAATAAAGTGGCTGTGACATACGGACGGACAGACAGACAGACATGACGAATCTATAAGGGTTCCGTTTTTTGCCATTTGGCTACGGAACCCTAAAAAGTAGTGATTAGATTATCTTTGCCCTATGCTATATTATAGGTATCTGCTCATGCTGCTCTATAGTAGCGTACACAGAGTCCCACAAAAGAAACAGCCGACTTTAGTCAATTTATAGTTATCACATCTTCTTCTCTTCTTCTCGTCCTGTTATCCCTCAGCAGGGACATAGGGCTCTTAGTATAGTCTTCCAAAGATCTCTATCTATCACATACTAGTTTATTTTTATTTCTAGTATTAAGATTGTGAACATCAGATTTTTTTTTATTTGTGGATATTTTTCCTAACGTACATTAATATTTGCGTAGATATATTGGCATGGAACTGTCAAGATGTCTATTTCATTAAACAGTTCTATAGGTAATTCCCGGCAGCGAAGTTGGTTTATTGCCTTAAAAATTGTTCTTTTCTGCAAAATAATAGCTGTGTTGATATCGGATACCCTGCCCCACATCAAGGATGCCATAAGACATGATATTATGAAAGTAACCGATATAAACTAACCTAGCTGTTGCTACGTGTTAACTGTCTTATTTTCCTCACTGCATACGCAGCCGAGCTAAGCCTGTCGCTTGCTTACGATTGCTTACTTACTCTGTCACCATACCACTCGTGTCCTCCTCTAACAACATAACCTGTCTTTCCTTCATGATCATAACAATGAGCAGCTGTCAATACCGTGTGCCCGCTCAGAACTGATCCTCCACATGTATATTCATACCCGTCTTCATGAATTTCAAATATAGCCACTATGAAAGGAAATTCTTGATATTTAGTATAGTCTCCTCCATACACTCCGAGTCCACAGTTCCCGCCCTCACACCACTCCCGCCTGCTGGGGCTCGCCGTGTGAACCACTCCCATCACGGCCAGGACTGACCACGCCTGCAGCAGCATTGTGCAGTGACGGTGACGCAGGGGGACTGAAAACAATTGGTAGGTATATTAAAGAACGGATAGTATTTAACCGTACCTCAAATTATTCTCTTGTTCCACCTAAATATCTTCACCAAATTATACTCTTGTTCCACCTAAAATACTAATTGTGCACCAAAACATGCAAACTTGAGGCTTCTTGAGTTATCAACTTTGAAAAATTCAAAAGTACGGCGCTACTCTGCTCTGTTATTGACATCAGTCTAACCTACCCTAACCAACCGATTTAATTCTGGGTAGGTTTTTTTTTTTTTAGCGGGGGGCTGCGCCCCCCCGTCCCCCGCTTCGCTTCACGCCCTTGGATATTTGGTGCAAGATTAGTATTTTTAGTGCACGAATAATATATTTGTTGTAAGATTCGATTTTTTGGTTATTATATTCCTTAAAGAACTAGCTTTCAGCCCGCGCTGACGGTTTTTCCCGTGTTGTTGAGGGATTTTCTCGCGGTAAAATGTATCCTCTATTCTACTTATGTGTTTGTGTTTCTAACCGAATTTCAAAATTATTTTTTTGGTCGACGACGAAACTAGCCAACACTAAAAGGTAAAAAATAAAATAATATCTAGCTGAAAGCTTATTTACATCAGATAAACATGTGTAGGTACACATTGTTATACTTACATTTCATCTTGGAGTCGGTGCCAGTTAATGCCGGTATTGAATCATGTTTTGCTTCACCCGAGCGTCGAATAAACGTACGTATTCAAAAATCGAAATTGAAGTCAATGGCCCTAGCCACTTGATTCTTTGACGCTATGATTCTTCTCCTTCTTACCGTGCCGATGACAAATTGTTTAGATAATTTTGGCCCAGAACCTAGCTACTTCGACTGCATTATCTGTGGCATCCATCAGGTCCTGCTGCGAGCTGGTGGCTGGGCAAGCAGGGCAGGACACTAGGTGGGCCATAGACTGCACCGTCCCACACACACACCCAAATTTGGGCTCTCCGAAAATCCCCACCTTAACATATTTTCCTTACTGCGGCCAGCCTGAGTCCGAAGTCTATTTAAAGACTTCCAGATTGGCCATGGCAACGCTATAATTCGGAATTAAAATTTGTAATTAAAATACGTATTTAAGTAATTGGATTTTTTACCTGCGCCCTTCGCTCAGATATAGCGCGACACGGCAGTCAAATGATAACAGTTTAAAAAGATGCGCTGTGATTTTTAATTATTTCTCTGAGAAATCTGTGATTGCAGCGTCAATTTAATTGCTCAGCGCTCAGCCGATTAATAAGATAAGTTTTTACTGTGAGCAAAATCTTCTACACTATAATAAAACTGAAGAATCGGCGTTGATTTGTTTTTCAATAAAGCGGCCAAGTGCGAGTCGGGCTCGCCCATAAAGGGTTCCGAAGCAGCAAGTAACATAATATAATAGTTCTTGTAGTTCGTTGTAACTTTGATCGATGTTTTAATAATAGGTAGTGAAAGGTAAATTTTAATGAGGTTTACAATTTATGACGTAAGAAAACTACTTACTAGATCTCGTTCAAACCAATTTTCGGTGGAAGTTTGCATGTTAATGTACACATCATCACTATCACTACATAGTATAAAATAAAGTCGCTTTCTCTGTCCCTATGTCCCTATGTCCCTCCCTTTGTACGCTTAAATCTTTAAAACTACGCGACGGATTTTGATGCGGTTTTTTTTATTAGATAGAGTGATTCAAGAGAAAGGTTTATATGTATAATACATGCATAATATACTGAAGGATAACCCACAATAACCATTTTCCCGTGCGGAGCCGGGGCGGGTCGCTAGTATAATATATTTTTAGTTTTATAATAATTATAATATTACTATTGTAATGATGAAATATAGGTATTCTATGATATAGTATAGGTACAACTTTACCGTTTCTTCTTGAACGGTCTGTCATGGTTTAAGTTTGCCCTTTAATACCTCGATTTTTCCGTGATTCCCTTTAAAGCAGCCAAAGCGCCCATCTTTTTAACTTCGAGAGAAAAACGACTCCGTAACGCTATGCCGAATAATTCTAGTGCGATGAACGTTACTGCGACAACACTCCAGTTCGACAAACTTTAGTGCGACGTAATTTAAGGACGACAAAGGACAGAACAAGTTAGAGTACCTATAGCATTATAGGCAGTATTGGGCGTAATTAATTAGATTTGATTCAATTAATTTTAATTAAATGATTTAAATTGAATAAAATTGAAAACTTGAGCATTCTATATAATACAGTTCTTTGCTAATTCTCCGATGTTAATGGCAATCTTTCTGGTGTTTGTTTTCACATTACTTCAACTTGACTATAATCATTTCAACAACAATATAAAACTTGAAAGACAACTATAGTAAATTAATAATAGGAATCTGAGACTTTCTATTTAATCATATAATCATATAATCATATATTTAGGTAGTGGTTAGGCGGGGTAGCCATCACCTCTCGGGTATTGTTTCCAGATTGCTTTGGAATTCGAATGTAATTCGTCAGTTACCGATCTTTTGTTTGTTTCATAGAGATTGTACCAAATCAGGTAACAATATTGCGGGGGCTGGTGGTGGACCCTGAGAGCATTTAGCTCGATTTTTGGTGATTGTTATGTACACTGTAATTGTCATAAGCTTAAACTACCGAATAGATTGTATATTTAAATTGTATTATATATATGATGTAGTTGTACTGTGAGGCCAAAATGAAAACTACTAATCAGAGACGGCGCCCCTCAGGCGTCGTCTCCTTCACGATGTTTTCCGTATCAACGCGCTAGGGCTAGGTTCGAGGCTCCCTCGCCATCATCTTACTAGATCTCGTTCAAACCAATTTTCGGTGGAAGTTTGCATGGTAATGTACATCATATATTTTTTTCAGTTTTATCGTTCCCTTATTTTAGAAGTTAGAGGGGGGGACACACACATTTTACCACTTTGGAAGTGTCTCTCGCGCAAACTATTCAGTTTAGAAAAAAAATATATTAGAAACCTCAATATCATTTTTGAAGACCTATACATATACCACACGTATGGGTTTGAAATTTTTTTATTTTATTTTCAGTTCTAATTAAGATGACGACTGGCTGTTTGAAATCCACACCCATGATATGGGTATAAAATGAAAGGGTTTGCTCTCAGAAATACGAAAAAACGTCACGTGACTTTTGTAATTTTAAGTGCGTGCTAAAAGCGTGTTTATTAGTTTTTTTTACTATAATAACTCATTATTTTGGCATTACCGAGCTGCATTGTCTCACCCCGGCCGCCGAGGAGTGGTTGAAAAATCTAAGAATATCTATTTAGGATCCATTGCCGTAGCTGCCATACGACATGATGATTTATTTTAGTAATACGGGACCTTAAAAATAGAGGTTGAGTTACAAACAACAACATTGAAACAAATGATTGACGCTTATAATTACGTATATAATCGATCTGATCTGCCGCCAAGCTCGACTGAAACGCTCGGTTACAAACTACTTGTCGAATGCGTGTTAATCGACAAGGATGAACAGCATGATGACGTAGGCTTTTGTCAAGTCACGTGGTCGGAATAGAAGATCTTGTTTTGACCCAAACAAACCTCGCCACATTAAAATTGCGGACGTTTTGCTCCAATGACTTACTGCGTTACGGTCGTATTATCAACATGGTCATTTTGCTCTGTAGACTACCCACTCCGAATTGAAATAAACGTGTGTTTTCAGTTAAAACCAATAGGTACCTAATAAATGTTAACGCCTTTGTATGTGCGCACAGTTTGATTCCAATAGACCTTCTTTTTAACCCCCGATGAAAAAGAGGGGTGTTATAAGTTTGACGTGTGTGTCTGTCTGCCTGTCTGTCTGTGGCATCGTAGCTCCTAAACGGATACGCTGATTTTGATCTAGTTTTTTTTGTTTGCAAGGTGTCACAATCGAGTGTTCTTAGCTATGATCCAAGAAAATATCTTGAGCCATTTGAAGATTATCAGCTCTTTTCTAGTTGTTGAAAGGACCAAATAACGGTTTTGTGTCGGGGGTTATTAATTTTTTATATTTAGAGTTAATTTTAGACCATAGGTGGGTGGAAAAACATGCAGCCCAATGATACTTACCTGGCACGTGTAACGTAAACACAGCCAATATTATCACAAATCTGTAATAGCCGTTCTGCGCCTTTGCGAGCCGTCAACCAACTCTGATGGTATCGCACGTCATAATTACTGGTTCACGTTATCTTGCAAACGATTACATACAAACAGCGAACGCAAATGAGACAATTGAAGCGGCTCAATACCTCTCCTTCAGGATCATCTGGTCAACTGTGCCGGTTCATTCACCTGTATCAATATGACAACAGTTTCAATACTTCTAATTTACAAAAGGACAAAATTCCCTTGACCTATTTCCAGAGAAAATACCTATTCCTATTCTATACCTATTGTTCTCTGCCTATTTTCCTATTTTCCAAAAGTGGTAGGTTAGAAAGAGAGATCCGACATGTCAGATGACGTCACATTTTAATAATTTTGTTAAACTGAGAAAAACATACATAGATCTAGTGCTGGAGATTGGGCGCCGGCTGAGGGACAGGGGTAAGGATCCCCGTTCCGGGTTTTTCTTGATGCAGCAGATATCCATGGCGGGTAGCGCAGCAAGTATTATGGGCACGTTTGGTCAGGGAGCGGTTCGGGGCGGCCTATTTGACCGAATTTTCTGTTTTTGGACATGTGTTTTATTTTTTACATAGATTAGATAGTATACTTATTCAGTTGGTAAGTCAAAGTTACTATGTACACTATTGTATCTATTGGGAATTAGATAATTCCGTTTTTATCCAACTTCGTGATTATCTCCTACTAGTAACTAAGTATGTACCTATATACTATACTATAGGTACTTTTAATACGGCGGCAGCGGTGCGGCGACGGCGCGGCGTTGGTATTTAAAATAGGAAACCGCTACCGCTCCGCTCGTCGCTAAGCTCGTAACTAAGTCAGTCTTCACGAATTCCGATAGCCATTATAAGGATATCTTGACTCAGAAATCTTTCATAAAGAAATAGTAGTATAAATAAAGAATTCATTTCGTTCTATGCACGTTTGACACCGTTCACGCTATGATGACACCTAAGCTAAATATAGCTGCTTTCTTCGTCCTAGCGACATTCAATATTAGTTTTGTTGGTAAGTCCTGATCATTACGTTAACAACTCATATACCACGTGTTAATTAAATAACGCAAAACCTCTCGGGTGATAACTCGGCTCATGAAACTGAACAACTTTTGTTCTGGAAGTTTTTTTTTACTTTTCATACAAATTGACTTGGCCAGCTGATCAATGGATCGGGCGGAGCCGCGGCGAAAAACTAGTAGGAATATTTTAGGTATTTTTTTTTGTATACCTTTATAGGTAGGTTACATTGAAGCTTTAGTAAGATATCGCAATTTTTTTTATAATAAAATATCAAACCAGTCATGCTTGATTCTGGCGTAGTTTTGATGATGCGGTTTTTTGAGCGGCGTTCGTGTATCTGTTACTATATATAATTGAAGACATAATAATTTGCTTTTCTCTGACACTATCTTATCTTTTCAGTCTGCATCCACCAGGATGACTACATCAAATTACCTACAGGAAACTGTTACAAGTTTTACGATAACGAGCAATGGAACCATGGCGCGGAAAAGTGCACGATTGAGGGCGGCATGATGTATTACCCCAACAACGAACAGGAGCTGGAGACCGTGTTTCGCGAGCTGAATATGTCAAACAGTAGTCACTTGCATGTTGGGTATTTAGACCCTGAATTTAATGGCCGCCTAATGACCGTGGATGGTGAGATTTTTACACGCTTTATATTAACTTCACTTGTAAGTAACTATGTATGTTAGAAAAATCCTGGTCTTCGATTAGGATGAAATTTTGCACACGCTCTGAGTTCTGATGACAAAACATGACTAGCTAAGAAACGTCATTACAAATCCAATATGGCGGTCTCTCCATTATATGTATGTAGGAAAATCTTGGAGTCTTAATTTGACCCACTTCCCGGTCTTAGATTAGGATGAAATTTTGCACACGCTCTGAGTTCTGATGGCAATACATGACTAGCTAAGAAACGTCATTACAAATCCAATATGGTGGCCTCCCTAAGATGGCGAACTGGCTGTTTGAAATCCACCCCACCACCATATCAAATGAAAGGGTTTGCTGTCAGGAATACGAAAAAAAAACTCACGTGACTTACATCCAATATGGCGGACGTCCAAGATGGCGGACAGGAAGCGTGTTTTTTTACTTTTTTTAACTATGTATTATTTAACTAGTTAGCGGGGAAATTGAGCTAGTTGCCAGTAGATACGCCTGCCTCCGAAGCACAGGGTCGCGGATTCGAATCCGGGTTCGAAGCGTATATTTTACAGAGTATTCCGATTTTGATAATTCTTTTTTTATTGGTTACTTCGAATTACGGACAGTAAAAATGTTAAAAACAAATCCAACCCTAAGGGTGGGGAACCCCCACATAGTGGCGATGGCTGAATGTAGAAATTCCCGTGGGAACTATGTATTTTCCCGCTGTAAAAGGTGTTCTATGTCCTTGCCCAAGGTCTTTTATATCTCAGTACTAACTTTCATCAAAATCAGTTTAGTGGTTTATGAGTGAAAACGTAACCAACAGACAGACAAAAAGAGTTCTACGTTCTACCACTAGCACTTTATTGTTTCCGCTCGCCACAAATCACAACGCCTATTCCTCCACACAAATACCGAACAAAACTTGTTAAACCTCTTTGGTTTTGGATTTCAAAACTGTCCCCACCCTGTCAGTATGTCTCCTCGAACAACGCGGGCCTTCCGTCCCGGAAGATATTTCTGCTCTTACATGGCTTCTATTTCGTTACACTTTGCGTTTGCTACTAAAATAACTTTCAAATATAGTGTGCTTTACAAGTGATCTAATCTGGTATTAATACATTTTAATTCTAAATAAACTACAGATCAACCAACTTATCTGAAGCTGAAGGGCGGCGCTAGTAGCGATGTGAAATTGTCCAATCGCTTTTAGGTATTTATACTTGATGCCCCTATAGCGGAGTTAGTACCACTTTTGACCACTTCACAGATAAGTTGGTGGCACTATAAAGTGTTTTATTTTTACACAAGTATGTTAACATTGTTTTGTGTTGCCAGGCCGCCGGTTAACCCATGTGCTGAACAAGTGGGCTCCAGGGGAACCCAAGTTAAATTGCTCCAAAAAGCATCTAAACCTTGGCGACTGTAGTTGCGTGCAAATAGGAGTGTCTTCACACGAGATCTCCATTATTGACTGCTATAAAGTTGGAGCTTACATTTGCAATCATAGACCAAATCGTACGTTGAACGCGGAGACTGGACAATTGGAGCCGAGTGAGTATACACTGTCAATAAATCAAAGCGAAAAATGAAAGTCATTGAGTTTGGGCAGGGACTCGAACCCGCATCTCCTTGGCTATCCGGACCATACACAAGCACTACTAAATGTACCACCAAGTCTCCGTACAAGTCCAACGAAATTCTATAACGCTTCTTACTGAGTGCTTTAGAGTGCCCACCCGGGTAGCCCGGATAGCCAAAGAGATGCAGGTTTAAGTCCCTGCCCAAACTCAATGATTATTAATTTTCGCTTCGATTTATAAAAAGTTTACGCTAACAGTAGCTAGGGCCGTTGAATTCCAATCTTAAGTTCGCGGGTTCAACCCGCGATAGCTTACAATCGCCTACTTTTGTTTCCATCGCTCCTCATTCGCCGCGCCGCAATCGCCTCGCCGCCGTGAGCTATAGGATGAGACTAACTTAAGCAATTTTCAGTTTGCCCGAAGGGCTATACCTACATACAAGTAGAGGAAAACTATTACAAATACTACCCAGGATTAACTAGTAGTATTAACTGGTACAATGCGAAAGTCAAGTGCGAGTCGGATGGTGCGGAACTGTTTCACCCGGATAACCTGTCGGAACTGGAGCAAGTGTTTAGCGGGTTGCGCAACACTTCGCGGACCACCAGCTTTATTTTTGCTGGCTTCTCTAACCTGGACAACCTCGGAGAATTTAAAACTATCGACGGTGAGTGCTTTTTATACCGTCGGCGCAGCGAAAAGTGGAAGTTTTTTTTTAAATTAAATTAACGCTTGTGTCGAAAATGTACGATCAATCACGCTTCTCCGGACTTGCGGAAGAGCGGATGGCTGTACCCCAGAGTAGGTACGTACTCATGTACCAAAGCGTTTAGGGGCGGTTAAAGGCTCGGACCTTGGCCTAGCGCATTGATATCGAAAACATCGTGAAGGAAACGTCGCCTGGGGGCTCTGTCTCTATTACTATTTTCAATTAGACCGCGGCCGCGCAGCCGAAGGGCATTCTGTAGGGTGTAACCTGAACTCTTTGGTAGCTGATAGCCATTTTATGGCCTGTTGCCACCTTTTACGGGGGCTCTGGCGTCACTGGTTCACGCCCCTCGGAACACATGCAATATCGCTTGATTTTGCGCCGACATTTTGTATTGTATTGTATCAATATTGGTGTCAATAAAGAATATTTGTATTGTATTGTATTGTACTGCATTAACTTTTCAACCGACGAAACACGTAGGAGGTTCTCAAGTCGACGCGTATATTTTTTTATGTACGAGTAGGTATGTATGATTTAAAAAAAACTTTTTTATAGGATAGGGTAATCCCGAAATTGGTACCATATCAATTTGGAAAAAAATCTAACCCTAAAGGTGACAATAGGCGATAATTGAGTGTTCACTCACAACATTATTTGCTTTCTTTTCGGCCGTTTATTTTTTTGTTGAAAAGTTGTTATTATAATCCTTTTAGGGCGTTTACTCCACGACAAGTACCAAAAGTGGGATCGCTTCCATAACACCGACCCAAACGACGAGTGGAGCCGTTGCGGGGTTCTTTTAATTCCAGACCTGTACCTGAGCACTTACAACTGCTTGTACCAAGACTTCATTACTCAAGACTTCATTTGCAAGCGACGTCGGCCAGCGGTGAAAGAGACCGAAAACAACACGAATGCTGGTATGTCAACAAGATAGGAATCTATATGTCGGAGATTGAAGCCAGATTGATCATTTAAATCGATTGTAATAAAATTGTCGGTTTGTCTGTTTGTACGGGCTAATTTCCAAAACTACTGGACTGATTTGAATGAAATTTTGCATGGTGGTTCTTTACGTCGCTGGTCAACATCTTGGATACTTTTGATTGCGGAAAATTAAAGAGTTCCCGTAGGTTTGTTAAACATTACTACGGAAAAGTTAAAGAACAATTCGGGCGTAGCCGCGGGCAGACAGCTAGTCTATCTATATAATAAAACTGTAGAGGTTGAAAATCTGTACATAGGTAGGTAGTAAAGAAATGCTAAAAACCGAGTCAGGGGGATGTCAGAAGCGAGAAAGTTTTTTGATTCTCTGTTTGTCTGTTTGTACGGGCTAATCTCCGAAATTGTTGGACCGAATTGAATTAAATTTTGCCAGGTTTTATATCCCCTGTCAACATCTTAAATAGTTTTTACTGCGGGAAAATATCTTATTCTTACGGGAAACTGTACGCAAAAGTCAATAACACTAAATTAAAAATTTAATAACCCCCGACACAAAACTGTTAGTTGATCCTTTCAACAACTAGAAAAGAGCTGATAATCTTCAAATGGCTGAAGATATTTTCTTGGATCATAGCTAAGAACACTCTTGATAAAGACACTTTGCAAACAAAAAAAACTAGATCAAAATCGGCCCATCCGTTTAGGAGCTACGATGCCACAGACAGACAGACAGACAGACAGACAGACAGGCAGACAGACAGACAGACAGACACACACGTCAAACTTATAACACCCCTCTTTTTCGTCGGGGGTTAAAAAACAATGCGGGCGGACAGCTATTATTTAATTCAATTTTAAAATGTTTAAGCATGCGGTGAAGACTATGACCACATACCGTCGTTGAGGAGCTGTTACAAGTATCATAACAATTTGGAGCACTGGAACACATCCATAGCGATCTGCCAATTAGAAGGGGGGGATCTCTTTCACCCAGAGAACGAGCAGGAACTAAACCCAGTGCTGACTGAGTTGGGCATACCTGATGACGTAATATTATTTGCCGGATTTTCTGACTTAGAGAATCACGGAGTCTACAAAACTGTAAAGGGTAAGTTCTTTTAACCCCCGACGAAATAGAGGGGATTTGTAAGTTTGACGCGTGTGTCTGTCTGTCTGTCTGTGGCATCGTAGCTCCACGGATGCGTCGACTTTGATCTAGTTTTTTTTGTTTACAAAATATACTATCGAAAGTGTTCTTAGCTATGATTAAAGAAAATATCTTCAGCCGTTTGAAGATTAACAGCTCTCTTCTAGTTGTTGAAAGGATCAAGTGAGGGTTTTGTGGTGGGGGTTTTCAATTTAATGTTATTTTTAATCCGAGTTACTTGGCTCCAGACGGACAGATTGATAGATCTACCGGGTCATGGTACTCGTTACGTCATCATCATCATCCAGTCCTCCACACCGTATCCGGTGATGGCGATTTCAGACAGTTTAGGTCGGGTTGTTGCTGTTGTAGCCAAGCCAAATGCAATCCGGTAAATGGTATGCCACACGCATGACAAACATTTCCTTCGCATCACAGTAATAACAACATTGATTGTTTTGAACCGACACGGCCACCACGTGGCCCGACCACGTGGGTCGCGGTCAACCTGCCGTCGGCAGTTTTCAGTTAGTGTGCTGGCAACCTAGTTACGTGAAAAATGACCATCGGGGCTTCTGTCGAGAAATACGGAAATTGCCATCAGGGTTTACGGAATTTTATATAAATATACAACATACAGACAAAAGGCAAACACAATTGCTTATGTACGAATGTTTGCCCTGGACGAGATACGAGCCTCTGTGCTTTGTAGACAGGCGTTCTACCAACTCAGATACGGCGCCGAAGTACCTATGTATGAAATGATAGGATGCGGGCAGTCTGCATGCGTACCAGATCCGCGGACGAAGATACGCGTGACGGGAAGAGGGCACTTAAGTATGTTTTGTTTGCAGGTCGCCTCCTCGAGCAGGCGTTCAAGAGCTGGGTGGAGGGGGGGCCGCACCCTGAGTCCTGCTCGGGCAATTGTCACTGCGGGAAGATCTCCGTCCATTCCCGCAGCGTGTACATCGGTGACTGCCCCTTGGCTCTACCCTTCGTTTGCAAACGAGCCGCTGTACAGCAATAGGGCAATACCATGGTCCAAGAAAACAAGGTCTAACCGTTAGACCACGTGACTGACACGAGCCTACGTCATTTTGCGTTGTTCATCCTTGTCTATTACACGCATTTGACAAGGATGAAATGAAATGAAATGAAGGATGAATAGGCAAAATGACGTAGAAATGACGTAGGCTCGTGTCAGTCACGTGGTCTAATGGGAAGACCTTGTTTTCTTAGACCAAGGGCAATACCTACACCGTGAAATATAATTGGTTGTTTATCCGCAACAAAGTAGTAGTACCTACTCATGAAATTAAACAACTGTCTGCAGGGAACATAGGTTGAAATCTCAAAAATAATTATCAACTTCCGTATACGGCCACTATGACAAAGTGAATTTTAATTTTGATACTCGTATTTCACTCTATTACACGCTTTATTTTTATTACACGCTTTATATTAGCTTCACTTGTAAGTAATTATGTATGTAAGAAAATCTTGGAATCTTAATTTGACCCACTTTCCGGTCTTCCATTAGGATGAAATTTTGCACACGCTCTGAGTTCTGATGACAATACATGACTAGCTAAGAAATGTCATTACAAATCCAATATGGCGGCCTCCCAAAATGACGGACTAGCTGTTTGAAATCCACCACCAAGACATGGGTATCAAATGAAAGGGTTTGCTGTCAGGAATACGAAAAAAATTGTCACGTGACTTTTGTAATTTTTAGTGCGTGCTAAAAGCGTGGTTTTAGTTTTTTTAACTATAATAACTTATTATGATAACTTGAATTTGAATTTTGAGATTTGTTCCTTTGGGATAATTGTTCAGTTTCATGAGTAAGTACTGCCACAATGTTGCGGATATAACTAACCAGTTAAATTTCCCAGTGTATGTTCGCGGCCCAGGGTTCGGCCGTCTCTATCTGCTGCACCGTGCGCGGCGTCCGGCAGACTGCTCTTTTAAAACAACATGTTACAAATAAATATAATTCTGATGTAATTTTATTGGTTTTATTACTTTTTCAACAAAGGGTGGTGTGCTCTCTGGTCACTTAGTAGGAAACGATAAGGAACTTTATCTTCTTCTTCTTTGCGAGTCGATGACAAACCCTAAATATTTGCGGCCCAGAACTCAGCCACTTCAACAGCGTTGTGTGAGGCGTCCATTAGGTCTTGCTGAGAGCAGGTGGCAGGTGGCAGGAACTTTATAGGGCTCCTACAGAGATTCGGTGGCACAACTGATAGAGCGCCTGTGTGGCCGCGGGTACGAACCCTGCTCGAGACCCAATGCTTTTCATTTATCGCTTCGATTAAGAATACTCATAGTACGAGTACAAACAAATTGTTTTTAGGATTCCGTAGCCAAATGGTAAAAAACGGAACCCTTATAGATTCGTCATGTCTGTCTGTCTGTCTGTCTGTCCGTCCGTATGTCACAGCCACTTTTTTCCGAAACTATAAGAGCTACAGAAACAAAACAACAACAACATATGACTAGAAGCAATGTCTCAGTGTAATAGTGTCATTTTATATTGTCATGTCTTTTAGTGCATACTCCTTAGCAATATTCGCTTTGGTTGGTCAGAGTGTGCGGGTCAAAGTTTATTTCAGAAAATGATATTGACATGTTTACAAAAAATATACCTCAGTAAATCTCTTAAGATCCTCAATGACCCTCCTCTGGCCCTCAGTTACCTCACAACTGGACCTCTCCCTCCGACAAACCTCTTGGCATCGACACGGCCGTGTCGATGAACGGATGGTGGTAGCCCCCCTGTTGAAACTTGGTAAGTAGATGTATTCTGCGAACCGCAATAAGATTTTCATACAAAATAGAAAAATAAAACAATAAATCTTGGGGGTCCCCATACTTAGATCTGAAACACAAAATTTTTTTTCATCAACCTATTCTTGTGGTGTATCTATGGATAGGTCTTCAAAAATGATATTGAGGTTTTGAATATATTTTTTATCACACATCTGAAATAGCCGGTCTCCGCCTTTGCGAGTCGTCAACCAACTCTGATGGTATCACACGTCATAATTACTGTTTCACTGCTACGCTCCGTTTGCAAACGATTACAAACGGAGCGAAAGCAAATGAGACAATTGAAGCGGCTAAATACCTCTCCTTCAGGATCATCTGGTCAACTGTGCTGGTTCATTCACCTGTATCAATATGACAACAGTTTCAATACTCCTAATTTACAAAAGGACAAAATCCCCTTGATCTATTTCCCTATTTTCCAAAAGGGGAAAGAGATATCCGACATGTAAGATGACGTCAGATTTTAATAATACTTATTATTTAACTTAGAAAAACATACGTAGATTAGATAGTATATACTTTTTCAGTAAGTCAAAGTTACTGTGTACATTATTTTATTATTGGGAATTAGATAATTACATTTTTATCCAACTAACGTGCTTATTTCCTACTAGTAACTAAGTACCTACTTTACTTTTAAAACGGCGGCGGCGGTGACGGCGTTGGCATATAAAATAGGAAACAGCTACCGCTCCGCTCGTCTCTCCGCTCGTAACTAAGTCAGTCTTCACGACTTCCGTTAACCCTTATAAGGATATCTTGACTCAGAAATCTTTCATTTCGTTCTATGCACGTTTGTCACCATTCACGCTATAATGACATCTAAGCTAACTATAGCTGCTTTCTTCGTCCTAGCGACATTCAAAATTAGTTTTGTTGGTAAGTAATAATCATTACGTTATCAACTCATATACAACGTGGCTCGTGAAACTGAACAACTTTTGTTCTGAAAGTAATTTTTTTACTTTTCTTACAAATTGACTTTTCCAGCTGATCAATTTGTGTGAAAAGTAAAAGAAATATGGTTGAGCCCGGTGATGGCTGACCCATACGTCAAACCCGTGAACGTGGTGCTGCTTGGGGGGACTGGTCTGCTCTAGTCGATTGCCATTACGCTTGTGATAATTGGAATTTCTTCCAACGAGTTCTTCTCCACAGAAGACAGCCAAAATTCTGAGCTCGCCACAATAAATGTAACTGCTAAACTAAGATGAAAAATAATGAAAAACCTATCCTAAAGCATGGTCCAAGAAAACAAGGTCTTGCAAATAGACCACGTGACTGACACAAGCCTACGTCATTTTGCGCTGTTCATCCTTGTCTATTACACGCATTTGACAAGGATGAATAGGCAAAATGACGTAGAAATGACGTAGGCTTGTGTCAGTCACGTGGTCTATTTGCAAAATCTTGTTTTCTTGGACCATGTCCTAAAGTTAATTAAGCAAAATTAAAAATTTTGAAAAAAACCCACGACGGTAAAAATCTAATCGAAAAAGAGTAAAATAACTCTAATCCCCCGACTTAACTAATTTTCTCGAAGATATACTTAGATGTAGCAATAATATTTTTACCATAATACATAACCGAGGAATATCCGCCGGGGCTGCCATTAAACCAGTTTTTCTAGTGACGTGAATACAAATTATTGAAGAATAGGGAAGTGTCCTCGGAAAAAAGTAATCGATTCTAATTAATCCCTTTGTTAGATTATCGAAAAAAATTTAACACGTATTTTTTTTTTTTCAATTTGACGAAGATTTACCGAATCAAAATGTATGAGAAGGGTACTATGACGTCACTTGTTTCGTACAATTTGTATGGCGGCGTGTCGTTACTGGAAATTTCAAAGTGCTGTATCGTCGGCATTTTTCGTTTGCCAGACGAAAAAAAAAATACGTGTACATTATTTTTTAGTAATCTAACTTACGGACTAATTCGATTTTTTTAGGACACTTCCTCATTGTAGATGTTTAACGACGACATAAAATACACTTATGAGTATGATTAAATTTTTGTTGAAATTTCATATAAAAAAGGCAGCCCCCGACGGATATTCCTCGGTTATGTAAGCTACCACGTACACATTGCTGAAAACAGAATTGTAATCGGACATTTCGTTTTGATTCAACATTGTTTTGCACTAATATTGTGGCGCCCCCTAGTGAGTGACAGCCATGACACCTGTCTAAGAACATGAACTCATCAAATACAAACCCGTTATTGAAAACCGCATCAAAATCGGATCATTAGTTTAGAAGATAGGTGGGAACATTACTTTGCACAAACGCACACACAAACACACAAACACACAAACAAACATCTCTCACCCTAAACGCATATACCTGCTCCGTTCCGTCGTGGGTAAAAATAAATACTTTGAACTACTTTACTTTGAACTTTAGGCTACTTTTTATCGCGGGAAAATACTTCTTTCTCACGGGAAAACCTGTTAACTCGGGCGGAAAGCCAGTATTTAAATAAATACTGTAAAGGGGTGGAGGAGTTATGGCGAGTTAGAGACGAAAGATTGCGTAACGAAGTGATTTATTATACACAGACAAAGGGCGTACAATCAGGAGAATCGATGTACGGCGCTACTTTTGGTTTTCAATCGTCGTTCCACTAGGGAAGCGAACGAGTCTCATCATCGAGTTTTAAAAAACAGACAGCGCCATCTAGTAAAATTTTCCGGAATCAAACTTGGTCGTAAAAATTTCATCACCGACTCTTAAAAAACTACCAGCGCCATATAGTGAAATTTGCCGGAACTATGCTTCTGTTGATTGGGGAATTGGGGTTTGTTACAATCACTACATAGTATAAAATAAAGTCGCTTTCTCTGTCCCTATGTCCCTATGTCCCTCCCTTTGTATGCTTAAATCTTTAAAACTACGCAACGGATTTTGATGCGGTTTTTTTTAATAGATAGAGTGATTCAAGAGGAAGGTTTATATATATAATACATGCATAATATACTTAAGGATAACCCACAATAACCATTTTCCCGTGCGGAGCCGGGGCGGGTCGCTAGTACTACATAAAATAAAACAGTCGCTTTCTCTGTCTGTCCTTATGTCCCTATGTATGCTTAAATCTTTAAAACTACTCAACGGATTTTGATGCGGTTTTAAAAAAATATATAGAGTGATTCAAGAGGAAGGTTTATATGTATAATACATGCATAATATACTAACCATTTTCCCGTGCGGAGCCGGGGCGGGTCGCTAGTACATAATAATTTGCTTTTCTTTGACATTTATCTTAACTTTTCAGTCTGCATCCGCCGGGATGACTACACCAAAATACCTATAGGAAACTGTTACGAGTTTCGCGAGTACTTTCCACATATTACGTGGGTCTATGCCAAGGAGTGGTGCGAGGCTGATGGGGGCATGTTGTATTACCCCAACAGCGAACAGGAACTAGAGACCGTGTTTCGCGAACTGAATGTATACGATCGAATCAAAAAGCTGCCTTCCAAAGCCTTACATATCGGGTATTCAGACCCTAACTCTGATGGCCTCTTAAAGACCGTGGATGGTGAGACTTTTTAACAGGTTATTCTAGTAAAATGAGCGGCGTACTGTTTGGTGTGTAGCCTAGTTGGCAGTCTGTTTTCGAAGCACAGGGTCGCGGGTTTGAATCCGGGTTCGAAATCGAACTTATTTCGGTACAAGGAGGTGAAGGCGTGCGTTGGGTATGACTGTATAATGGCCGAACTGTTAAACAGAAAATCGATAATTACTGCACAGCACTAGGCTCGATTCAGGGGATGATGTTGATCACTAGCAATTACTGTCAATTTCATTATTTTACCTAGTATTTTAACGTGAACACGCTTCCTGAAAGTTCATTGACCTTGAAATGGTCATCGACCTGAAAAATTATACTGACTTCGAAGGTCATCGACCACAAAGGTCAACCTCAAAAATGACACTGCTCTCAAAGGTGATTCGAACTCAAAGGTGACAACACTGATCAAGAATGTCAGTGACTTTAAAAAACTACACTGACCTCAAAGGTCACTGGCCACAAAAGTCAACCTCAAAAATGACACTGACCAAGAATGAAACTGACCTCAAAAATAACATTGACCTTAAAGGTCACTGACCTCAGAGGAAGGAGTTAACTGGCACCGACTCCAAGGCGAAGTGTATAACAGTGTCTTCACAATATGTTTATATGATGTTACAACTTAATTATGTAAATGTCAAATAAGGAATATTAATTGCCATCAAATTTCAATGCATTAAGCTAGATTTTACACGCTTTAAGTATATTAGCTTCACTTGTAAGGAACTATGTATGTAAGAAAATCTTGGAATCTTAATTTGACCCACTTCGATTAGGATGAAATTTTGCACACGCTCTGAGTTCTGATGATAATACATGACTAGCTAAGAAACGTCATTACAAATCCAATATGGCGGCCTTCCCATTATTGTATCTAAAAATTTTGGAATCTTAATCTGTTTGAAATCCACCCCCATGATATGGGTATCGAATGAAAGGGTTTGCTGTCAGGAATACAAAAAAAAGTCACGTGACTTAAATCCAATATGGCGGACGTCCAAGGTGGCGGACAGGAAGCGTGTTTTTTAGTTTTTTAAACTATGTATTATTTATTTAATTTTTAAACTTTTAGTGTAGGATAGGACATATCAAGGCGGTTTTATATATTACATTTTTACCCCCCTCCTTACCCCCTCACCCCCTCAGCGCGTCCCTCCCATACCCCGACTAATAAGAGGGGTGTTTTAAGCTTAACGTGTGTATCTGTCTTTTGATCTACATATACTTATGTTCCAGGGTTTGAGGGACCTTCAAGGTACATTCTGTACAGTTGGGATTAATAATTGTCATTCTATGTAGATGAACCTTAAATTTACAATGACCGAAGCGTAGTATATTTACATATTTAGTTCCACAATTTTTTTTTTACTTTTACGCAAGTATGTTAACATTGTTTTATGTTGCCAGGCCGCCACTTAACCTTTGTGTGGAACAAGTGGGCTCCTGGGCAACCTACGATAAGATGCTACAACAGATTGTATCGCCCGTGTAGTTGCGTGGCTATGTCAGTGGTTTCGCACGAGATCTTTATTAATAACTGCCTTGAAGGTAGATCTTTCATTTGCTCTAAAAAACCAAATACTAATCGTAAAGTGAACGCGGAAACTGGACAATTGGAGCCGAGTGAGTATACATTGTTTATAAATCAAAGCGAAAAATGAAAGTCATTGAGCTTGGGCAGGGACTCGAACCCGCACCTCCTTGGCTATCCGAGCCATACACAAGCACTACCAATTGTACTACCGTGTACTCCGTACAAGCCCAACGAAATTCTATAACGCTTCTTACTTGTGATTCAGAGTGAAGGATAGTTCGGATAGCCAAGGAGATGCGGGTTCAAATTCCCGCCTAAACTCAATGATTTTCATTTTTCGCATCGATTTTTAAAAAGTTATCACTGTATCAAGTAAGCATTGAAGCCATTACTAAGTTTATTTGCAGCCAAGAGCGCACTTATTTCAAACTGTCATCATCCTCATCTCAGCCTGTAGACGTCCACAGCTGGACAAAGGCCTCCCCCAAAGATCTCCACAACGATCGGTCCCGCGCTCCCCGCATCCAGCGGCTTTCCGCGACCCTCACCAGATCGTCGGTCCACCTTGTGGGGGGCCTGCCCACGCTACGTCTTCCGGCGCGTGGCCGCCATTCAAGAACCTTTTTTCCTCAACGGCCATCGGTTCTACGTGCAATGTGCCCCGCCCACTGCCACTTAAGTTTCGCTATTCTTCGGGCTATGTCAGTGACTCTGGTTCGCCTGCGGATCTCATCATTCCTGATTTGATCACGCAAGGAAACTCCAAGCATAGCCCTCTCCATCGCTCTTGGGGTGACTCTGAGCTTTCTTAGTAAGCGACCACGTCTCAGATCCGTAAGTCATCACTGGTAACACACACTGGTCAAAGTCTTTAGACTTAGGACACTGCGATATTTGGGACTAAAAGATATTGCATAGCTTCCCGAACGCTGCCCAGCCAAGTTGGATTCGACGATTGACCTCCTTCTAGAAGTTAGATCTACCTAGCTGGACTGTTTGTCCCAGGTAGACTTAATGGTCTACAACTTCGAGAGCCGAGTCCCCAACTTTTATTGGAGTGGGTACTACATAAGCGTTCGACATTACTTTTGTCTTCTCCATGTTCATCTTCAGACCCACTTGATGGGAAACTCTATTGAGGTCATCAAACATTGTGCCGAGGTCCTCCAAGGTCTCAGCCATGACTACGATATCGTCGGCAAACCAAAGGTGAGAAATGTACTCGCCATTGATATTGATGCCATGTCCTTTCCAGTCCAGAAGCTTAAAGATATCCTCCAATGCAGCGGTGAACAGTTTCGGAGAAATAACGTCTCCTTGTCTCACACCTCGCTGCAGCTGGATTGGTCTGGAGTTCTGATCCTGGAGTCGGACTGACATAGTAGCATTCTCGTACAAACACTTCAGCACCTCAATATATCGGTAGTCGATTTGGCACCTCTGAAGAGACTGCAGCACTGCCCAAGTCTCAATCGAATCGAAGGCTTTCTCATAGTCCACAAATGCTGAGCATAGTGGCTGGTTATACTCTTCGGTCTTCTGTATAACCTGCCGCAGCGTGTGGATGTGGTCTATAGTAAACCATAGCTCTTTCGGAAACCGGCTTGTTCAGGAGGCTGAAAGTCGTCGAACCTGCGCGCGAGACGATTCGTGATGACTCTCGAAAACAATTTGATATGGCTCAGAAGCGAGATGGGTCTGTAGTTCTTCAAAAGGGTTTTATCACCCTTTTTAAAGAAGAGGACCACCACGCTTCTAAGCCATGCCTGCGGCGTTTTTTCAAACAGTGCGAAAGCAAATTAGACAATCGAAGCGGCAAATATAGTGTGGCGATTCCATCGCACTACTATTTTTACCCACGACGGAACGGAGCAGGTTGTGTGTTTGTGTGTGTGTTTGTGCAAAGTAATTTTAACACCTATCTTCTAACCACCTAATTTCAATAACGGGTTATCGGCATTAGTTTGTTTAGATTTAGACACTAACACTAACCTAAGCAATTTTCAGTCTGCCGCACGTACACCTACATACAAACACAAGAAAACTATTACAAGTACTACGCAGGACTTGATCTCCGTATTAACTGGTACAATGCGAAAGCCAAGTGCGAGTCGGATGGTGCGGAATTGTTTCACCCGGATAACCTGTCGGAACTGGAGCAAGTGTTAAGCGGGTTGCGCAACACTTCGCTCTCGACCAGCAGTATTATTTTTCTTGGCTTCTCTAACCTGGAGAAGCTCGGAGAATTTAAAACTTTGGACGGTGAGTGCTTTTTACACCGAGTGTAACATGTATATTAACTTTGATAATTATTGTGTTGTCAGTTCGTTCAGCCGAAAGCTAATAATAAACATGTCGTGGGTGGCGGATCCTTGATATTATAGCGTAAAGGTATTAAATTTAAAAAAGCGGCCAAGTGCGAGTCGGAATCGCCCATGAAGGGTTCCGTAGCAGCCAGTAACATAATAGGTATAGAAGTTTTTGTAGTTAGTTGTGACTTAGATCGATGTTTTAATAATAGTGAAAGGTAAAATGCGGTTTACGATTTCTGACGTATTAAAAAAAACTACTTACTAGATCTCGTTCAAACCAATTTTCGTTGGAAGTTTTCATGGTAATGCACATCCGTCGCTGCGCCTGCCAAATTCCATATGTGTAATTTTTTGATTTTTCATTTTTGTGCTAAAATTAATCTCCTATGAATTCTCTATGTGCTGTTAGTATCCTTTTTGTGATATTCCAACTGGAAACGAGAGTAACAAATTCCATATGTGTTTTGACAGTTTGAAAAAATCAGTAAGTGCAAAAATACACATACGGGATTTGTGTTCTATCGTCTTTTGCACGCCAACTGCGTTAAAGATGTGATATTTACATAGTTTATTTACTTTACAATACTTATTTTTTATACAATATCTTCAAGTTCTCGATAAATAATCGCAAATTTAAATTAATAAAACTTATCCTAACCTAAAATTTGTGGATCGTTGTTTTATAATTACACAAAATCTCTCTATCTATCTACATGGGAGACGTCTCCAAGTGGTGCAGACGGGTGATCAGCTCCCTGTATGGGAACTATATCACCCCTTATCCCTGCCTGATGATGCCATGGTAAGCTTCTCCTCCTACCCGCGCGCATCACCTTCAAGAATGTGTCACGCGGCCTGCTTCCCTAGGCCCCTAGTTGCAAGAACCTGGGACCGGGGATGCGCGGACGAGCGAGCTGCGGGCAGATGGCCAGGGTGTCAGCTTGGTGCCTCTACCGGGCTCCCACCCTGCTGCTGCACCGCCCCAGCCCGCCTTGCATTATGAGGGATTTGGGAACTTGCCCCACAGGTTTACCACCTCTATCAGGTTCGCAAAGACTAGTGGTTCTGCTTCCACTCAGCATGATGGCACGATGAATGGGCTCTGGTTTTACTGGCTGCCCCTGCGTTATCCTCTTAAACCTACCGGTAGACCTACATAATCTTAAAATGTTTCTTAATGTTGGTTCAGCTAATTCGTTCATTTCTATCTTGTCTGTGCCTATTATCTCCCATTTGGGCATTGAGAGCATTGGATACTTAGCGAGGAAGTGGAGACTCGTTTCCTCTCCGCTACATTCTAGGCATCCTGGGTCCGTGATCCTTTTCGTTATGAAGAGGTGTCTGTTCAATGCACAGTGTCCAGTCACTATGCTTGTGATGGTTCTAACGTCTCGCTTGTTGTGTTTTAGCAAGAGCCTTGTGGTCTTTTATCCATTGCTTTGATAAAGAGTTTGGATTGTCACATGCCGATGGATGTGTGTTACACCTGTCATTGGTTTCCTCTGCATAGATCATGGTATTTCTTATCTTTGCAAAGATTACGCCTTTGGTAATTCTATCTGGGATGGGTAGATACGGTTCTGAGCCTACAACGGTTTTGACTGCACCTTTTCTAGCTAACTCTTCCATAATATGTGAGGTTGTATGTGAAGTCGATTAGGCCAGAGTTGTAGACAAAAGCCTAATCTACCTAATTAATACAGGTTAGGCTCGGACCTCAAGGTGGTGGGGACGAATATGGGCTGATACATACATACATAAAGACACGATCTTTTACCTCAGAGATTGAGCAGAGCTTTAGTCGGCTCAGTGGAAGGACAAACTAAAACTTAATATAACTTTAGGAAAAGATTTTTGGTATCTATAAATCTAAGCAAAAAATTAAATCATTGAGCATCTCCTTGGCAATTCAGGGCATACAGGCACACTACCAATTGTACCACCAAGTCTCCGTGCAAGTTCAACGACTCATCCACGCCTACACTAGCAACGGAAGCGGTCCTGGGCTTAGCGCCGCTCTACATCCACATTCAGAAGGAGGCAAAAACAGACATGCTCCGATCGCTGAAGGCGGGAAAAATGGGATGGCGCTGAACACTCAGAAATCAGGGGAAAGGGACGGCAGATGAGCTGGCAAGGGAAGGGTCTGGTACCCGACCCATTGGACCGGAACCTATGCTCGGGGTGCCAAAACCCGGCTCAAGACGCCAACTGGTGGCTCGGGAAAGGCACCAAGCACATAACATCTGTCTTGAATCTGCTGGCCTGCTTTTTCCAGGTTTTCTCCCTAAATTAAGAACCGAGATATTAAATCTTGACCGGTTGAATATTCGTATATTCATTAGGGCCCTTACTGGGTATTGTAAACTCAATAAACACATGAACGAACAGGATGGGCTTATCAGAAAACCCTTACTGTAGATTCTGTACAGACGAAGAGGAAACCCCACTTCACATCCTCTGTGAATGTGGTGCTCTCGTAAAAGGAGTCGAATGCTGGAACCGCACAAGCTTTTCCTCCAAGAATCCCGAACCTTATCCCACCAAAACCGTCAGCTTCTTCAAAGCCTGTAGGTTTTGGAGAGGCTATGTAGCCTATGAGGGCTGACTACAATAGATCCATCATGGGTCGCAGTGGTCTTGAGGATACCCAAATCAAAATCATAATCTTAAGCTCAACGAAATTATTTAACGCTTCTTTTACTAAGTGCTTTCCTACTCCTTGCGTCGTTTGTCTCAATGCTGAGGGTGGTGGTCTCGCTGAATGATCTTTGCCTGGACTATTTTCGCCAGGTCACTCTATCCTCGGCCGCGTGAATCGCATCACAAACTGAGATGTTTAGGGCAGAGCGGATCTGATCAGATCAGCATTGGGTTTCTGCCTCTAGGCCTAAGTTATCACTTCTCCTTCTGGCAATGTGCCCAAAGAACTCAAAGCTTCTCTGTAAGCATGTAGTATTGAGTCTTACTGGAATCTTGAGCTCGGTTAGTATAGATGAGATGCTCTAGAGCATGGCAATAATGCTAGAACTTAAATGAAGGTTGTCTGGAAGAGATCGTTAAGTAGCGATAAGACCGCCTTTGTGCACATTTCATTCCTAAGTTATTTGTGAAAATCTTATTATGTGCAAGCAATAAGAGTTACATACTAAGAATAAAGTGATAAGATAAACAATGGCCATAAGTTATTATAAGATCTGATTATTTTTAATAGTACGACTGGTCGTATAAGAATGACAGATTATTTTATACGTAAATTCTAGTTTTCTATTTATTATATTCTATAAAATTGTTATCTTGTTCATAGAGAAACCAAAAATCACATAATGATAAACATTAATATAAGAAAAATGGCACATTGTCAAATCCTTTATGTGTATAATAATGCACATACATTATTTTTTTAAGCAGTTTCAAACCAGTTATGTGCACTTTTTGTCGTTAAAAAATTCTAGCTCCATAAATATGAAATATTTATGTCCTATTTTATATTTGTAATATGTCTTTAATAAACATCTTTAATGCTGTAATCAAAATTTTCTATTATTTTCTTTCATTAACTTAAAAATATGTTTTTTGCTATTTCCCAAAACCTTACATAAAACACAACTGGAACTTGTCAGGCGCAGCGACGAATATTTTTTTTAGTTTTATCATTCTCTTATTTTAGAAGTTAGAGGGGGGGGGACACACATTTTTCTACTTTGGAAGCGTCTGTCGCGCAAACTATTCAGTTTAGAAAAAAATGTTATTAGTAACCTAAATATAATTTTTGAAGACCTATCCATAGATACACCACACGTATGGGTTTGATGAAAAAAATTTTTTTTAGTTTCAGTTCTATGTATGGGCACCCCCTAAATTTATTGTTTTTTTTTCTATTTTTGTAAGAAAATCTTAACGCGGTTCACAGAATACATCTACTTACATAGTTTCATAGGTATTATAGTTTCGGAATAAAGTGGCTGTGACATACGGACGGACGGACGGACAGACAGACAGACAGACAGACAGACAGACATGACGAATCTATAAGGGTTCCGTTTTTTGCCATTTGGCTACGGAACCCTAAAAATCGTAAAGATATTGTTGGACTAACGGTTGAGCGAAGTGTTGAGGTATCTTGTGTCGAGTTGAGTAATCATAATATTATAGTGTGCGTATACAGGCAGGAATACCTAGGTTCAACAATATTAGGTTCAACAATATTAAATTATTGTTGAACCTAGGTACCAACTAAAACATCGATTAAAGTTACAACGAACTATAAGAGCTTTTATATTATGTTACTTGCTGATACGGAACCATATCAGGGAGAGTCCGACTCGCACTTGGCCACTTTTTTAGTAAAAGTATTGTTGCTATGCTTATTAAAGGTTACAAAATAGGGGATAATTGAGTGTTCACTCACAAAATTATTTGCTTTCTTTTCGGCCGTTTATTTTCTTGTTGAAAATTTGTTAATATTACAATCCTTTTAGGGCGTTTCCTCCACGACAAGTTCCAAATGTGGACTCACTCCTATAAGCCCAACCCAAACGACCGGTCGAAACGTTGCGGGGTGCTCGTCCTTCCAGAACGGTTCCTGATGAATTACTACTGCTTGTTCACTGAAGACTTCATTTGCAAGCGACGTCGGGCAGCCGTGGTGACAGAGGCCGAAAAAAAATCGAATGCTGGTATGTCAACAAGATAGGAATCTACAGATATACCTGAAGGGCAAGAAACTCGCACTTTGATAGTTCCTTGCCCTTCAGTCTAGCCCTAGCCTAGTGTCAGTCACGTGGTCTATTTGCAAGACCTTGTTTTCTTGGACCATGGGGCCTATCAATATTTCGCAGAAACATTTTTTTTTAATTGACCAATGCTTGTGTCGAAAAGATACGACCAATCAAGCTTCACCGGACTTGCGGGGGAGCGGAAGACTCTACTCCAAAAATGTCACATTCCAACGCGTCTAGGGGCGGCTCAAGGGCGCCTCGGACCACGGCCTAGCGCGTTGATATTGAAAAACATCGTGAAGGAGACGACGCCTGAGGGGCTCCGTCTCTGATTTTCAATTTTGATTTTGGTTCTGGCCGCGCCCCCGCTGGCGGGTGCGGGCGCTGTTACCTGAATTCGCAGAAACAATTAAATCACTATTTATATATTACGTCTTACCGATGAAAATAAATGTTATTATTATTTTTATTTTGCTTCAGAGACTTATTTTTACATGTTTGCACTGCACATTTAACCAATTTTAACCCCGACAAAAGAGGGGTTTTATCAGTATGACGTGTGCGTCTGTCTGTCTGTGCCATCGTAGCTTCTAAACGGATGCGCTGATTTTGATCTAGTTTTTAGGGTTCCGTAGCCAAATGGCAAAAAACTAAACCCTTATGGAATCGTCATGTCTGTCGGTCTATAACTCTGGTTCGCCTGCGGATCTCATCATTCCTGATACGATCACGCAGAAAAACTGTTTACAAGCATAACCCTCTAAATTGCTCTTTGACTGGTTTTTGAGGCTCCTTATGACTGATACTGTTGCGCATTTAATAGTGACCAATGTTTAACTAAATTTAAATATGTTCAAGCGTGCGGAGTAGACTATGACCTCATACCGTGTTTCAAGAGCTGTTACAAGTATCATAAAAAATGGGAGGACTGGAACACAGCCAGAGCGATCTGCCAATCAGAAGGCGGGCATCTCTTTCATCCAGACAACGAGCTGGAACTGGACCTAGTTCTGGATGAGTTGGACATACCTGGAGACATGATATTTTATGCTGGATTTTCTGACTTAGAAAAGCACGGAGTCTACAAAACTGTAAAAGGTATGTTTTTTTAACCCCCGACGAAAGAGAGGGGTGTTCTAAGTTGCGTGTGTGTCTGTCTGTCTGTCTGTGGCGTCGTAGCTCCAAAACGGATGCACCGATTTTGATCTAGGTAGTTTTTTTTTGTTTGCAATGTGTCACAATCAAGGATGTTATAAGTACTGTTGTACGATAGTACTTATAAAATCCTTGGTCACAATCGAGAGCGTTTTTAGGTATGATTAAAGAAAATATCTTCAGCCGTTTGAAGATTATCAAGAATCAAGTAACGGTTTTTTGGCGGGAGTTTTTAAAATTTTAATTAATGTTATTTTGAATCCGAGTTACTCGGCTCCAGACGAACAGATTGATAAACCGGCCGAGATAGGTACTCGTCAAGACGAATCAAGCGAGCGGATACATTATATTTCTATAAATATAGGTACAACATCCAGACACAAGGCAAACACTATTGTTCGCTCATATTCGAATGTTTGCCCTGGGCGAGATACGAACCCGCGACCCTGTGCTTTGTAGGCAGGCGTTCTACCAACTAGGCTACGGCGCCGACGACGTATGTATGAAACGATAGGATGCGGGCAGTCTGCATGCGTACCAGATCCGCGGACGAAGATACGCGTGACGGGAAGAGGGCACTTATTAAGTATGTTTTGTTTGCAGGTCGCCCCCTCGAGGAAGTGTTCGCGAAGTGGACGGGGGGGCGGCCGCACCCTGAAATCTGCTCGGGCGATTGTCACTGCGGGGTCATCTCCGTCCGTGACCGCACCATCTACCTCGGTTACTGCCCCTTGTCTGTACCCTTCGTCTGCAAACGAGCCGCTGTACAACAATAGGACACATGTTGCGGATAAAATTAACCAGTTAGGATGATGTGTCAAAACGTCCCCCCAAAAAACAAAAGACTAATTACATCGACCAACAGATTTGAAATGTATCTCAGTATATGCGTCTTAGCTATGTGATTACTTTTTACTATGGCGACGACATCACAAAGACGCGGGATGTTCCGAGAAAAAATCGTCTTGCTATTAATATTGGTACCCAAAATACCAGATTTTAAGCATTCAATTGGGCACTGGACATTTATAGGCTAATGATAAACAATAATTATCTGTTTAACTGTAAGTACATACATGGTACTCCTGCATAGATAAAAACATTTAAAATCTTTTGTACTAGGTTTTATAGCCTTTTTTAGTGTGCATTTAAATATTTAACATTTTAATAAGAGACTTTGATATTGTTAATAATTGATAACATGTTTGTAAATGACGAATAATTGGAAAAAATAATTATACTTTTTTAACTATTTATTTCTTTTATTTTCAAATTGATCATGAAGTTAAAATTGGTTACTAGCCTTTCTATAGATCCGAACCTATTGACACATACAAAAGATCTGTTGGAGGGAGGGGGCTCATATAAAAATGGTTATCATCCTTTCTCAGTGTATGTTCGCGGCCCAGGGTTTGGCCGTCTCTATCTGCTGCACCGTGCGCTGCGTCCGGCAGACTGCTCTTTTAAAACAACATGTTACTAATAAATATAATTACGATGTAGTTTTATTGGCTTTATTACTTTTTCAACAAGGGAAGTCATTTTGCGTTTCAGAGCATATTTTTGTAGGAAAATCAAGGCAAATCATCTGAAACTTGAGCTCGAGCTAAATTGTGCTGCAGACAGAGCCCACTGCCGGTCGGGAACTTTTTAGGGTTCCGTAGCCAAAAGGCAAAAAAGGGAACCCTTATAGATTCGCCATGTCTGTCTGTCTGTCTGTCTGTCTGTCCGTCCGTATGTCACGGCCACTTTATTCCGAAACTATAGTAGCTTACATATTAAAACACATGACCTGTGTGCCAAATTCATAATACTAGGACTAACTAGGACAATAGGAAGTGGCCTAAAAGGTTTTGATTAAGTCAGTAAGTCAGTCAGTCAGTGCCAAAATTAGCTATTTTCACAGGATGATGCATGGCAGGGCATGCGCGCGGCCTGTTACCGTGCGCTTAGATTTATGAATCTGTGGCCAATGTCTTCTTCTTCTTTTCGAGTCGAGAGCTAACTCAGACAGTCTCGGCCCAAAAACCAGCCACACGAATAGCGTCGCCAGTAGCCTGGCCAATGTGAGTCGAGTCCTATACCTGGCACGTGTAACGTAAACACAGCCAGTATTATCACAAATCTGTAATAGCCAGTCTCCGCCTTCGCGAGTTGTCAACAAACTCTGATGGTATTACACGTCATAATTACTGGTTCACGTTAACTTGCAAACGATTACAAACAGAGCGAAAGCGAATGAGACATTTGATGGCTATTTAGCCTTTAACCTCTCCTTCAGGATCATCTGGTCAACTGTGCCGGTTCATCCACCTGTATCAATATGACAACAGTTTCAATACTCTTAGTTTACAAAAGGACAAAATTCTCTTGATCTATTTCCCTATTTCTCAAAAGTGATAGGTTAGAAAGAGAGATCCGACATGTAAGATGACGTCTCATTTTTATTAGGTAGGTATATTATTTAACTGAGAAAAACATACATAGATTATATATTAACTTATTCAGTAAGTCAAAGTTACTGTGTACACTATTGTATTATTGGGAATTAGATAATTTTTTTATTTCCAACTTCGTGCTTATTTCCTACTATTAAGTACGTACTTTACTTAAAATACGGCGGCGGCGTTAAAATAGGAAACTGCTACCGCTCCGCTCGTCGCTAAGCTCGTAACCAAGTCAGTCTTCACGACTTCCGATAGCTATTATAAGGATATCTTGACTCAGAAATCTTTCATTTCGTTCTATGCACGTTTGTCACCGTTCACGCTATGATGACATCTAAGCTAACTATAGCTGCTTTCTTCGTCCTAGCGACATTCAATATTAGTTTTGTTGGTAAGTCCTCATTCCTCCTCACTCAATCATTACGTCAACAACTCATATACCACGTGTTAATTAAATACAGCAAAACCTCTCGGGTGATAACTCGGCTCATGAAACTGAACAACTTTTGTTCTGGAAGTTTTTTTTTTACTTTTCTGGCGTAGTTTTGACGGTGCCGTTTTTTGAGCGGCGTTCGTGTATCTGAAGCTATATTTAATTGAAGATAATAGTTTGTTTTTCTTTGACACATACATACATACATACATACATACATAAACTCACGCCTCTTTCCCGGAGGGGTAGGCAGAGACCACTTCCTTCCACTTGCTACGATCCAAACAAACTTCTTTCGCTTCATCCACACTCATTTATCTCCTCATACATGCTCGTCGGTATAGAGTACTCTTGACCCGACCTTTTGTCAGAACGTCCCCGATTTGGTTTTGGAACGTGTTCGTCTTAGTCTTCCCCTTCCAACGCTTCCTTCCACTCTCGCCTTATAAATCTGTTTAGCCAATCTCTCTTCACTCATTCTCTCCACGTGACCAAACCAATTTAGCATCCCTTTCTCAATTCTCGTCACAACATCTTCTTTTACTCCACATTTCTTCCTTATCACACTGTTCCTAATCCTAAAACACAATTTAACGCCAATCATACCTCTCAATGCTCTCATTTCTACAGCACATATTCTACTTTCATGTTTTTTCTGCCATACCCAGCTTTCTTTGACACTATCTTAACTTTTCAGTCTGCATCCACCGGGATGACTACACCAAAATACCTATAGGAAACTATTACAAGTTTTACGATTACGAGCAAAATTATACTACGTGGACCTTTGCCAAGGAGAGGTGCGAGTCTGATGGCGGCATGATGTTTTACCCCAACAACGAACAGGAACTGGAGATCGTGTTTCGCGAACTGAATGTATACAGTCGTATGCGAATGCAGCCTTCCGAAATGTCGAAAGTCTTACATATCGGGTATTTAGACCCTAAATCTGATGGCGTCTTCAAGACCGTGGATGGTGAGATTTTTTAACAGGTTGCTCTAGTTCGCGGGGAAATTGAGCGGCGTACGGTTTGGTATGAGCACAGAATATATAATAGTACTGGTATGAGTAAGGAGGGCCCTGTAGCCTATTTGGCAGTACGACTGCCTTCGAAGCACAAGGTCGCAGGTTTGAATCCCGCCCAGGGCAAAGTGAATTATATATCTGTCGTCATAGGCGGTGGCGGACTATCAGAGGGGTTGATTCTAATTAAAATATTGAAGAATTGGATTATAATGATTCCTTGAGTAAGGTCGCCTTGCGTGCGCGGCAGTGTTGGGCAAAATTTAGTTTGATTAATGATTGATGACTAATGATTAACTACGTCAAACATGATTGATGCTTAATGATTTGTTAGTCTACAATCATGCCATGATGATTGATGATTGATTAGTTTCAATCTTAATCATCAATCATGATTGACCATTTATGATTGTTTATTTTAAACATCATCATCATCCTTTTTTGAACCAAAAAAATTTGTTTTTTCAAGTTAATTCAAATATATTTTTAATTTCGAACATACCTACCCTATATTATTTTAGGTAACAATTCTGTAGGCCTACTCCGAGGCGTTCATCGACACGGCCGTGTCGTTGTCAAGAGGTTTGTCGGAGGGAGAGGTCCAGTTGTGAGGTAACTGAGGGCCATTGAGGATTTCAAGAGGTTCATTGAGGATTTCAAGAGGTCTACTGAGGTTTCTTTTTTGTAAACATGCCAATGTCATTTTCTGCAATAAACTTTGACACGCACCCTCTGACCAAAGCGAACATTGCTAAGGAGTATGCACTAAAAGACATGACGATATAAAATGACACAATAACACTATAGTACATGGAATTGGTACATTTTGAGTTGCATCAAATCGGGCAGTTCTGATTTTTTTATATGTTGTATATAATGAGGTGGTAATGACAAATATAATTTTTCCAACTCGAAAGCCTTCCGGAACATTGTAAAATTCATGAAAAACCATTAAATTTTTGATCATTTTTCAGTTTTTGCCATTTTTTACCACCAAGGACCCGTTTTACGGTAGAAGTCACTATAAATTATTTTAAAGTAGACTAAATTTGCAACAAAATGAGAATAGTTGGGTCTCGATAAGCTGAATAGTTTCAAAGATACAGCTGTTCAAATGTTTGCAAAATTTCAAAAAAAATATTGTGTTATGGTTTTGTTTTTTTTTATTATAAATAATTATATACCCTATACTATACATAAAAATAATAAAAAGCACACCTTTAGTAGAAAAATATTTTTGACAGACACCCTAAACTCTAAATTGTATTATTTAAGAAATTTTGCAAACATTTGAACAGCTTTATCTTTGAAACTATTCAGCTTATCGAGACCCAACTATTCTCATTTTGTTGCAAATTTAGTCTACTTTAAAAGAATTCATAGTGACTTCTATCGTAAAACGGGTCCTTGGTGGTAAAAAATGGCAAAAACTGAAAAATTTAATGGTTTTTCATGAATTTTACAATGTTCCGGAAGGCTTTCGAGTTGGAAAAATTATATTTGTCATTACCACCTCATTACATACAACATATAAAAAAATCAGAACTGCCCGATTTGATGCAAGTGAAGACCCCTTTTATGGTACGATTTCCATGTATCACTATTACACTGAAACATTGCTTCTAGTCATATGTTGATGGGTGGTTGTGTAAAAGTTATAGCAGTTGATTCGATAATCTGTGGAGATTTAATGTTTTAAAAACTATACCTTTCAGAGATATATTGACGTCATACATTTTTCTGTCCTTATTAAACGACATTTCAGGAGGTTTCCGGTGGTCTTCTTTCTGTTTCGCGCCCAAATTTTGCCCCTCTGAAGTCTCATGTCACGATCGACAAATTGATTTTGAAGTTAAATTAAAAAAAAATGGACGACAAACCCACGGCACCAAAATTGGTGCCGTGGCTTTGTCGTCGGGACCGATTTCTCTTCAAATATATAATATTACCTTAAACTGATGACTGATACTAAAACTACAGGATATATGACACATGTTTACAAAAAATGAGATCTTTTTATAAAGCCGTCTTCTCATAATATCCGTTAGAAAAAAGGTCTCGCAAATTTCAACCTCTGTCTCTGCAGACTTCACAAGCTGTGTCGATAGATTCATCTCCTTCATTGAAAAACTTGAAAAATACTAAAACTAATGACTGATATTAAAAATACGGGATATATTTTACGTGCTAAACAAAAATTGTATCTAAAAGTTTTGTAGTTTTGGCACCGTGATCGAAGGAAAACGAGTCTACCAAACTACTATAATCTGTGTCACCATCGACATATAATGTTAATATCTTTAAAATTATTCAAGTCTGAAGTAATATTGTACTTGATACTAAAACTTAAAAATATACGTGACATCTCTTTAAAATTTTGATCTAATTCATGAAGTAGTTTTGAAGATATATCTGTAAGAAAAAGGCCTAGCAAATTTTAGCTGATTTCGAAACTGTCACTATAAGCCGTGTCGAGAGATAAGTCTCCTTAATTTAAAAATGAATAATACTTAAAAGTGATGACTGTTTTTGAAAATAGAGGATATATTTAACGTATAAAATGAATATTGTATAAAAAAATCCAGTATTATGTGCAGCGTGACCGCAGGAAAATGAGTCTTACAAACTGCCATAATCCGTGCCACTAACGACATTATAAATGTTAATATCTCATAAAATATTTAGGTTTCGTGCAATATTTTACTTGAAACTATTTAAACTGAATATACGTGACTTCTCCTAAAGATCTTAATCATTATTAATGAACTAGCTTTCCGCCGCGGCTCCGCCCGCGTTTACATCTTTTCCGTGGAAATGAGGCATTTTCCCGGGGTAAAAGGTAGCCTATGTTACTTAGGGTGAATGTAGCTTTCCAATGGTGAAAGAATTTTCGAAATCGGTTCAGTAGTTTTTGAGTTTATACATTACAAGCATACACGCACACACACACGCAAGCACACACACGCAAGCACACACACACACACAAATACGAATCTTTCCACTTTATATTAATATATATTATTTAGTATGATTTTTCTTAAAGATATATCCGTAAGAAAAAGGCCTGGCCTATTTTTACCTACTTTATAAACTGTCTCGAGAATTCTATTAAAAATTTTTTTTTTCATTACAGTTCGAAAATACCCTTCGTAGACTTTATGAAATAAAACTAACGAGAGTGATTTATTAATACTCGTACTTTAATTACAATAACAAAGCTATACGAAACAAATAATTATACATTGGCATTTTAAATTAGTGATATAAATATATTTAAACTAAGGTTTTACACAGTCTTTCTTTCACAGGCAAACAAACAATACGTATCAAATCAATTACAATTTTAACGTCGTCCTTGTATAAAACTATCAAACAGTTATTTTAAGCCGTATACGAGTATATTGTGCACATCTGTTTCGCTTTTCTGTGTTTACTTCTCTCTTGCTTCCTTGGTCTGCTGTAAGACATTTCCTTGGATATAAACTGCGGTACCTGTTGTGTCCTATTCTTTTTTATGTACAATAATGGTTAAATGAATAAATTATTTCATATAGTTCCAAACGCTTTAGGCTTTGAGCAAAGACATTAGAAATGCTTCATTATTTTCAGCTGTTGTTGTTATTTTTAGTTTGAACTTCCCGTATTGTGATTCTTTTTGATTATATTAAACTTATGTGTAACAATTATTGCAATTTAATTATAATTATGGCTTAAAAGTATCAATTCAATATTTATGTTTTTGTATCAGAAAGTAAATAAATATTGTATGACGTTGTCTGCCAGTTGATGCTATATCATAATCTATGACACAGAAATTATATTTAAGATCTTCAATATGGAGGTTTGATTTCTGAATCATCTTGTTATGGACTTAAATGTTGCGATAAATATTTTATTAAAGACAAAAAAGTCAATGTACCGTTCAAAGTTTTAAATAAGTTAAAACAGTATAGGTATTATTGTAAAATTTGCCTGAATTATCGAATAAATTCCATCAAACGTCTGTCAGTCGATTTCCGGTTCAAAAATATAAAAATATAAAAACTAGTCCATGGCCTTGTCCTCCCCCTCTCAAATCTCCTGTCAGCCACTGACAGGAGATTTCAGAGGACTGCAGAGACACACTCAGAGTTTGAGTCAATTGCGTATCTATGTTTTAGACACATGGTTCTATTTAATTTGGGAATATATCGTAAGAAAGTATCTCCCGACGACAACAAGAAGATTGTATCAATGGTCTCAATTCCACGCGTCCACCGTCTAAATAACTTAAAATTAAAATGTCTAAAATTTAACGAGTTTAAGTTGGTTATATCCACAAGTACTATTCTACGGAGCCAGGCCAACTAAATTTAACGGGGTTTAAGCGACTTGCTAAATTGTCTAAGTTGAGTTCAAGTTGTTGTTTTTTGATGTTATTTTTATGAGAAAGGCAAATTGTATCCTTGCCATACAACCTAATCATGTTTATAAAAATTATCAGAATTTGTAAAAAAATCCTTAAGGAAGTTTTTATTTGTGTCAATTCATAATAAGTAGAAGTACAGTAGCCAACACGTGTAGGTGGACACTTTGAACTTAGGAACGCCGTTATTACGTAGGTAACAGTAAAGGCGAATATTACTGAGCAAATATCCAGCTGCGTGTGCTGGTTCCTGTACATCTTGAAATATAGTAAATAAGCAGGAATAGTACAGTCAAGAGCAGGTCAAGTCATACTGAACCCACGCATCGCGATTCTCTCCCTTTTTGAACGCTGCAAAATCCAAAGTGTTCAACATAACATGAACTTGAATGTACAGTAAGCAGCACATGCGGCTGGACATGTTGACCTTGAGACCGCCGTTATTACCGTACTGTACCAGTAGAAGCGAGTTTTGTATTGCGAGTGTCCAGCCGCAAGTGCTGCTTACTGTACCATACCTATGTTTCTTCCTATTTCAACAAAATTTTACATATTGATATGAAATCATCTCATAAGCAACCCAATTGTATATTTTTTCCGATACAACTAACTGTAAACACAAATTTGTCATCCATTCCGTCTGAATTTCCAAAATTGTAAAGGTAATAATAGTCATTCTTCACAATTTTCACAAAAATGGCAGTATTTTATCAAGATTTTGAGGTTAAACGGGACCATTTTAATCGCCGCTAAGATTAATCAGGTTAGCGATTTTTCGCGTAAAAATGGCATGCATAGAATTGCGTTTGGCCAACTAAAGCTAAGTTGAATTATTATTAATTGTCTATGGTTGTCTAAAATAAGGAACGTCAGATTAAAATTAGCAATGTCAGTTGAATTTGACAGTTTGCGTAGAATTGCAAAGTGGTTTAGCGACACCTAATTAAAATTAGACATTTTAACGGCCGCACTGGAATTGGGTCCATCATATTCAAAATTAAACTGAAACCATTTTTTTTATTATTCTTTTATATTAATAATTATAAACTGTCATTCGCTGTTATTTGAACCAAAGTATGTGCCTAATCTGCATTAATTAAAAAAGCTAGTTGTTTAATAAACTAAACAAGATTTTGTGTAATCATGATCTGGCTTTCACTAATTGTTGAAAGGATCCCTGATTTTAATCATCTGTGGCGGAGGTTCTCCCATATTAAAAGAGGAATAATGGAACTCTTTTCAGCCTCTTGTCTGTCAAATGATGTTTATGACATTTATTTATAACCATTAAATATTTATTTGTTAAATATTTCAACAATAAAAAAGCGCCAGGAAGAAATAGTATTGAATTGAGGTAAATCTGCGCTCTTTGCAGCTTCAGGCAGAAGAGGACGTAGAAGATTAAGACGTTCATTTTTAGATGAAGTAAAGGAAAAAGTTGAGGTTATGTCGTACCAGGAAGTCAAGAAGCTGGCTATGGACAGAGAGAGGTGGTGATTACTCCACGGACAAGTGCCTCGCTCTTAAATTTTGTATGTACAGTGATAATGGTAAACAGACATGCTTAGTTTGTCTGCTCATCAATCTAATCTGATACTATCCTTTTTTTTTCAGATTTTATTTAAAAAAGTTAAACTTTTATCGAAGTACTTTCAAAGGACATGTACATCGCATAAAGCAACGTTTTATGTGGTGTCTGGTGGTGGTAATTATATTGAATAGATAATATTCGTATCATGAGAAATAGAAAAAAATCTGTTACTTTACTATATAATCTCATTTAAAATACTAATCTTAACACTGAAACAGGGCGGTCTTTTTGTACAAGATTATTGTTGTTGTATCTATTTACTTGTTAAAATTATAACTGGTATAATATTATATACTATTCAACATTACACTTGTTCTTGTTTTGTTCTTAATCTGATTTAGTATGTAAAGGTAGGCAAAGCCTGACCCAAGAAATAAGAAAGCTACTCGGGGGGCGCCACGTGTATATTTTTATGTTTATGGCAACAATTTCTATTATTATATTAGTTCCATTGAAATTCCGCAATATGGCGAGGTTTCTTATTTCTTTGGTCAGGCTATATACAGATATTTCCGTCTTTATGAGCATCTGCCCTTATGAGAATCTGTCTTTTTGAGAATCTGCCCTTTTGCGAACTTGCGAAATTGCGAAAGGCAATCATATACCTTGATTTTACGTGTATAAAAAATTGAATTTATTCCCTTGGTCGGTTAAGGTCAGATTCTGTTTAAAAAAACATAACTGGTACCTACCTAACCTACACACATAAAATTCGTTTCGGACGGTTGGTTCCACCGCTAGGTTCCACTAGTGGGTCCATCTGGATTTTCAAGTACTCATGTCTCCACTGTATATTATTGATGGGGCTAATAATATCTGATTTCTAAAAAGTTAGGAGTTATTTAAAAAGAAAGTACTTTTTTTTGTAATTGACCTAAGGTCTTGTGTCGAAATGGTACGAACATTCAAGCTTCACCGGACTTGAAAAAGAAAGTTCATTATGTGTAGGTACTTAAATATTCTGAAAGGTGCCCCATGCTTATGAAATACTGATACTATGCCAGATATGGGCAGCAGGGTTCCTTTTTTATCACGTGTAGCATTAAACAACAGCGGAAAATCTTCCTCACTTCCTTAGGACACAATACACTATAAATATACTTTATATTACACTTTCAAGGGATAGAGCAGTATGGTTTGTCTAATAATTGAATCATTCCATCAATTATTGCTTCAATACGATATTTTTATATTTTTTGACGATTGACAATAAGTTTACGTCTATGGAGTAAGAAAAAACAGCGAGGTCAATGAGATTGTCTATGTTTTCACTCTCACTGCTATCTTCGGTGCTCTTCTATGACCCTCTTTGGACCCTCTTTCAGCTCCTCTTCGTCCCTCAGAGGGATTTCCTTCTGACAACGACACGGCCGTGTCGATGCCGGTTCGTAGTAGCTATCCTGTTGTGTTTGAAATAAAGTCAAAATTAAAAGTGAACTATAATAAGAATTGACCATTTTACGTTAAATACGAATCGGCTCGCGGTTCTCTTAGAATTCAATTTATGAATCCTTTCGCAGTTCACTTTACTTAAATGGCGCTTTTGGCCCCCAGGACGCTAATAAGATGATATTATTGAATGAATTAGATCAAAAGTTAAGTGCGATGTAAAAACAAGGCATTCACATTTCATACACACTTGTTAGAACAAACATTTGTTAGAATCATTAATCATTAGTCATGATTACAACTAACATGGTTAGTCATGATTAAATCAATCGTGACTAAATTTAATCATGACTAAATTAGTTTGATTGAAAATTTAGTTGATTTGCCCCCCCTGGTGCGCGGGCGCTGCATAATATGGGCTACGGGACAGGACTGCCTCCCAAATAGCATGGCGTCATTGCTCTGCGCCCAAATACTTAGGTAACTATTATTTCAGTGACTCTCAAAGTATAGCAGCGGTTCTCAAGCAACCACCCCAAGACTTCATTCATGAGCTAGCCTCACAATCCAATTCGGTCTAGACATTCTACATTCCGACATATCAATGTTTACACAATATGTTGATATAATGTCAATAGCCATATTAAATTTCGAGCTTTAAGCTACATTTTTATTTTATGTTTAAACTTTTATTGAAGGTTAGGACCTTTGTAGGCGGTTATAAATATTTTTTAAATTACCTACTTACTTATGTTTTTACTAACCAAAGTGGATGGAAAAACTTATCAAAGCCGTGCATCGTAGTTTCCGACTTCTCTTTTTTTAAATTTAAGTTAAAGTTAGTTCAGAACGTGAAAGGGACTTAATATATGGTTTGGTTGGTAAAGCGAAATAAATTTAAAGTTGCTTTATTATTCCTACCTACCCAACGTACGCAAATACAGAAATATAGGAGTTTTTAAAAAACTCACACAACTAAAGTTTATTTTTTACGCAAGTATAAAAACATTGTTTTGTGTTGCCAGGCTTAGATTTAACCTATGTGCTGAACAAGTGGGCTTCTGGGCAACCTTGGGTCAGATGCTACAACAGCAGAGATCGCCCGTGTAGTTGCGTGGAAATGGCAGTGTCTTCGCGCGAGAGCTCTATTAATGACTGCCTTCAAGCTAGAGCTTTCATTTGCAAACATAAACCAAATACTAGGAACGCAGAGACTGGAGAACTGGAGCCGAGTGAGTATTCACTGACTATTAGACAGTCGTTTTAATGCCATATAACATTACTCATTACTTTCGTAAAGGTGATATCACCTCGTACCATTACACATCACCCTAAAAATTACCCGAAATGTTGAATGAAATTTGTTACTTAGAACGAAGAAATGCTCTGTAACATTCCGTACCGTCAGCACATATTACTTTATTAGAACATACCTGCGCGCGACCGCATTACTCGAGTCTATAATGCTTCTTACTTAGTGATTTAGAGTACCCACCCGGATAGCCCGGATGGCCAAGGAGATGCGGATAACGGATTCAAACATTTGCTCAATGATTTTAATTTTTTGCTTCGATTTATAATTATAGTAAATTTTAAGCTAACACTACAAACTAACCTAGAAGCCATTTTCAGTCCGCCCGTACGGCTACACCTACATACAAATAGATGAAAACTATTACAAGTTCTACCCAGGATTAACTAGTGGTATTAACTGGTACAATGCGAAAGCCAAGTGCGAGTCGAATGGTGCGAAACTGTTTAATGCGGATACCGTGTCGGAAATGTATCAAATGTTGGTTGGGTTGCGCAACACTTCGCTCGCGAACAGTCGCTCTATTTTTCTTGGCTTCTCTAACCTGGACAAGCTCGGAGGATATACAACTGTGGACGGTGAGTGCCTTTTATACCGCCAGCGCAGCGTAAAGGGAAAGTTTTTTTTTTAATTAAACTAATTAGTAACATTAATGTTTTTTCGAAAAGGTACGATCGATCAAGCTTCTCCGGACTTGCGGGGGAGCAGAAGGCTCTACCTCAGAATACGTACTCATGTACTAAAGCGCCAAATAAAAGCTCGGACCTTGGCCTAGCGCGTTGATATGGAAAACATCGTGAAGGAAACGTCGCCTGGCGGCCTGGCGGGCTCTGTCTCTATGACTATTTTCAATTAGACCGCGGCCCCGCAGCCGAAGGGCATTCTGTAGGGTGTAACCTGAACTCTTTGGTAGCTGATAGCCATTTTATGGCCTGTTGCCACCTTTTACGGCGACTCTGGCGTCACTGGTTTACGCCCCTCGGAACACATGTAATATCGCTTGACTTTGCGCTGACATGACATTTTGTATTAAACTGCATTGTATTGTACCTACTGCATTAAGTTTTTAACGGACGAAAAACGGAGGAGGTTCTCAGGTGGACGCGTATATTTTTTATGTGGTCATATCATAACCACGCATAACTTTTTACAAAGTATTCAGATTTTATCCCGAACTTTGTTCCGTATCAATTTGGAAGAAAAAATCTAGCCCTGAAGGTATCAAAATAGGTGATAATTGAGTGTTCACTCACCAAGCTTTCTTTTTCGGATGTTGTTATTTCATTTCATTTCATTTTTCATTTCATTTCATTTCATTTTCATTTTTTGTTTAAAAGTTGTAATCATAATCCTTTTAGGGCGTTTCCTTTGGTCATTACCTAACGACTACCCAAACCGCTGTGGGGCGATTAACCTCGTTCCACCAAGGTCCCTCATGATTTCCAACTGCTCGTCCTATCAAGACTTCGTTTGCAAGCGACGTCGGCCAGCCGTGGTGACAGAGGCCGAAAAACTATCGAATGCTGGTATGTCAACAAGATAGGAATTAAATATACCTGAAGAGCCCTTTCACACGAGCGATTTTTTTCGGCGATTTCTCGGCGAAGCGAGATCGCAGCGAGCGACTTATTAACCGCCGCGATAACGCCGTTCTCGCCGCGGTACCAAATACCAACCACGCGGCGGCTCGCGGCGGCTCGCGGCGGCTCGTGGCGTGTACATAACCCTATCGCCGCGCGAGTTATTAACCGCCGCGATACCGCCGCGAGCCGCTGCGATCTCGCTCCGCCGAGAAATCGCCAAATAAAATTGCTCGTGTGAAAGGGCTCGAAGAGCAAGGAACTCGCGCGCGCTTCGTTAGGAATCTAAAAATCTTAGAATACGAGTATAAAAACATTTTTGGAAGGCATAGAACCACGCGTGTCATTTCCGTGCCTTTGTGCCAATCGTAAGCAGATTTAAAACGTTTTCGTAGTGACGTTTTTATGCGTGAAGCAGTAAAAATATCGATAGTTGGAATAATGACAACAACGTAACATTTATTTGGGTTTGAGACCCGCAACTTGACATGGATTCGTAACCGGATAGCTATCGGTGATGATTACATTATTTAATCCGCACATGAGAAAACACGAATCCCACAGGTACGGAAAGCGCTCGAGTTCCGTGTCGGAGATCGGACGTTCGAGCCCAGGTTCCGTATATCTGGGATTCATGTTATATAGCAATTAACTAAGAAAGGGATTCGTATTTTTGTAAGTAACTAAAAAAACCTGTATTATTGTCCCCTAAAAAGGGTTATTTTACTTAAAACTTGTTGTTTTGTTTGCTTGAAATTAAATTTGAAGCTTTGAAACGAATAGAGCAGACAAAACTTCGAATATTCTGCTCTCAATCGGATCTTTTGTTGACCCATTCATGTATCATTTCACGGCTGTAAAAAATATTGTTATTATTAAAATTACATTACCTACGGTAAAATTAATATCGTATACGATAATGCCGACGTTACAACTCTACGTTACTATGAGGAAAAAAATATCGAAAAGATTGCGCGACGCCCTCCCGCATCCCCCTATTTCGGGCCTATCAATATTTTGCAGAAACAATTAAATCACTCTTAAAATAATTACGTCTTACCGACGAAAAGAAATATTTTTTTTTTTATTTACTTTCGACTCTTATTTTACATGTTTGCAACTGCATATTTTTTGACCATTTTTAACCCCCGACGAAAAAGAGGGGTGTTCGTGTTATAAGTTTGACGTGTGTGTCTGTCTGTCTGTCTGTGGTATCGTAGCTTTTATTCGGATGCGCCAATTTTGATCTAGTTTGTTCCGTAGCCAAATGGCAAAAAACGGAACCCTTGGAATTGTCTGTCTGTCGATGACTTTGGTTCGCTTGCGGATTTCATCATTCCTGATACGATCACCCGATCACGCAGAAAAACTATTTACAAGCATAACCCTCTCCATTGCTTTTTGAGTGATTTTTGAGGCTTCTTATAAGTGATAGGTACGGTTGCGCATTTAATATTGACAAATATTTAACTAAATTTGAAAATGTTTTAGCATGCGGAGTAGACTATGACTACATACCGTCGTTGAAGAGCTGTTATAAGTATCATAACAATTTGGAGCACTGGAACACATCTAGAGCGATCTGCCAATCAGAAGGGGGGGATCTCTTTCACCCAGAGAACGAGCTGGAACTAAACCTAGTTGTGGCTGAGTTGAGCTTACCTAATGACAGAATATTTCATGCTGGATTTTTTGAATCAGAGAAGCACGGAGTCAACAAAACTGAAAAGGGTAAGTTATTTTAACCCTTAAGGGGTGTTGTAAGTTTGATGTGTGTGTCTGTCTGTCTGTGGCATCGTAGCTCCTAAACGGATGCGCCGATCTTGATCTAGTTTTTTTGTTTGCAATGTGTCACAATCGAGAGTGTTCATAGCTTAGATCCAAGAAAATATCTTCAGCCATTTAAAGATTATCAGCTCTTTTCTAGTTGTTGAAAGGATCAAGTAACGGTTTTGTGTCGGGGGTTATTTTTTTTTTAATTTAGTGTTATACTTCCTGCGCTGCCCGCATCCAGCAGCTTCCGGCGACCCTCACCAGATCGTGGTCCACCTCGTGGCCTCGTGGCCTCGTGGCCTCGGGGCCTGCTCATTATAGAGATCCTTGGGGTAGGCCTTTGTCCAGCAGTGGACGTCTTTCGGCTGAGATGATGATGATGATGAGTGTAATGTTTGCAGGTCGCCCCCTCAAGCATGTGATCGTGAGGTGTTCGGGAGGGCCGCATCCAGAACCCAGCTCGGGCTATTGTCACTGCGGGATATTCTCCGTTCCTGAGCGCACCCTCTACACCGGTTTCTGCCCCTTGCCCCTACGCTTCGTGTGCAAGCGATCTGTTGTATCCGCCTGATCCTAGTAAAACAAATCCTGGATCGGAAAATTTAGCTTTTCCTTACGTTCTATAAAAAGTACAAGCGAAGGTTAACAATATGTTGGTTCATGAACTTGTGTCTCAATAAAATATATGTAATTTTTTTTTTTAAATAGTAACTTGTGAAAATAAAAGTAGTTTCTAGCAAAGATGTAAATATGTATATTTTTAATAAATGTTACAGAAAAGAATTACAAATATCACAGTTTCTTGAACAATATAACCACTCACTTTCAGTGTAATCTATACCCAGACCCAGTAAGCTGGTTGCATTAATATTTTTTCTTTGGGTTTAAATGTAGCTGCCCACCATTTATATCTGGAGGAAAATAATCGTTTGTAATAGATATTTCCGCAAAGAGTGTTAACGCGAGGGTTAGTTGGTAAAGTAAAGATCCTCTGCTGCGAGCGCCAACACCCCTCCTTGTTCCTCTATTACTTGATGATTCTCAGATGATCCGGGAATCATTAGACAATGTAGGTGAAGGCACCTGGTGGTCAAACATTAAAATTTGATCAGCAATCATCTGAAATGAAAAATGAAAATATTTTTTATTACACACAAACAAAAACACAAAAAAACAGATACAAATAAAAATACATAAAATGAACAATTGGCGGCCTCATTGCTTAGGTAGCAATTTCTTCCAGGCAACCACTTAAATGGAGACTGACAACATGGATAGAATTGATGCGGGTCGTGCGCCTAATCCAAACTTACCTAATGCTAATTCCTAATGTAGTAATCTTAAAACTATGACAATGAAATGAAATATCTGATGAAGAAATTTCAGAATCCGTGTACAATGCTACTTTAGGATTTGCTACTGAAGGAACGTAAGCTGGATCACAATCTGAAGCCCAAGCCCAAGTCTTCGAATTCCGAACTTTACTTATCTTAAAAGCAATATAAGCGATCCTTTAGATTAAGCAACTTTCTATGCAAAGTACAGAGAAACATTCATTGACGACTTAATTTGTGCTTTGCATAGTACGTAGAAAGTTACAGGTTATAAATTTTATAAAAAAATATTGGTTTCCGATTATTCAAATAATGTAAGTAAATATAAAATGAATTAGTATAAGAATAAAACAGTGGACTGTCTCTCGCGCAAACTATGCTGTTTAGAAAAAGATGATATTAGATTATTATAACTCAATAACATTTTTGAAGACCTCTAAGTACGGGTTAGACGAAAATATTTTTTTTGAGTTTCATTTCTAAGTATGGGAAGCCACCAAAAATACGGACAGACAGACAGACAGACATGACAGACATAATCTGTGGCTAATGTGGGTCGCGCCTTGTACCTGGCACGTGTAACGTAAACACAGCCAGTATTATCCCTGTAATAGCTGGTCTCCGCCTTCGCGAGTCGTCAACCAACTCTGATAGTATCACACGTCATAATTACTGGTTCACGTTAACTTGCAAACGATTACAAACAGTGCAAAATAAATTAGACAATCAAAGAGGCAAAAGTCAAACGTCAAATAAAAATTACATACTTTTTTGATACGGCGGCGGCGGCGGCGGCGTGGTGTTGGATGGAATATAAAATAGGAAACTGCTACCGCTCCGCTCGTCGCTTCGCTCATAACTAAGTCAGCCTTCACGACTTCTGATAGCCATTATAAGGATATCTTGACTCAGAAATCTTTCATTTCGTTCTATGCACGTTTGTCACCGTTCACGCTATGATGACACCTAAGCTAACTATAGCTGCTTTCTTCGTCCTAGCGACATTCAATATTAGTTTTGTTGGTAAGTCCTAATCATTACTTTAACTCATAAATACTACGTGTTAATTAAACTTTTGTTTTGGATTTTTTCTGAAATAGCAAATATATTTTAATTGACTATCCGCCCGCGCTAACGGTTTTTTCCGAGAGTGAATGAGCTATTTTCCCGCGGAAAAAGTTCCCTTTAACTTACCACCTACCTTACCTTGAAACGCACAATACTTGTATATTTATTTACACCATCTTAACTTTTCAGTCTGCATCCACCGGGACAACTACACCAGAATACCTATAGGAAACTATTACAAGTTTTACGATACCAAATCATATACCTCTTGGACCTATGCCAAGGAGAGGTGCGAGTCTGATGGCGGCATGTTGTATTACCCCAACAACGAACAGGAACTGGAGGCCGTGTTTCGCGCGCTGGATGTACAAAGTCGAATGCCGCTCGAAGAAATGCACACTAACTTGCATATCGGCTATTCAGAACCTAATTATGATGGCCTCTTAAAGACCGTGGATGGTGAGATTTTTAACCAGGTTTCTCTAGTTCGCGGGGAAATTGAGCGGCGTACGGTTTGGTATGAGACTATGAGTAAATGAGGGCCCTGTATTCTAATTGGCAGTACAGGGTCGCGGGTTTAAATCCGGGTTCGATATCGAACTCATTTCGGTACAGGGTGGTGAATTTGGTATTGGGCAGGTATTTCTGTGAGCATGGTATAGGCGTGGGTTAGGTTGAGTAATAAACGAAACAGAACTAGAAACATTTATTTGCAGGACATCATAACACAGAAAACAACAAATAAGACAAAAATAAAAAAGCGGTTGTCTGTAAAGTCGGTTTACTGACGATAGTTGAACGTGACAACGATTGTGCCTCTTTGTCGCTCGTGCCGCGCTCTTGCTTGCACTTCAAGCCTTAAATGGAACGCCTCAGCTGCGCGGTAACGCCGCATTGCGTCATGTTTTTTCGTGCTAGCAGCCGGCTCCATCGAATTATAAAACGTTGTCACGTCAAAAATATCTACACAACAAAACATAAAAACATATAGAAACATAAGGATATAACCTTGATATAACTACGTTCAAACACCCACCTGTGTTGCGACACTCACACAAAAAGGGCTCCACTCAGCGAAAGCCGCAGCCCGTCTCCGGCTGGGCTACGGCGCTGGTCTTCCGTGGGTCCACAACAACGTTATAGGTCAGGTAGGATAAGCTTAATACGGCCAGACGTAATCGGGCCAAAATAAAGTAAATTTTTAAATAGTAGTAGCTTTATTAATCGCACCCAACGCACGCAAATACAGAAATACAGGAGGTTTTACAAACTTAAACAACGAAAGTTTTATTTTTACGCAAATATGTTAACATTGTTTTGCGTTGCCAGGCCGCTCCTTGACCTTTGTGTTGAACAAGTGGGCTCCAGAGGAACCCAAGATATCATGCTTCTCGAAGTTTCTAAAGCGTGGCGCGTGTAGTTGCACGCAAATGAAGACAGTGGCTTCGCACGAGATGTCCATTATTCACTGCAATGAACCTAGACCTTTCATTTGCAATCATAGACCAGATACTAATCGTGCGGTGAATGCCGAGACTGGGGAACTAGAGCCGCGTGAGTATTCACTGTTTATAAATCAAACTCTAACCGCATCTCCTTGGCTATCCGAGCCATACACAAGTACTACTAATTGTACCACCAAGCCTCCATACAAGCTCAACGAAATTATTTAACGCTTCTTAATAAGTGCTTAACCCCCTGGCCACAGCTTCGCGCGGCGGCGGCGGCAGTGGCGACCGCGACCAGCGAAGAGCGATGGAAACAAACTATTTGTATGAAGCCGTTCACAGCTAGTTGCGGCCTTGCGGCAGCGCCGGCGGTGGGTGTATGCGGCATCGCGTCTACAGGCCGTCCACTATAGATGACCTCCGCTTGCCATAGTAGTACTTTGGTGGCGGGGGGCAACTTACGGTGAACGGTCTGTAAAGCGAATACGCGGCGAGCTGTGGCCTACCATCGCGACGCCGTTCGCGCCTCCGGGGTCGCCGTCCCTGCCGCACGAAGCTGTGGGTGGTCTTTGTATGAAATTACCAATCCGACGATATTGGCCCGATATCGGCCCGATACTTTTACTGTCCAATGTGAAAGCGCCCGTTCGGCGGCTGAATTTATGTTCCGACTTGTGTACGCTCTTACGCAACGTAAGTGTGTCGTCAGTAATTCAAATAGCGTTGCGGGCGTAATCACGCCTAACTTCGGTCGCGTAAAATCGGCATTAGAACACTAACCTAAGCAATTTTCAGTCTGCCCAAAGGACTACATCTACATACAAATAGAAGAAAACTATTACAAGTACTATGAAGGATTTACTAGTAATATTACCTGGTACGGTGCGAAAGCCAAGTGCGAGTCGGATGGTGCGGAACTGTTTCATCCGGATAACCTGTCGGAACTGGAGCAAGTGTTTAGCGGGTTGCGCAACACTTCGCTCGGGACCAGGCGCTTTATTTTTCTTGGCTTCTCTAACCTGGACAAGCTCGAAGAATATAAAACTATGGACGGTAAGTTTTTTTTACGATTTAGTATTTCAATGCCGACTTTCTGAAAAATGCCTACATGACTAGCTAAGAAACGGCATTACAAATCCATCATGGCGGCCTCCCCAAGACGGCCGACTGGCTGTTTGAAATCCACCCCCATTATATGGGTATCAAATGAAAGGATTTGCTGTCAGGAATACGAAAAAAAATAGTATCGTGATCTAAATCCAATATGGCGGACGTCTACCATGGCGGACAGGAAGTCTTTTTATATTTTGTACGCAGCGAGATAGCATTCATCGCTTCACACATAAACCTTACTAGGTTTTACAGGGGAGTGTTACTGATTTTCTTTGATGTAAAGCTTTGTTTTGAACAATAAATAAAAAAATAAAAAAAAAAAGTGTGTTTTTTAGTTTTCTAAACTGTTTTTGTTGAAAAGTTGATATTATAATCGTTTCAGGGCGTTTGCTCCACGACAAGTACCAAGAGTGGGGTTTCTACAACCCCGTCCCAAAGGAATCGAGCCGTTGCGGGGCGCTCTTCGTTCTCAAACGGTATCTCAACGTTGTCAGCTGCTACTCGTATGAAGACTTCATTTGCAAAATACGAGGTCGGCCACTCGAGTTGACAGACGCCGAAAAACAAACTGGTATATCAACTTATGTCAACACGATAGGAGTCTATCATGGATGTTATAGTATTACAGAAGCCAGCACATGCGGCTAGACTTAATGACTTTGAGAGCGCCTTTATCTCGTAGTAGTAGGGGTAAAACTCGTAGTGCAACTGTCCAGCTTGTCCAGTTTCTTTTTCTAAACTTTTTACTGTCGTTTTAGTTATGTACCTAATTATCAAATTCTGTTACATTTATTTAGCGCATAGGTACTTATTGACTAAAGTAGCCTGTGTTATTCTAATGTATATTATATTATATAAGCTAGATTATTGTAGTTTCATGAAAATCCGTCTAGTAGTTCCAGAGATAAGCGTGTACAAACACTCAGACAGACAGACGGACATATTTTTTCAAACTTGTATTTCTGTGTTCAGCTACACTCCCTTTATCATCTACAATTTGTTGAAATAGAAATCATTGTACAGACACGCCGATTCTTATTTAAAAAAAAACGTTTTAGCATGCGGAGACTATGACTACATACCGTCGTTGAAAAGCTGCTATAAGTATCATAAAGATAAGGTGCACTGGAACACATCGAGAGCGATCTGCCAATCAGAAGGGGGGGATCTCTTCTACCCATACGACGAACAGGAACTAAACCTAGTTTTGCCGAAGCTTGGCTTCCCTGATGACGAAGTACTCCATGCTGGATTTTCTGACTTAGAGAAGCACGGAGTCTTTCAAACTGTAAATGGTAAGTTTTTTTAACCCAAAAGAAAAGAGGGGTGTTATTAGTTTGACGTGCCTGTCTGTGGCATCGTAGCTCCTAAGCGGACGCGCCAATCCGCATAATAGGAATATGTGGGGGGGACACCTCACATACGGCCATCTGACTCCAAACTAGGCAGAGCCTGTAGGTACTATGAGTGTTAGACAGCTGATAAACATTCATATACAAATATAGAACATCCAGACACAAGGCAACCACACGAATGGTTGCCCTAGGCTGGATTCAAACCCGCAACCACAGGCACAAAGCACAGGCTTTGTAGGCAGGCTTTCTAAAAACTAGGCTACGGGGCGACGTATGTATGAAAATGATGGGATGCGGGCAGTTTGCATGCGTACCAGATCCGCGCACGAAAATTCGCGTCGACTTGCGGTCATCTCTCTTTTTCGCTGGTGGGACTGAGTGTATCCAGCTTCAGCCTTTCGGCTCTGTCTGGTGCTCTCTACGCGGGCCTGAACGAAGGTCCCGGTCTTGGGGTGCCATCATTGGATGGTGGAATCTGAGGCCATCTTTGGGTTGTGGTGCTCACTGATGGGATGCGGGGCTCTCCTCCTCGGCACTTCTCGCCAGAAAATACGCGTGACAGGAAGAGGGCACTTAAGTATGTTTTGTTTGCATGGGGGCAGAAGAGACGACGGCCACACGCTCTTGGAGTACCGGGAATTACCCACTTACCGGGCTAAACGCCTCGGAACGCCGGGGTCAATCCTGAAGCTCTCGGTAGTATTAAATGACTGCTGAGATTCTTCGAGAAGTTAAGGTGGCTCGAGTAGCAATCCCACCCATACGCAAAAAAGGCGCATCAGTCGTCGAGTTGCGGAAACAAGCCCGTTATACCATACCATACCGTATGTTTTGTTTGCAGGTCGTCCCCTCGAGCAAGTGTTCGCGAGATGGGAGGGGGGGGCGCTGTCGCCTCTTGACCAATGCTCCGGCTTATGTAACTGCGGGAGACTCTTCGTCCGTGACCGCAGCGTCTTTACTGGTTTCTGCAACTCGCTCCTACCCTTCGTCTGCAAACGAGCCGCTGCCAGTATACTTACACCATGAAATTTAGCTGGCTGTTTAACCGCAACATAGTGGTAGTACTTACTCATGAATAATAATAATAATAATAATATAATAATAATTTCTTTATTTTAAAAAACACATATTTTTAACATTGTGGCTGATGTCTCCTTTTAGACTTTATGGGCCTGTGTTAGGAGGCATCGCTCTTCTTTAAAAACTACATCGAAATCCAATCAATTTTAAAGTATTACGAGTACAAAAAAGTAAATAATAAAAAAAGAAATAAAAAGTAATCAAAATAAAATGAAATAAAATATTATGCTGCTGGCACATAAAGATAATTGTGTGTGTGTGTGTGTGTGTGTGTGTGTGTGTGTGTGTGTGTGTGAAAATGAAACTGAAACTGAACAACTTTCTCTAAGAAACATGGGTTAAAATATCAAAAATAATAATCAACTTTTCAAATAAACTTGAGTCACGTGGCCTGATGCGGCCACTTTGTATGACAAGTTGAATTTGAATTTTAAAATATCAACGTATGTTCCATAGGGAAAGTTGAACAATATTGTATTAAAACCAACCTTTTGTTCTCGATTGAGATTCAACTGTACTAGTGTGCCACAAGGTCGCATACTTGGGCCACTATTATTTATTTTATGTGATTACTATCTACCATGCGCGAAGCTGTGGCCAGGCCCTAAGGCTGCTTTTCCACCAGAGCTGTGCGAGGTAGCTAAACGGTGTGCGAGGAAAAAATTCACCAATAGAATCACTTCATATTCAGTTTGCTGATGATACGACTACCATTAAAGAGTACAGCAATAAAGATACAAATCATGTTTATGCTAATAATGTTCTAAGAGACTTAATTTAATGGTTAAATGGGTGTGATCTGCGTAGGTATTGATAAAATAAAGTTTAAGCAATTCCTTTCTTATCATACGAATCCTAATATATTATTACATCTCACCTCCAATAATGAACCTGATACCGAGGTAGAAAAACTTTAATTTTTAGGAATTGTAATCAATCATGTGATCCATGTGTGTGGGAAATTAAACCGCTTCGTGTATGACAACAGAATATCAACTACAAGTTTAGTCAAACAGTGCCACGCTATGTAAAACACCACCGAACACCTCCGGCGGAGACCGTCTGCGGGGTGCGGGGCGTGGGGCGCTATATCGGGCGGGGAACTCATTTTAGCGCGGGGGGTGAGTGCCCTTTCCGTACGGGTTAATATGTACTATTATTTTCTTTTGTGTGTGACCTAGTTGTTATTACAGCTGACGTCTGCAGAGTGTGAGTGTTGGTAGGGGGTGGTAATGAGAAACACTGGATAAAGTTCACAATGGCACTATATTATATCACCAACATAATTAGGTACATTGTAACGTCTGTTGTTGAATAATTACATAAATCTTGGAATCTTGGAAATAAAATGAAATAATTTGATGAACGAAGGGAAGAGCAAAGTGTTGCAACAGTATAAAAACTTTCTCTCCAGTAGATTTGTAAAGCATACATTACACTATCACTTACAAGTCTAACCGCACTTCGGCTTTAGCCGTAACACCTAGTCGCAGGGCTGGCCAGCCCCTCTAACATGCCCGGTCCACGCGTGACAGACATAATTTTGTCGTGCGTATTCTCTTATCCTATTGGAGGATGTTTCAATATGGCGGGTTTCTCGCGCGACAAACTTTTGTCATAGCACTGCATGTTACGGGGGCTTTCTCATCCTCACATGCACCTCGTATTCACAAACTCATTCGCACACCACACATTTATAACTAAACAAAAAATTTAAAAAATAAAAAATAAATAAACACTTACACCTTCATATCGACACAGATAATAAGCATAAATTTAAAATTGTACAACTCATAAAAGGTACCTACTTAATTTGGCTAATAAATGTATCCTAAACTTTTGTATTTGTAAATTTGTATGTCAATTCTTAGGGAAGCTGAAGCCGGTAACACAGATTTTTACTACCACAGGCATAGGTACAACATGTCCTTAGTATTTTGTTGCAAATAAAGTTTATTATCACTACTTATTATAAAACAAAGTCGCTTTCTCTGTCCCTATGTCCCCATCTATGTCCCTTTGTATGCTTAAGGACAGTTCTACAGAAGGGTCTATATTTTCACAATTCGGTGGGTAAATTAATATTTGGGTTTCATCAATAGTTTGATAACAAAGATTGAAGTTTATTCCATCTTGAGTCTAATGACGATATTTAGCACCAGATATTGTGAGTGGTTTATGTTAAAAGTCAGTCACCGAATTGAGACACCACCGAATTCAGAAAACTAGTCACCGAATTCAGCAACGGCTTAGGAAATATAGAAAATGAACGACTAAATTTATAAATGTTATCTTATCTTACTTAGCCTACACTGTCCCAGTGCTGGGCAAAGGTCTTCCTCTTTTTCTTCCACTGTTTCCTATCCTAAGTCAATTCTGGCCAGTCCCCCAAGAAGCTGTCCAGTTCATCCCGCCATCTCCTGCGCGGCCTTTCACCTCTACGTCTGTTGATCGGTGGGTGCCGAAACGTAATTTATTTTGCTCATTGGTCTTGTGGCACGCAGCAGACGTATCTGGCCCAGTTCCACTTAAGTTTGGCAGTGTTTGACCTTTGTGGCATCAGCTATATGAGTCCTGGATCGCAGCATGCTATTTCTGACTCGATCACGCATCCCCGCGCCCCGGTCCCGCGCTGCACGCATCCAGCGGCTTCCCGCAACCCTCACCAGATTGTCGGTCCACCTTGTAGGGGGCCTGCCCACGCTACGTCTTCCGGCGCGTGGCCGCCATTCAAGAACCTTTTTTCCCCAACCGCCATCGGTTCTACGTGCAATGTGCCCCGCCCAATGTCACTTAAGTTTCGCGATTCTTCGGGCTATGTAGGTGACTCTGGTTCGCCTGCAGATCTCATCTCATCCTTCCTGATTCGATCACGCAAGGAAACTCCAAGCATAGCCCTCTTTATCGCTCTTTGGGTGACCCTGAGCCTTCTTATGAGGCCCATCGTAAGAGACCACGTCTCTGATCCGTAAGTCATCACTGGCAACACACATTGGTCAAAGACTTTAGACTTAAGATACTGCCGTTTTTGGGACAAAAAGATATTGCACAGCTTTCAGAACGCTGCCTAGCCGATTCGGATTCGATGATTGACCTCGTTCTCGAAGTTAGATCTACCTAACTGGACTGTTTATCCCAGGTAGATGTAATGGTTTACAACTTCGAGAACAGAGTCCCCAAATTTTATTGGAGTGGGTACTACATGGGCGTTCGAAATTACTTTTGCTTTCTCCATGTTCATCATCAGACCCACTTATTGGGAAACTCTATTGAGGACATTGAGCATTGTACCGAGGTCCTCCAAGGTCTCAGCTATGACTATGATATCGTCGATAAACCGAAGGTGAGTGATGTACTCGCCATTGATATTGATGCCATGTCCTTTCCAGTCCAGAAGCTTAAAGATATCCTCCAGTACAGTGGTGAACAGTTTCGAAAAAAAAACGTCTCCCCGTCTCACACCTCGCTGCAGCTGGATTGGTCTGAAGTTCTGATCCTGGAGTCGGACTGACATAGCGGCTTTCTCGTACAAACACTCCATCACCTCGATATACCGGTAGTCAATTTGGCACCTCTGAAGAGACTGTAGCACTGCCCAAGTCTCAATCAAATCGAAGGCTTTCTCATAGTCCACGAACGCTAAGCATAGTGGCTAGTTATACTCTTCGGTCTTCTGTATAACCTGCCGCAGCATATGGATGTGGTCTTTGGTACTATAGCCCTTTCGGAAACCGGCTTGTTCGGGAAGCTGGAAGTTGTCGAAGTTATGATGACTCTCGAAAATAATTTTTGGATATGGCTCAGAAGCGAGATGGGTTGGTCTGTAGTTCTTCAAAAGGGTTTTATCACCCTTTTTAAAAGAGGACCACCACGCTTCTAAGCCATGTTGTTGTTCCTTCGAGGAAGACGGAATAAAACAGTTTCTGGAGAGCTTTTAAGACTGCCTACAGAAGCTCAGCAATTAATCCGTCATCACCCGGCACCTTGTTTCTCAACTGTTAGAGAGCCATCCTAATCTCGTACAGACTGACGTCCTGAGTGTCTTCTGTATAGTGTTGAGTGCTTCCTATATTTCGTATAAATATGAACAGATAAGAAGCCGATAGGAGGATTATTGAATCCGGAAAGCTGCCCAGCCTAATTGTAGGCTGGGCAACTTTCCGGAGGTTGCGTCACGTTTTCTCGGTGCCCATACCGCAGAGCCTAAAGACAAAAGTCTTTGACCAGGTGCGTCCTCCCTGTGGTGGTGCTAAAACGTGGACACTGACTGTGGGAGTAGTCCACAAATTTAAAGTTGCTCAGCGAGCTATGAAGAAGAATAAGCTCGGAGTCTCTCTAATGGATAAAATCCGGAACAAAGAAATCCGTCGGAGAATCAATGTAACCGGCATAGCCACTTGAATAAGCAAACTGAAGTGGCAGTGGGCTGGTCAGGTTTATCGCAGTAACGATAATCGCTGGAGTAACCGGCTTCTGCAGTGAAGATCACGTCTAGGAAAACGAAATGTAGGACGCACCTCAGCTAAATGGATTGACGATCTGCAGAAAGTGGCTGGCAGCAGGCGGATGCGTACAGCTGAAGATCGGGCCAAATGGCGCGCCTAATGATGATGATGATGAAATATATACAAACTTCCAGATACAAGGCAAACACAAGTGCTGACCACACACATGTTTACCCTGGGCTGGGTTCGAACCCGCGACCCTTAGGTTGGAAGGCAAGTGCACTACTGACTAGGCTAGGGGACCACAATAATACATACGTATAGCACAATTCATAACATTATTGAAAAATTCTGAATTCAGTGGAAGATTTCTGAATTCGGTGCACCATTTTACAGGTAATTGAGATCCACGAAATTGAGAAAAAACCACATTTCATCAAATAACTTGTAAATGTTACAAATTAAAGTATTTTTTCCAAAACGTACTGGTAGATATCACATAAATATTCAATAGATTTAGCTCAAATTTAATATAAGACTTCACAAACAAAATGAATTTCGTCCACAGTTTTCAGAAATTACCCGACCCCAAATTCTCGGAAGAGTTTTGAACCCTCGAAAAATGCTCCTCAATGCAGCTATCCTCAAGTTCATACTGCTCAGCCGCTCGGGCTCATCTAGTAGATTGCGGGAACCAGCTAGTGGCATTCGTACTTCGCGAAGTTAGTGATATAAGTAAATAAAACTATTTGGCACGGGATTGAGGCAGAAGCTTCGGACAAAATTTAAATGTGTTATTGTGTCAAACTCCAATGATTTACAATAAATATTATTACTTATACGGCTTTGTTGTTTATCTCATGGTATGTGAACATTGGAATCATAAAGAACTAGTTATTATTTAAAAAGTTATGAAGCAATAAAGAGTCAATTCTGGAAATCGGACACGCCATTTTAAGCCAAATTCTGCCCGTTTTTGAACTTTGAAAATTTTTTTTGGCGCCGTTTAAAACTTCCCGATTTTTCAGATATGCTCTCCATCAGGCCAATAGTCCTGTAAATATATGTGTTTTTTTTCGATAACGTAATGAGCTGTTAGAGGTCCTTTTTTCGATACAGTAGCTGATTCGCATCTTCCCGTAGAAATGCCCTTAAATCTTTAAAACTACGCAACGGATTTTGATGCGTTTTTTTTAATAAATAGAGTTATTCAAGAGGAAGGTTTATATGTATAATACATGCATAATATACTTAAGGATAACCCACAATAACCATTTTCCCGTGCGGAGCCGGGGCGGGTCGATAGTTATAATTAAACCAAAAATTTTAAAAATTAAAAAATAAATAAACACCCACACCTTCATATCGACACAGATACTAAGCATAAATTTAAAATTGTACAACTCATAAAAGGTACTTAATTTGGCTATAAATGTACCATACAACATATCTTTTGTTATTTGTTGCAAATAAAGTTTATTATTATTATTATTATTTTCTTTTTTATTTTCTTTTCTTTCTCTCCGAAGAGGATTTTTTTTTGCACGGGCCAAAGCCAATTATTATTATGATTCACATATTTATTATCATTCAGTATAAAATAAAGTCGCTTTCTCCGTCCCTATGTCCCTATGTCCCTATGTCCCTATGTCCCTATGTCCCTTTGTACGCTTAAATCTTTAAAACTACGCAACGGATTTTGATGCGGTTTTTTTTAATAGATAGAGTGATTCAAGAGGAAGGTTTATATGTATAATACATGCATAATATACTGAAGGATAACCCACAATAACCATTTTCCCGTGCGGAGCCGGGGCGGGTCGCTAGTATTATTATAATTTAGAGAGCAGTGTCCTAATGTAGTACTATTATTTTCTTCTGTCCTATTGCTATACAGCAGCGGCTCGTTTGCAGATGTATCGTTGGAGCGAGGTGCAGTGACCGGTGAAGACCCTGCGGTAGCCGACGAGGAGATACCCGCAATTACAATTTTTCCAGCAGGACCAATACGAAAACCCCAGCCACTTCGCGAACACCTGCTTGAGGGGACGACCTGCAAACAAAACATACTTACTTAAGTGCCCACTTCCCGTCTTACCGTATTTTCGTCGCCACAGAATAAAAATAATAATAGTACTAACCCGTACAAACAGGACACTCACCCCCTTGCGCTAAAATAAGTTCTCCGCCCGATATAGCGCCCCACGCCCCGCACCCCGCAGGCGCCGCTGGACTCCGCCGGTGGTGGAGGGGTTGTTTTACATAGCGCCTAGCGTCATTGACTTGTAGATATTCAGTTGTTATTCAATAAAAAGATAGGGCTATCAATTTAAAAATATATAACCCCCGCCACAAAACCGTTACTTAGACCCTTCCAACAACTAGAAAGAGCTCTTTAAATGGCTGAAGAACACTCTCGATTGTGATACCTTGCAAACAAAAGAAAATAAATCGAAATCGACGCATCCATTTAGGAGCTACGATGTCACAGTCACACAGACAGACACACACTTCAAACTGATAACACCCCTCTTTTTCGTCAGGGGTTAAATAAACTTACCCGTTACAGTTTTAAAGACTCCGTGCTTTTCTAAGTCAGAAAATCCAACATAAAGTACTTCGTGCATACGAGTAGGTAAGCCAAATTCAGCCAAAACTAGGTTTAGTTCCTGTTCATCGTCTGGATGGAAGAGATCCCCCCCTTCTGATTGGCAGATCGCTCTTGCTGTCTCCCAGTTCAACTCATATTTATTATACTTATAACAGCTCTTCAATGACGGTACGTACTTATAGTTTTCTCCGCATGCTTAAAGATTTTAATAATTTAGTTAAATATTTGTCACTATTAAATGCGCAACCATATCACCCATAAGGAGCCTCAAAAATTACTCAAAGTGCAATGAAGGGCTTTGCTTATAAATAGTTTCCCTGCGTGATCCTAACAGGAATGATGAGATCCACAGGCAAACTAAAGGTATCGACTGACTTATAAACACCTTATAAATAACATCCTTGAAGAAATTGAATTGAATTGAAGATACCAAATAATACTTGGGCGAAAGGCACAGAAGAATATAATAGTACTAACTCGTACAGATAGGACATTCACCCCCCCCGCACTAAAATGAATTCCCCACCCGACATAGCGCCCCACGCCCCGCACCCCGCAGGCGCCACGGGACTCTACCAGAGGTGTTCGGGGGTATTTTACATAGCGCCTAGGGCCATTGACTTGTAGTTCATATTCGGTTGTTATTCAAAAGAAGTAGCTTGTCAAAACGCGTTTTCTGTATGGAGTGACCGACCAGTGCTAAAGGTCAAAATAAACATACCAAATTGTTTTGCGGCGACTGTCACGTTGAGAGGCCGACGTATTCTGCAAATGAAGTCTTTATACACGAAGCAGGAGTTAAGTATTAGGTGCCGTTTGAGAACGAGGAGTCCTCCGCAACGGTACCAGTCGTCTGGAACCAAAGGGGCTTTTGGACCCCACTCGTGGTATTTGTCGTGGAGGAAACGCCCTGAAAGGATTATAATATCAACCTATCAGACAGAGCCTGCCAGGCGACGTCTCCTTCACGATGTTTTCCATATCATTGCGCTAGGCCATGGTCCGAGCTTCCCTTGAACCGACCCTAGACGCTTTGGTAAGTTAGCTGACCAATAAGGTGACCCCCCCGAAGCGCCGTTAAACGTCATCTATCGCTACAAAGGGGCGGAAAATAACGAACTAATGGCTAATAATACTGTAACAGTGTAGTTAAGAATGTGTTGCCTATTTCACGGTCCCTCTAAGTTACAGCGTGGCGAAAGTAGCGTGGCATGTCGGTGGGGGGGTCACCTTATTCGTTAGCTTACGTACATGAGTAGGTGCATAAGTCCGGAGAAGCTTGATTGCTCGCACCTTTTCGACACAAGCGTAATTGGGAGATTTTGACAGCTTGAAATAAAAAACGAGCATTCTATGATTTCCATAGATGACGCTTAGTTAAATAGTGAGAACAGTGAGATTTATTGTAGACTTTTTGACTTTTTGTGTCGGATTGTACATGTTTCTGACTGAAATTAATAGGATAATTTGTTGATAATTTGTATGTTTTTTTTATAGTCCAATACTTCTGTATTTATTACCTCGCTTTTTACTAGTGCCATGTGTTGAATCGTTTTGTAAGGATTTATTTTCTTAATTTGCTACTGGAAAACTTACCAATGCTTTACGCTGTCGGTGTAAAAGCACTCACCGTCCACAGATTTATAGTCTTTGGGCGTTTGCTGGTAAAAGAAGCCAAGAAAAATAGAACGCCTGGTCGAGAACGAAGTGTTGCGTTTACGCATCGCACTCAACACTTGCTCCAGTTCCGACAGGTTGTCCGGGTGAAACAGTTCCGCACCATCCGACTTGCACTTGTCTTTCGCACCGTACCAGTTAGTTTTACTAGCAACTCCTTCGTAGTACTTGTAATCGTTATCTGCTATTTGTATGTAGGTGTAGCCGTACGGGCAAACTGAAAATTGCTTAGGTTAGTGTTAAGGTAGCCGTTCGAAACGAGCGTCAGCGACACTGACGCTGCGACACGAAATAGGATAATAGAACTCTAATGTGATGTATTTAAGGTGGACTTTGGAGACATGCCACAGTGACGCGAGTGACGCGGCGTTACCGGTGTCTGAGTCGTCGCGCCAAATCAATTTTGAGTAAATTCATTCCTATTAAGTCATCTTAGAGTCCATTATCCTTTTTCGTGTAGCAGCGTCAGTGTCTGAACGGCTATCTTTAGTGTTTAGATACACTATGCCGAAATTAGTATAAGGCGAGAGCGTCGGTGGCCAAGTGGCTAGGGCTGTTGACTTCCATTCGGAAGTTCGCAGGTTCAAGCCTCGGCACGTACCAATGTGTTTTCGATTTTCCAATTCATATGTACGTTTATTCGACGCTCATACGGTGAAGGAAACATCGTGAGGAAACCTGCACACACCTGCGAAAAAATTTCTAAGGTTGTGTGTGAAGTTGACCAACCCGCACTTGGCCAGCGTGGTCGACTAAGGCCTATTCACCCTGATTTCTGGGTAGGCTCGAGCCCCTCGGTGGGGACATAATATGAGCTGTTTCTTAAGATTAAGATGGTTTGTGGATGTTAATTTTCTAGGTGTGGATGTTAAGTGAAATGGCAATGTAAACTAAGTCAGTTCATACATAACATCCTTTCATTTTTTCCTTTCAATATCTTGTTTCAACATTTGAAATCAAAACCCTTTGCTTGAACCCGCTTCTCCTTGGCTAGGGCTATCCGGATGGACACTCTAAAGCACTTATTAAGAAGCGTTAAAGAATTTCGTTGAGCTTGTATGGAGGCTTGGTGGTACAATTGATAGTGCTTGTGTATGGCCCGGATAGCCAAGGAGATGCGGTTCAAGTCCCAGCCAAAGCTCAATTGTTTTAATTTTTCGCTTCGATTTATAAACAGTGTATACTCACTAGGCTCCAATTCTCCAGTCACCGCGTTCACCGTACGATTAGTATTTGGTCTATGATTGCAAATGAAAGGTCTAGCTTTAAGGCAGTTATTAATGGAAATCTCGTGCGAATGTACTCCCATTTGCACGCAACTACACGGGGGATGCTTGTCATAGTAGCATCTTACTAAAGGTGCCCCTTTAATCCACTTGGTCCACACATAGGTTAAGTGGCGGCCTGGCAACACAAAACAATGTTAACACATAGTGCGTAAAAAATATATTTTAGTGTAAGTTTTTTATACCTCCTGCATTTCTGTATTTCCATGCGTTGGGTATGATAAATAAAGCTACTTTAAATAACATTTTACGGTGATAATCTTCAAATGGCTGAAGAAATTCACTCTCGATTTTGACATCTTGCAAACAAAACAAAAGAGATCAAAAGACAGACACAAATAAACTTAAACACCGGGGATTTTACTGTAGGAAAAATTTTCTGGCGTTTTTTTCGGGGGGAAATGTGCACACAAGTGCATTTCCGCATCCTTAAATACAAAACAAATCACTGTAATGACGACACTACAACAACAATTTTATTAGTCTAAGGATGAGTCATGTCATAATAACTAACAAACTTTCGTTTTAGACAAGTGAGAAGTCGGATTTATGGCGAGACCGATGTATTTTTTGTATGGCGGGTCGACCAAAATGTTGCTGAACAAATCCAACAACTTATAAAATTTGGAATTTTCGTGTTACTTAACTGTACCACTAACTAGCAATAATTCGATATGAATTTACTTGTAAGTGAAATGTAACACTTCCTTTTTGTAATTTTGATGTACCAGACTTCTTTTTACAGCAAAAAACCCGAGAAATTCGTCATTTGTGATATTTCGGCGTTGAATTGTGTTCACTTGCGTGACTAGACTCGGTGTAGGAAGAGATCCGACCGCATCTGGTTTTTATAAACGCCAATGCCCATTTGGGCTTGTGCTTTGACAGAGGGGTAATGTGTCGTATGGCTACTCCCTTTCGGTATGGAAGGCCCGCGTTGCTCGAAGTACCAAACCGTACGCCGCTCAATTTCCCTGTGAACTAGAGTAACCTGTAAAGAAATCTCACCATCCACGGTCTTTAAGAGGCCATCAGAATTAGGGTCTGAATACCCGATATATAAGTCTTTAGGTACTTCTTGAGGCTGCTTCTTAATTCGACTGTATACATTCAGTCCGCGAAACACGACCTCCAGTTCCTGTTCGTTGTTGGGGTAAAACATCATGCCGCCCTCAGACTCGCACCTCTCCTTGGCATAGGTCCACGTAGTATATGGTTTGTAATCGTAAAACTTGTAATAGTTTCCTACAGGTATTTTGGTGTAGTTGTCCTGGTGGATGAAGACTGAAAAGTTAAGATAGTGTCAAAGAAAAATATCACTACGAAAGCGTATTATATCTGCTTACGACTGGCGCAAAGGCGCGGACATGACACGCGTGCTCTATGCCTCCCAAAAATGTTTTTATACTCTAGATTTATGATTCCTATCGAAGAGCGCAAACCGAACCGACCGACGAATCGTACCGAAGAATCGCTAAACTTAAGTGGCAGTGGGCTGGGCACATCGCGTAGAACCGACGGCCGTTGGGGCAAAAAGGTTCTTGAATGGCGACCACGCGCTGGAAGACGTAGCGTGGGCAGGCCCCCCACAAAGTGTACCGACGATTTGGTGAGGGTCGCGGGAAGCCGCTGGATGCGGGCAGCGCGGGACCGATCGTTGTGGAGATCTTTGTGGGAGGCCTTTGTCCATCGGTGGACGTCTTTCGGCTGAAATGATGATGATGATGATCGAAGCGCGAGTTCCTTCGGGTATATCTAAAGATTGCTATCTTGTTGACATACCTCTGGCCACGGCTGGTGGACGTCGCTTGCAAATAAAGTCTTGAAGGGTCCAGCAGTTCAAAGTCCGGAGGGACCGGTTTGGAACGTAGAGCGACCCGCATCGGTTTGAGTCGGACTTAACCATAGAATCCCACTTTTGGTACTTGTCGTAGAGGAAATGCCCTAAAAGGATTACAATAACTACTTTTCAACAAAAAAAAAACCAAATAAGAGCAAATGATTTTATGAGTGAACACTCAATTATCCCCTATTTTGTTACCTTAAAGGTTAGTTTCTTTCCAAATTGATATGGTACCAATTTCGGGATAACCCTATCCTAAAAAAGAATACATACCTTCTCGTACATCAAAAAAATATACGGGTCGTCTTGGGAACCTCCTCCGTTTATCGTCGGTTAAAAACTTAATACAGTACCATACAATACAATAATTATACTCAAAATGTCGGCGCCAAATCAAGCGATATTGCATGTGATGTGTTCCGAGGGGCGTAAACCAGTGACGCCAGAGCCCCCATAAAAGGTAGCAACAGGCCATAAAATGGCTATCAGCTACCAAAGAGTTCAGGTTACACCCTACAGAATGCCGCCGCGGTCTAATTCATAGTAATAGAGACAGAGCTCCAGGTGACGTCTCTTTAACGATGTTTTCCATATCAACGCGCTAGGCCAAGGTCCGAGCTTACCTTGAACCGCCCCTAGACGCTTTGGTATATAATGAGTACGTACTTTGGGGTAGAGCCTTCCGCTCCCCCGCAAGTACGGAGAAGCTTGATTGATCGTACCTTTTCGACATAAGCGTTAGTTTAATTTTAAAAAATATAAACCTTCCGCTTTACGCTGCGCTGACGGTATAAAAAGCACTCACCGTCGACAGTTTTATATTCTCCGAGCTTCTCCAGGTTAGAGAAGCCAAGAAAAATAAAGCGCTTGGTCCCGAGCGAAGTGTTGCGGAAACCACTCAACACTTGCTCCAGCTCCACCGGGTTATCCGGGTGAAACAGTTCCGCACCATCCGACTCGCACTTGACTTTCGCACTGTACCAGTTAATACTTTTAGCGAATCCTGGGTAGTACTTGTAATAGTTTTCTCCTAGTTGTATGTAGATATAGCCCTTCGGGCAAGCTGAAAATTGCTTAGGTTAGTCTCATCCTTATGTGGTTACTTTTACAGCTCATGGCGAGACGATGGCGGCGCGGCGAATGATTGAGGGTCGCGGAAAGCCGCTGGATGCGGGCAGCGCAGGACCGATCATTGTGGAGATCCTTGGGGGAGGCCTTTGTCCAGCAGTGGACGTCTTTCGGCTGAGATGATGATGATGATGATGATTTAGGTATAAACAGTGTATACTCACTCAGTTCCAATTGTCCAGTCTCCGCGTTCACCGTACTGTTTGGTCTATGATTGCAGATGTAAGCTCCAATTTTATAGCAATTAATAATGGACATTTCGTGCGAAGACACTGCTATTTGCACGCAACTACAGTCGCCAAGATTTAGATGCTTTTTGGAGCAATTCAACTTGGGTTCCCCTGGAGCCCACTTGTTCAGCACATGGGTTAACCGGCGGCCTGGCAACGCAAAACAATGTTAACATACTTGCGCAAGAATAAAACACTTTATTTAGAATTAAAGTGAATTAAAACCAGATTAGATCACTTGTAAAGCACACTATTATTTTAAAGTTATTTTAGTAGCAAACGCAATGTGTAACGAAATAGAAGCTACTTGTAAGAGCAGAAATACCTTCCGGGACGGAAGGCCCGCGTTGTTCGAGGAGACATACTGACTGCCATTACTCATACCAAACCGTACGCCGCTCAATTTCCCCGCGAACTAGAGTAACCTGTTGAAAAATCTCACCATCTACTGTCATTAAGCGGCCATTAAAATTGGGGTCTTAATACCCAACATGCAAGTGACTACTGTTTGACATTTGACCGTATAATATATCCAGCACGCGAAACACTTTCTCCAGTTCCTGTTCGTTGTTGGGGTAATACATCATGCCGCCCTCAACCGAGCACTTTCCCGCTCCATGGTTCCATTGCTCGTTATCGTAAAACTTGTAACAGTTTCCTGTAGGTATTCTGATGTAGTCATCCCGGTTGATGGAGGCTGAAGAGTTAAGAAAGTGTCAGAGAAAAACAAAGACTTAAATATAGTAAGTAACAGATACACAAACACCGCTAAAAACGGCACCGTCAAAACTACGCCAGAATCAAGCATGGCGCAGTTGCTGTCAGTCGCTACGGCGCAGATTTTCTAACGTTGATTTAATCTTGGAATGCGGGGAATAACTTTTGTTCTGGAAGTTTTCTGAGATATCATTTTTTTTTACTTTTCATACAAATTGATCAACTGGCCAAGTCAATTTGTATGAAAAGTAAAAAAAAACTTCCAGAACAAAAGTTGTTCAGTTTCGTGAGCCGAGTTATCACCCGAGTTATCACCCGAGTATATAATTGTTAACATAATGATCAGGACTTACCAACAAAACTAATATTGAATGTCGCTAGAACGAAGAGAGCAGCTATATTTAGCTTAGGTGTCATCATAGCGTGAACGGTGACAAACGCATGCATAGAACGAAATGAAAGATTTCTGAGTCAAGATATCCTTATAATGGCTATCGAAAGTCGTGAAGACTGACTTGGTTACGAGCAGAGAGACGAGCGGAGCGGTAGCAGTTTCCTATTTTAGATACCAACGCCGCCGCCGCGCCGCCACCACTGCCGCCGTATTTAAAGTAAAGTTATAAAGTAGGTACTTAGTTACTAGTAGGAAAAAGGCACGATAATTTGTTATAAATTGAATTATCTAATTCCCAATATTACAATAGTGTACACAGTAATTTTGATGTACCTACTGTAGACTTACTACGTAAGAAGCGACAAACTCCAGAAGCTGTTAAAAGCGACATAGTGGCATTAGAACCATAGTAGTTCTGTCAATATGTCGCATTTGACAGCTTCTCGAGCCTATCGCTTCTTACGTAGTATGAATAAGTACCTATACTATCTAATCTTTGTATGTTTTTCTCAGTTAAATAATATTATTAAAATGTGACGTCATCTTTCGTGTCAGATGTCTCTTTCATTTCTAACCTACCACTTTTGGAAAATAGGGAAATAGGTCAAGGGAATTTTGTCATTTTGTAAAATAAGAGTATTGAAATTGTTGTCATATTGTTACAGGTGGATGAACCGGCACAGTTGACCAGATGATCCTGAAGGAGAGGTATTTAGCCGCTTCAATTGTCTCATTTTGCTTTCGCTCTGTTTGTAATCGTTTGCATTCCAAGTTAACGTGAACCAGTAATTATGACGTGTGATACCATCAGAGCGGGGCTTCGCGAGTCGTCAACCAACTCTGATGAACGGCTATTACAGATTTGTGATAAAAAATATATTCAAAACCTCAATATCATTTTTGAAGACCTATCCATAGATACAGGAATGGGTTTGATGAAAAAAATATTTTGAGTTTCAGTTCCAAGATTTATTGTATTTTTTCTATTTTGTATGAAAATCTTAAAGCGGTTCACAGAATACATCTACTTATCAAGTTTCAACAGTATAGCTACCATAGTTTCGGAATAAAGTGGTTGTAACATACGGACGGACAGACAGACATGACGAATCTATAAGGGTTCCGTTTTTTGCCATTTGGCAACGGAACCCGAAAAACAATTTGTTTGTACTCGTACTACGAGTAATCTTAATCGAAGCGAAAAATGAAAAACATTTGGTCTCGAGCAGGGTTCGAACCCGCGCCGCGGCCACACAGGCGCCATTTTAGTTGTGCCACCGAATCTCTGTAGGAGCCCAATAAAATTCTGGCCAGAGTGCACACCACCCCTCAAAGAGTTCAAAGAGTTTATTTTTTAACTTTTGGATGTTACATCACATAATTATGTCATTTAAATTATCTTTTCTGGCTGAAAAGTAATAAAATAAAACCAATAAAACAACATCGTTATTATATTTATTAGTATCATGTTGTTTTAAAAGAGCTGTCTGCCGGACGCCGCGCACGGTGCAGCAGATAGAGACGGCCGAACCCTGGGCCGCGAACATACACTGAGAAATTTAACTGGTTAGTTATATCTGCAACATAGTGGTAGAACTCATATAACTGAACAACTATCCCTAAGGAACATAAGGTTGAAATCTCAAAATTCAAATTCAAGTTGACATAAGTAATAAGTTATTATAGTTAAAATACAAAAAAACTAAAAAACACGCTTTTAGCACGCACTAAAAATTACAAAAGTCACGTGCCAATTTCTTTCGTATTTGTGACAGCAAACCCTTTCATTTGATACCCATATCATGGGGGTGGATTTCAAACAGCCAGTCCGCCATCTTGAGGAGGCCGCCATATTGGATTTGTAATGACGTTTCTTAGCTAGTCATATATTTTCATCAGAACTCAGAGCGTGTGCAAAATTTTATCCCAATCAAAGACGGGGAAGTGGGTCAAATTAAAATAAGAAGATTTTTTTAATGGGGAGGCCGCCATATTGGATTTATAATGACGTTTCTTATCTAGTCATGTTTTGTCATCAGAACTCAGAGCGTGTGCAAAATTTCATCCTAATCGAAGACCGGGAAGTGGGTCAAATTAAGATACCAAGATTTTCTTACATACATAGTTACTTACAAGTGAAGCTAATATAAAACGTGTAAAAAGAGGCCGCCACGTGACTCAAGTTTGAAATAGTTTATAATTATTTTTGGGACTTCAACCTATGTTCCTCAGAGAAAGTTGTTCAATTTCATGAGTACTACCACTGCGGATAAACAACCAGTTATATTTCCCGGTGTAGGTATTGTCCTATTGCTGTACAGCGGCTCGTTTGCAGACGAAGGGTAGAGCCAAGGGGCAGTCACCGATGTACACGCTGCGGAAAAGGACGGAGATCTTCCCGCAGTGACAATTGCCCGAACAGGATTCAGGATGCGGCCCCCCCTCCAACCAATCCACGAACGCCTGCTCGAGGGGACGACCTGCAAACAAAACATACTTAAGTGCCCTCTTCCCGTCACGCGTATCTTCGTCCGCGGATCTGGTACGCATGCAGACTGCCCGCAATCTATCGTTTCGGCGCCGTAGCCTAGTTGGTAGAACGCCTGTCTACAAAGCAGAGGGTCGCGGGTTCGTATCTCGCCCGGAGCAAACATTCGTATATAAACAATTGTGTTTGCCTTGTTATGTGTTGTTTAATTATATAAAATTCCGTAAACCCTAATGGCAATTTCCGTATTTCTCGACAGAAGCCCCGATGGCCATTCGTTACGTAACTGGGTTGCCAGCATACTAACTGAAAACTGCTGACGGCAGGTTGACCGCGACCATGTCGGTTCTAAACAATCAGTTTTATTTCTACTGTGATGCGAAGGAAATGTTTGTCATGCGTGTGGCATACCATTTACCGGATTGCATTTGGCTTGGCTACAACAGCAACAACCCGACCTAAACTGTCTGGAATCGCCATCACCGGATACGGTGTGGAGGACTGGATGATGATGATGACATAACGAGTACCATGACCCGGTAGATCTATCAATCTGTTCGTCTGGAGCCAAGTAACTCGGATTAAAAATAACACTAAATTGAAAACCCCCGCCACAAAACCGTCACTTGATCCTTTCAACAACTAGAAGAGATTAATCTTCAAACGGCTGAAGATATTTTCTATAATCATAGCTAAGAACACTCTCGATTGTACATCTTGTAAACAAAAAAAAACTAGATCAAAGTCGACGCATCCGTGGAGCTACGATGCCACAGACAGACAGACAGACAAACTTATAATAAAACCCCTCTTTTTCGTCGGGGGTTAAAAGAACTTACCCTTTACAGTTTTGTAGACTCCGTGCTTCTCTAAGTCGGAAAATCCGGCAAATAATAATACGTCATCAGGTATGCCCAAGTCAGTCAGCACTAGGTTTAGTTCCTGCTCGTTGTCTGGGAGGTAGAGATCCCCTCCCCCTTCTGATTGGCAGATCGCTCGCGATGTGTTCCAGGCCTCCGAATTTTTATGATACTTGTAACAGCTCCTCAACGACGGTATGTGGTCATAGTCTACTCCGCATGCTTAAACATTTTAGTTAAATACTAGCTGTCCGCGTTGTTTTTTGACTTTTGCTTACAGTTTCCCGTAAGAATAAGATATTTTCCCGCAGTAAAAACTATTTAAGATATTGACAGGGGATATAAGGTACCACCTTGCAAAATTTCATTCAAATCGGTCCAACAGTTTCGGAGATTAGCCCGTACAAACAGACAAACAGAGAAACAAAAAATTTGAAAACAATCTGATTGTGTTCTATTTCACTTCTTACATCCCCCAGACTCGGTTTTTGGCATTTCTTTACCTATGTACAGATTTTCAACATCTAAGTTTTATTATATAGACTAGCTGTCTGCCCGCTGCTACGCCCGCGTTGTTTTCTGACTTTTCCGTAGTAATTTTTAACAAACCCACGGGAACTCTTTAATTTTCCGCCGTTAAAAGTATCCAAGATGCTGATCAGGGACGTAAAGAACCACCATGCAGAATTAGTACTTAAGTCTCAAATCCAAATAATTGTATCTTGTATTGTATCGACTTCTGTGTTTAAACATATTATGTTACGATACTGTCATAATTCCAACTAACGATATTTTTGCTGCATCACGCAAAAAACGTCACTACGAAACGTTTTACATCTGCTTACGACTGGCACAAAGGCACAGAAGAAAATAATAGTACTAACCCGTACAGAAAGGACACTCACCCCCCTGCGCCGTCATGAGTTCCCCGCCTGATATAGCGCCCCACGCCCCGCACCCCGCAGGCGCCGCGGGACTCCGCCGGTGGTGTTCGGGGGCGTTTTACATAGCGCCTAGCGCCATTGACTTGTGGTTGATATTCAGTTGTTATTCAAAAAGAAGTAGCTTGTCAAAACGCGTTATCTGTATGGAGTGACCGACCAGTGACAAATGCGCGGAAGTGACACGCGTGCTCTATGCCTCCCAAAAATGTTTTAATACTCTAAGATTTACAGATTTCGACGGTTCCTTGCTCTTCAGTTATATCTATAGATTCCTATCTTGTTGACATACCAGCATTCGTGGTTTTTTCGGCCTCTTTCACCACGGCTGGCCGACGTCGCTTGCAAATGAAGTCTTGAGTGTACAAGCAGTTGAAAGTCCTCAGGTACAGTTCTGGAATTATAAGAACCCCGCAACGGTTCGACTCGTCGTTTGGGTTGGGCCTATAGAAGCGACCCCACTTTTGGTACTTGTCGTGGAGTAAATGCCCTAAAATGATTATAATAAAAAAATAAACGGCCGAAAAGAAAGCAAATAATTTTGTGAGTGAACTTTCAATTAACGCCTATTTTAGATTTTTTCCCAAATTGATATGGTACCAATTTCGGGATTACCCTATCCAATAAAAAAAGATATTTTTTAAATCATACATACTCGTACATAAAAAAATACACGCGTCGACTTGAGAACCTCCTCCGTTTTTCGTAGGTTGAAAAGTTAATGCAGTACCATACAATACAATACAATACAAAAAGTCAGCGCAAAATCAAGCGATATTGCATATGTGTTCCGAAGGGCGTAAACCAGTGACACGCCAGAGCCCCCGTAAAAGGTGGCAACAGGCCATAAAATGGCTATCAGCTACCAAAGAGTTCAGGTTACACTCTACAGAATGCCCTTCGGCTGCGGGGCTGCGGTCGAATTGAAAATAGTAATAGAGACAGAACCCCCAGGCGACGTCTCCTTCACGATGTTTTCCATATCAACGCGCTAGGCCAAGGTCCGAGCATTTAACTGCCCCTAAACGCTTTGGTACATGAGTACGTACTCTAGGGTACAGCCTTCCGCTCCTCTGCAAGTCCGGAGAAGCTTGATTGATCGTACGTTTTCGACACAAGCGTTAGTTTAATTTTAAAAAATAAACCTTCCGCTTTACGCTGCGCTGACGGCATAAAAAGCACTCACCGTCCACAGCTCTGAACACTCCGAGCTTGTCCAGGTTAGAGAAGCCAAGAAAAATAAAGCCGGTAGTCCCGAGCGAAGTGTTGCGCAACCCGCTAAACACTTGCTCCAGTTCCGACGGGTTATCCGGGTGAAACAGTTCCGCACCATCCGACTCGCACTTGGCTTTCGCATTGTACCAGTTAATACCACTAGTTAATCCTGGGTAGTACTTGTAGTAGTTTTCTTCTACTTGTATGTAGGTATAGCCCTTCGGGCAAACTGAAAATTTCTTAGGTTAGTGTCATCCTACAGCTCACGGCGGCGAGGAGATTGCGGCGCGGTGAACGAGGAGTGACGGAAACAAAAGTAGGCGACTGTATGGAATATGATGCCACAGCTATTGCGGCTTGAACACGCGAACTTAAGATTGGAAGTCAACGGCCCTAGCTACTGCTAGCGTAAATTTACTTTTTATAAATCGAGGCGAGAATTAATAATCATTGAGCTTGGGCATGGACTTAAACCTGCCTCTCTTTGGCTATCCGGGCTACCCGGGTGGGCACTCTAAAGCACTCAGTAAGAAGCGTTATAGAGTTTCGTTGGGCTTGTACGGAGACTTGGTAGTACAATTGGTAGTGCTTGTGTATGGCCCGGATAGCCAAGGAGATGCGGGTTCGAGTCCCTGCCCAAGCTCAATAATTTTCATTTTTCGCTTTGATTTATGGACAGTGTATACTCACTCGGCTCGAATTGTCCAGTCTCCGCGTTCAACGTACGATTTGGTCTATGATTGCAAATGTAAGCTCCAATTTTATAGCAGTCAATAATGGACATCTCGTGCGAAGACACTCCTATTTGCACGCAACTACAGTCGCCAAGGTTTAGATGCTTTTTGGAGCAACTCAACTTGGGTTCCCCTGGAGCCCACTTGTTCAGCACATAGGTTAACCGGCGGCCTGGCAACACAAACAATGTTAAAATACTTGTGTAAAAATAAAACACTTTATTTAGAATTAAAATGAATTAAAACCAGATTAGATCAAATATTTTTAGATTCATAGAAAACAATTAAAAACGCAAACCTTCCGGCGGGACTTGAACCCACGACCTTCGGCCTATACGCAGCCAACGTGCTTACCAACTACACCACGGAGGGCATAAAGTGGTAGCGCCGAAATTCGTTCTTGCTTGTTTTCTATCAATCTATGACGTCACCATCATTATAGGCAACGACTTGGCACTAGCTGCAGCGTGCTGTAGCGACATCATACACAGTTCCCACGAGAATTTCTACATTCAGCCATCCCCACTAGGTGGAGGTTCCCCACCCTTAGGGTTGGATTTGTTTTTAAAATTTTTATTGTCCCTAATTCTAATTCTCTAATCGAAATGCTCTGTAAAATTACGCGTCGAACCCGGATTCAAACCCGCGACCCTGTGCTTCGGGCCTAGGCTACAGGGTCGTTATCATTACTCATACCAAACCGTACGCCGCTCAACCTCCCCGCGAACTAGAGTAACCTGTTAAAAAATCTCACCATCGACGGTCATTAGGCGGCCATTAAAATTAGGGTCTAAATACCCAACGTGTAAGTGATCACTGTTTGACATTCGACCGTATACATTCAGCGCGCGAAACACTTTCTCCAACTCCTGTTCGTTGTTGGGGTAATACATAATGCTTCCCTCAATCGTGCACTTTCCCGCGCCATAGTTCCATTGCTCGTTATCGTAAAACTTGTAACAGTTTCCTGTAAGTAATTTGACGTAGTCGTCCCGGTGGATGCAGACTGTGTCAAAGAAAAACAAATTATCGTCACCGGAAATATGACTTAATGTAAGGGACAAATCCTAATTGTTCAGGAGAGCCAAAAAACGATTGCAATTTTTATTAAAATGCTATATTTATTATATTTGTAATGCTATTTAAATGATATGTATAGCAATGTTTCTTTAAATTTGAAGCTCTATAACATAAGTAAGCTGAAAATGCAATAATCTGTGTAGTTTCAAAGATAGTCTGTCCCTTACGTTATTTTTATTTTTTTATATGTCCGTTACATTACGTTATTTTTTAGAAAATTAAGAATGAAAAAAAGTTAAATAATGTAAGTCTTAAGAAAACGTATGTGTACTAACGTAAATGTAATGTAAGAGACATTATATAATTAGGCAGAGAGTTACGCTATATAATGCGAGTATAGGAAAATGACACTTATAGCTTTGAAATTTAAGTTGATTTTATGGTATTCGGGATTATTTATTTTTGATCTATTTACTTTTCATATTTAAAAGTATACAGCAAAAATTTTCTTCAATAACATGAAATGAAATAAAGATATCTGTGTTGAATAATATCTCTTGTTCTATCTTTTTTCTAGGCATAGGATGTTAAATATTTATATTATATTACATATTTATAAGATGTTTTATTCAGTTAAAGAAAATATTGCACTAAGAAAACAATTTTGAACCCAAAAATAATTAACATAATAATTCGAAGAAGGACACTTAGAAATAAAACAGATGATTATAGTATTGAGTAATATAAAAGATGGACAAACAACATTACTTATTTATGTAGAACTAAAAGAAAAAGAAAATCGTATTTTAGATAGTTGTAACAAACAAAATGTAATGTTACATTAATACGGTAAAAATGGACCTTGCCTAAAACATAATCAGAAAATTAGAAAAGAAACAGAAAACTAAAGTGCTGCCATTCTTAACGAACAAGTTAATAATATTCAAATTGAAAAGCAGCTGGTACACACGGTATTTATATAGAGATGATTAAATACCTATGCTTAACTGTGATTCAATCAAAGACGAACTATTTTAGCTTATTAAATAAATAAATATTTTAAAACAAGCAGGAATACACTATAGAGATAGAAGAACTATTTTTGAATTATACATAAATCAAGAAACAATTGAAGAAATTGGGGAAAAAAAGAAAAAGCTAAGATCAAACAGGGGGTGAGACAAGGTTGTCGCTTATTTTCAATATTTTAGAAGTAAAGTGTGCTATTAGAAAAGTCTACCGTCATTTCGTATTTTAAATTTATTACTATTTTGTTTGTTCTACATTTTAGTTTATATACTTCTGCTCTAAACTTACAATAGTTAAATAATTATATGGTGGCTAACTGTTATTGGCTTAAGGTTGATCAAAACATGTATTTCTATAATATTATATTTATGCTGTTGTTATCCCAAATAAACAAATAAATAAATAAGTAATAGAGCCAGGAAAAGGGGGGAGTTAAATTCAACGGGGTCAATCTTCAATTTATTTGCTTTGTGGAATCTAGCAGCTATAAGTTCAAAAAAATTAAAGAATTAGTGACAGACATTAGTAAAGAACTATATAAACAAAATTGAAACTCTAATAACTACGAAATATACACCAAAACATAGCTCAATAACATTAAATTCAAACCCAATAGAACAGGTTATAGTTTTAATACCTTAAAAACATAATTACCAATGAATCTAGATGTACACCAGATGTAGTCGCTAGAATAGCGTTGGCACAAAGAGGTTCTAATGGCATCTTTTCAAAGCCCGAATCTCAAAAAGTGTTAGAAAACGCCTCGTCAAACTATACATCAGGAGCATTGCACTGAACTTTACGGCAATGAAACTTGGATAATGACACGTGACAGAAAAAAGATTGTAAGCCTTCGAGGTGCGGTGTTGGCGAAGAATAAAAAGAATCAGTTGAATGGAATAGTAAAGAAACTAAATATAATAGATACTACTTCGGGAATTTAGCATATTATCATTTAATGTTAGGGACTTTTAGTAACTCCAGACACGTAATTTAATTAGTATAAGGGACATTTTTGTAGAATTATTTAGAACTTTGGTAACCGTAAGGTACACTTTTAAATATTAGTGTCCTTTACAGTAAATAGTTACAATAATGAATACACCATTACATTAATAATTAATTTTACATAGGTTTCAGACGTACTTTGCATTACTTTTAAAAATAATTTTCTACTACATCTTTTACTGTAAAGGACATCATTTTAAAAGATATCGAAATTCTAATCATACCGGTGTATGGAGCGGAAAATTTGCAATCGAACTGTATATAAAAGTCATTTTCCAAGATTTGTCCCTTACATTAAGTCATATTTCCGGTGACGTTATTATGTCTTCAATTAAATATAGTTACAGATACACGAACGCCGCTCAAGAAACGGCACCATCAAAACTACGCCAGAATCAATCATGGCGCAGTTGCTGTGTCAGTCGCCAATCGACGACGCTGATTGTCTGACGTTGATTTGATCTTGGAGTGAGAGAAAATAAAAGCGGCGAAGTGCGAGTCCGACTCGCCCATCTAGGGTTCCGTATTATTAAGTAACATAATATAAAATTTCTTGTAGTTCGTTGTAACTTGAAATGTTTTAATAATAATGAAAGGGAAATTGCGGTTTACGATTTATGACGTATAAATAACTATTTATTAGATCTCGTTCAAACCAATTTTCGGTTGAAGTTTGCATGGTAATGTACATCATATATTTTATTTAGTTTCATCAATCTTTTACCACTTTGGAAGTGTCTCTCGCGCAAACTATTCAGCTTAGAAAAAATACGATATTAGAAACGTCAATATCGTTTTTGAAGACCTATCCATAGATACCCCAAACGTATGGGTTTCATGAAAAAATTTTTTTGTGTTTCAGTTCTAAATAGGGGAACCCCCAAAAATTCCGAATTACTTTTTTCTGAATATGAATATTGAATTTGAAAACTACGAAATATAGTAATTTCGAAATTTTTAAATAACGAAATATAAAAATTACGAAATTTTAAATTCCTAATATTACAATCACGAAGATTTGTTTTCCGGAATGTTAAATATACGAATGTTAAAAATTACGAATACCTACTTTAATATACGAAAAATAAAATACCTACCGATCTTTTATAATCACGAAAAATTAAAATCCCGATCGGAAATGTAATAATTCGTGATTTAGACAAAAACTTTATAAACTTCAAGGTTAAAATAAAAATATATACTGTTTACTCTATATATATATATATATAGAGTTTAAAAGTTTGGGATGCATGTAAGGTTTTTTGACAAAAAACTACAGGAGCGGGTGCGAGCAAAGCGAGCACGGGAGTTCTTGGCACCCCGACACAGCTAGGTTAGATTCGAAGGGTATGTCAGAAAGGAGCGCGGCGAGGGGAGCGAGCATGCATGCATGCTTGAATGCACGCTTGCTTGCCTGCATCCTTGCATGCTTGTTTGCTTCCTTACATGCTTGCTTGCTTGCTTGCTTGCTTACTTTCTTACAGTCGTTTAATTATATTTCTCAATATTTGATGATTACTTGTAAGTTAAATTCGGGAATTTGATTTTCGGAATATTAAAACTTCGGAATTCGTAATTTTGAATATTTGGTATACTAAAAATCATAAATTTGAAATATCGAAATTATAATATTCGGAAAATTGACTTTCGGATATGTTATACATCGAATGTTTGAAATTTCGTTATTCAACTATTCGTCATTTTCACTATTCGTAAATTTTAAATTCGTAAAAAAAATATTCGGAATTATGTAGTGTACTAAAACTCGGTCTCGAGAGGTGGACGGTGGGACAAAATACATCAACTTATAAAGTTTCAACAGTATATATATAAAGGTCTTATAGTTTCGGAAAAAGTGGCTTTCCGCTTGCGTTAACCGATTTTCCCGTGGGAATGAGGTATTTTCCCGGATTCCAGCGGTAAAAAGTGGCCTATGTGTTAATCCAGTGTGTCAGCTAACTTCATAGCAAATTTTATTAAAATCGCTCCAGGCGTTGTTATAAAAATACACACTCACATTATAAATTATTAAATTAGATAGATAGAAATTAAGAGGGAAATGTAGGTATATTTCTATGCATAAAAGTAGTAAATTAAGCAATATCCGGGCGGGTGGTGGGTATATAAATAGTAAATAAAATAATTATTTGTGATTTCAGAAAACTTCCACAACACGTAGTATAATATGATTTGTTAACGTAGGTAGGTAATTATTAGGACTTACCAGCAAAACTAATATTGAATGTCGCTAGGACGAAGAAAGCAGCTTTAGTTAGCTTATTAGATGTCATCATAGCGTGAACGGTGACAAACGTGCATAGAACGAAATGAAAGATTTCTGAGTCAAGATATCCTTATAATGGCTATCGGAATTCGTGAAGACCGACTTATAGTTATGAGCGAAGCGACGAGCGGAGCGGTAGCAGTTTTCTATTTTGTATGACAATCAAAAGTAAAGTAGGTACTTAGTTACTAGTAAGTAGGAAATAAACATGTAAGTTGAATTGAAAAGGAATTATCTAATTCCCAATATTACAATAGTGCACACAGTAACAGACATACTGAGTGCCAAGTGCGAGTTTTTTACTCACGAAACGCGCTCGATAACTACAACGTAAACGAGCATTTAGTATGGAGAAATTTTAGTTCAGCGAACTGTCCACAGATGGCGTAGTTTCAATTCCATACAAAATCGCGTTTACGCTCTCGCTATCGAGCGCGTTTACTTTGGTTGCAAAACTCGCACTCGGCACTCTGAATAAGTAAGTACCTATACTATCTAAACTATGTATGTTTTAGTCAGAAAAAAAATCTATGTTAAATAACCCCCGGCCCTCGACATAAAGCGTTGCTTGATCCACTAGAAAAGAGCTAATAATCTTCAAATGGCTGAAGATATTTTCTTTGATCATAGCTAAGAACACTCTTGATTGTGACACCTTGCAAATAAAAAAAACTGGATCAAAATCGGTGCATCTGTTTAGGAGCTACGATGCCACAGACAGGCAATCAGACAGACAGACAGATACACACGTCAAACTTATACCTAACACCCCTCTTTTTCGTCGGGTGTTAAAAATCATTTTAACGAACATAATACTCGTATTATTGTAATGTGACGTCATCTTACATGTTGGATCTCTCTTTCTAACCTATCACTTTTGGGAAATAGGTCAAGGGAATTTTGTCCTTTTGTAAAATAGGAGTATTGAAACTGTTGTCATATTGATACAGGTGGGTGAACCGGCAGAGTTGACCAGATGATCCTGAAGGAAAGGTATTTAGTCGCTTCAATTGTCTCATTTGCTTTGGCTCTGTTTGTAATCGTTTGCAAGTTAACGTGAACCAGTAATTTATGACGTGTGATACTATCAGAGTTGGTTGACGACTCGCGAAGGTGGAGACCGGCTATTAAAGATCTGTGATAATACTGGCTGTCTTTACGTTACACGTGCCAGGTGCAAGGCTCAACTCACATTGGCCACAGATTAATAAATCAAAGCTAAGCGCAGGCCAAGTTCCAGCAACAGGCCGCGCGCATTCCGTGCACTATTTACACGAACCGTTTCGACCCACTTTTGCCCCTCCTGTAGCTCAGTGCTAAAATTATACCTACGTAATTATATACAAGTACTAAATCAGTACCTACCTATGCCTAAAAAATAGCGTTATTGAATACCTACTCTACCATTTTTTTACTAAGATTACAATTTCAGGATTTTATGGGAAAAAAATCAAACATAGACCGAGACCGTATTTGAACTAACTTTTAAGTTTGTGAGAAAAAGCAGAAAAAAAAGAAAAAATACTTAATTGGTGTCTAAGAACTTGCGAGTTAGTAGAAGCGCCCATGACGTTCATACATAACACATCGGCAACGATTTGGCATGCTCAGAACAAGGTTGTCAAAGTTTTGCTGCGGAACATTGTTCCAGGTCTTTCTGAGGTGCAAAAATAGTTGGTCATCTGTAGCCAGATCTTAGGGGGCATCCCTCAGAGCTCTTCTTTGAAATATATTCCATGCGTTCTCAATAGGATTAAGGTCTGGTGATTGCGCAGGACATTCTAAGGTCCTAACACTGTGATCCAGCAGCCAAGCTGCTACGGTTCCCGCCGTATGTGCCCGGGCATTCTAAAAAGACACATGATGGCAGACAGTTATCGCTAACAGGTGCTGGGGCCCATAATCTTACCCCACAGGACACAAATGGGAAAAGATTTCCTGCTCATGCACGACAATGCAATGGTACGACTAATCAAGCTTTATCGGACTTGCGGGGGAGCGGAAGGCTCTACCCCAGAAGAGTCATGCACCAACGCGTCTAGTGGCGGGGACGGGGAGCCGGAAGAAACTCCATGCAATGCAATACATTCTGAAATAAATACTATTTAGATTGGTGACCTACGGATAAAATGTACTACCCCTGGTACACCCAGTTATTAAGAAGAGAACTGTGGGAAGAAAAAAAAGGCCCCCTTGGAACCACGGGGTTAGTACTATTATTTTCTTCTGTGCCGTAGCACAAACCCGTAGGTTCGTACCTGGCACGTGTAACGTAAACACAACCAGTATTATCACAAAATCTAGCACGTCATAATTACTGTTTCCTTGAAAATTTTTATGTTTTTGTATTCAATGATCCTCGTAATTTGCAGGTACAAGTAGGTATTATGATTTTCAGTTAATATATACGTTACTTGATTATATAATCTAAATAATAATATGATTGGAAACACGTTTTCTGAAAATTTTATCGATAGGAAATCAAAGGACAATATTCCGTTGAGTCATTTCCCAAAAGAGGTGGTTAGAAAGAGAGATCCGACATGTAAGATGACGTGTTATGTCCGGTTTAAAATGATTTTCATAGAAAATTTTGTTTTGGCAAAAGTAAAACAGCTTTGTTGAAAAACAAGTCAAATTTGTAACTGTGTACACTACTGTAATATTGGAAATTTAATAATTCCATTTTTATCCAACTTACATGCTTATTTCTCTTGATACGGCGGCGGCGGCATTGGCATATAAAGTAAGAAACTGCTACCGCTCCGCTCGTCGCTTCGCTCATAACTAAGTCAGCCTTCACGACTTCTGATAGCCATTATAGTCCGGTTCGCTCCAGTACTGAATGAAAAAATTCTATCTGTCATTCCTGTAAATGGCAACGACTCATACCGTTGGATTCATCTTGGTGTCCTGTACGTGGAACTGTCGGTCGTCAAGTTCTAAAGTGGTGGAGGGAGGAGGGGAGGGGTAATCAAAGTTGGCGAATTTGTACTTTTGTTTTTACGCTGTAATTTGAAAACTAGTGGACCGATTTCTTTGTTACTGGTATTATTTGAAAGTGTATAATATTACCTAAAAGACGTTCTTTTACATCGAATACGCCAATTCAGCGGTTACCGCGCAATAATACGAAACATTGAAAAAAGAAATTGTGTATAAATAATATCACAGATTACGCTAAATCTATAACGTTTTCGTGGAAACAATGTTTACTACTTTAATTCTAAAACAAATTACCTAATCAAAAAGGTAACAATAATTACTATATGATTTATGGTGCCTGAGCTAGAGCTAATTTACGAAACGTAGTCGTAGGATCACTATACTACGAGTACGCAAAAATAAGTAAATGAATGAGAAGAGATGGGTAAGTAATCACCATATTACTTTAATTATATATTTCAAGCTTACATTTTTCAAATAATACCTTGAAAAAAGACTTTACGTCGAAATAAAGAGGATAATTTTTTTTTGTTTTTCACTATTAGTAGTTTTGAATTTGCCTGTAGCATCTGACCCAAGGTACGTGACAAGATAAAACTTTTGTCAGGGGTAGATATTAGTAATACCTACCCATGATAAAAAAATAAAAGAAATCTACGGCGAAATAACCCGAGAAAAATTTTTTTAGGTTTTCACTATAGTATTTTTGACTTTCCCTGTAGCATCTGACCCAAGGTACCTGACGAGATTAAACTTATGTCAGGTGATAGATTTTAGTAATCCCTTTCCATGATGAAAAATTAAATGAAATTTACGTCGAAATGCCACGGAAAACAATGTTTTAGTTTTCACTATAGTTGTTTTAACTTTGCCTGTAGCACCTGACTCAAGTTACCTGACGGGATAAAACCTACATCAGAAGATAGATATCTGTAACACCTACCTATGATAAAGAAATAAAATAAATTTACGTCAAAATAACGCGGAAAACAATCTTTTAGCTTTTCACTATAGTAGTTTTGACTTTGCCTGTAGCACCTGACCCGAGGTACCTGACAGAATAAAAACTATGTCAGGGGATAGATATTGGTAATATCTAACCATGATAAAAAAATAAAAGAAATTTACGTCGAAATAACGCAGAAAACATTTTTTTAGTTTTCACTATAGTAGTTTTTAATTTGCCTGTAGCCCCTGGCCTAAAGTTCCTGACAGGATAAAAACTATGCCAGGGGATATTATATTGGTAATATCTACCCATGATATAAAAATAAAAGAAATTTAGGTCGAAAAAAAATAAAAAATAATAAAAAAATAATTATGTTTATTTTAGACAATTCAGTACATACAATTACATGTTAGTACAGTTTAATTTGTAACAATTAACGCGGAAAACAATTTTTTATTGCGTACTCTTAGTATATTGACCTGCGACTACGTTTAGTTAATTAACTCTAGCTCAGGCACCATAAATCCTATAGTAATTATTGTTACCTTATTGATTAGGTAATTTGTTGTAAAATTAAAGTAAGCAACATTTTTATCACAAAAACTTTATAGATTTAGCGTAATCTGTGATATTATTTAAACACAATTATTTTTTACTATGTTTAGTATTATTACGCGGTAACCACTGCATTGACGTATTCGATGTATATGAACGTGTTGTAGATAATGTTATACCCGTTCAAATAATACTAATAATAAAGAAATCGGTCCACTAGTTTTCAAATTACAACGTAAAATCTAGCGATCTTTGATTACCCCCCCCTCATCCCTCCACCACTTTAGCACTTGACGACCGACAGTTTCACGTTCAGGACATCAAGACGAATCCAACGGTAGGAGTCGTTGCCATTTACAGGAGTGACAGATGAAACTCAAGTTCTAGAGCACTTTTGGTCTAAAATGAACCGGACTATTATAAGGATAGCTTGACTCAGAAATCTTTCATTTCGTTCTATGAACGTGTGTCACCGTTCACGCTATGATGACACCTAAGATAAATATAGCTGCTTTCTTCATCCTAGTGACATTCAAAATTAGTTTTGTTGGTAAGTCCTGATCATTACGTTAACAACTCATATTATACTACATTAAATAACGCAAAACCTCTCGGGTGATTAACTCGGCTCTTTGGATTTTTTTTTTTTACTTTTCATACAAATTGACAATTTGACATGGCCGACTGATCAATTTGCATAAAAAGTAAAAAAAAATTGCGATTTCACAAAACTTCCAGAACAAAAGTTGTTTCACCGCATTATAGGTAGGTCGCCTGAAAGAGAAGGTAGCAACCTTAGCAATGGCAATCATGACTAGCTAAGAAACGTCATTACAAATCCAATATGGCGGCTTCCCCAAGATGGCGGACTGGCTGTTCGAAATCCATCCCCATGGTATGGGTATCAAATGAAAGGGTTTGCTATCAGGAATACGAAAAAACAGTCATGTGACTTAAATAAAGCGTGTTAATAGTTTATTTAAACTATTACATCCTAGCGTCTTTTAAGATATCCATAGTTGACGCTAGTAAAATAATGAGAATAGTGAGAATTTATTGTAGACTTTTTGACTTTTTTTTGTCTAGTTCTGACTGAGCTTAATTTAAGGATAATAAGTTGATTAATTTGAATGTTCTTACACGCTTTATATTAGCTTCACTTTTAAGTAACTATGTATGTAAGAAAATCTCTTGGAATCTTAATTTGACCCACTTCCCGGTCCCCGGTCTTCGATTAGGATGAAATTTTGCACACGCTCTGAGTTCTGATTTATATGACTAGCTAAGAAACATCATTACAAGTCCAATATGGCGGCCTCCTCAAGATGGCGGACTGGCTGTTAGAAATCCACCCCCAAATCAAATGAAAGGGTTTGCTATCAGGAATACGAAAAAAAACAGTCACGTGACTTAAATCCAAGATGGCAGACAGGAAGCGTGTTTTTTTGTTTTTTAAACTATGTATTATTTATTATCCAATATTTCGGTATATAGTAAGTAAGTAGGTAAGTAAAACGTAAAAGTATCCTCACTATTTACTAGTGTTACTGTTGAGCCGTTTACAAAGTTTTTTTTTATTAATTTGCTACTGGAAAATTTCCCATTGAAGACATAATAAGTTGTTTTTCTTTGACACTTTCTTACCTGCACTAACACACATTTTCACGGGTTTTCTCCACGATTTCGTTCAGCTCAATTTAAAACGAAATCATGGAGAAAACCCTTGAAAATGTGTGTTAGTGAAGTTAACAATTCCGCGAAAATCTAAGAATGTTCACTATCTTACCTTTTCAGTCTGCAACGAACAGGTCAACTACACCAAAATACCTATAGGAAACTGTTACAAGTTTTTCGATTACCATCATCCTAATACGTGGTACGTTGCCAAGGCAAGGTGTGAGTCTGATGGCGGCATGATGTATTACCCCAACAACGTTCAGGAAATGGAGACCGTGTTTGGCGCGCTGAATGTATACACACGAATGTCGTCCAACACAGAGAGTGATAAAATGCATATTGGGTATTTCGACCCTAATTTTGATGACCTCATAAAGACCGTGGATGGTGAGTTTTTTAACAGGTTACCCATGGCACAGAAGAAAATAATAGTACTAACCCGTACAGAAAGGACACTCACCCCCCCGCGCCAAAATGAGTCCCCGCCCGATATAGCGCCCCCCGCCCCGCACCCCGCAGGCGCCGCGGGACTCCGCCGGTGGTGTTCGGGGGTGTTTTACATAGCAACTAGCGCCATTGACTTGTAGTTGATATTCAAAAAGAAGTAGCTTGTCAAAACGCGTTTTCTCTATGGAGTGACCGCCCAGTGCCCAATATAAGGACACGTCGAGCCTACGTCATATCTACATCATTTTGCCTATTCATCCTCGTCGAATGCGTGTAATAGACAAAGATGAACAGCGCAAAATGACGTAGGCTTGTGTCAGTCACGTGGTCTAACGGTTAGACCTTGTTTTCTTGGACCATGAGGTTACCTAGTTCGCGGGGAAATTGAGCGCCGTACGGTTTGGTATGAGTAATGACGGCCCTGCAGTCTAGTTGGCAGTACGCCTGCCTTCGAAGCACAGGGTCGCGGGTTTGAATCTGGATTCGACGCGTATATTTTTGTCGACGTGTGGGGTATAGGATAGGTCTTCAAAAATTATGTTGAGGATTCTAATATCTTTTTTTAGGGTTCCGTAGCCAAATGGCAAAAAACGGAACCCTTATGGATTCGTCATGTCTGACCGTCTGTCTGTCTGTCCATCCGTATGTCACAGCCGCTTTTTTCCGAAACTATAAGAACTACACTGTTGAAATTTGGTAAGTAGATGTATTCTGTGAACCGTATTAAGATTTTGACACAAAAATAGAAGAAAAAAATAATTAATTTTGAGGGTACCCCATTAGCAATGAAAATTAAAAATAAATATATCAAACCCATACGTATACTACGTACGTACGTACTACGTACCTATGGATAGGTCTTCAAAAATGAAATTAGGGTTTATATTTCTGTATAATTTTTTTATGAACTGAATATTTTGAAAGAGACACTTTCAATATGTTTCCCCCCCTTTCTAAAATAAGAGAATAATAAAACTAAAAAAATATATAATGTACATTACCATGCAAATTTCCACCGAAAATTGGTTTAAACTAGATCAAGTTAGTAGTTTTTTTTAATACGTCATAAATCGTAACTGATACGGAACGGAACCCTTCATGGCCGAGTCCGACTCATACTTGGCCTTTTTATTTCTTTACGCACGTATATTAACATTATTTTGCGTTGCCAGGCCGCCACTTAACCTATGTGTTTACCAAGTGGGCTCTAGGGGAACCCAGGTATTTTTGCACGACTAAGTTTCTAAAGGATGGCTCGTGTAGTTGTGTGCAAATGAAAGTGGAGTCGTATTACAAATACTCAGATCACGAGATGTCCTTTATGGACTGCCATTATGGAGCTAATTCTTTCATTTGCAATCATAGACCAAATACTAATCGTTTGGTGGTCGCAGCGACTGGGGAATTAGAACCGAGTGAGTATACATACCTACACTGTTTATAAATCGAAGCGAAAAATGACCCCCGCCGCAAAACCGTTATATCCTTTCAACAACTAGAAAGGAGCTGATAATCAATATTTTCTTGGATCATAGCTAAGAACACTCTCGATTATGAAACCTCGCAAACAAAAAAAGTCTAAGTAGACCAAGACGGCGTCCTTCTTATACAATAGCAACGGGTGCCCCTTAAATTGCATAACATAAATATCCCTATTATGAAAATCCATAACAGACTTGCCATAACTTTAAATAGTATAACAATTAGAATCCATAATTTAAAAATACATATCATTAATTTGCATACTTATTAAAATCCATAATTCTATAATGATTCGAAATCATAAATTTAAGATATTTTGGTAAAAAAGAACATAGAGAAACAGCATTTTTGGTGATAAAAAATAATAATTTAATAAATGTGTGCTGTATTTTTCAAATTTACATTTTTTAACTTTTATACATACTGACAGTATTCGTATTGAATTTAGGGCTTTTAAATGTATGTGTTTCAAAATTATGGATTTTAATCATTATGACATCTATCGATTATGGATTTTCAATACATACATTTTCAATTATGGGTTTTAATATAGACCCAATAGCAACATCTGCGATCTCTGATCCGTCGGTTAAGCAGTGAACTATCAGAAGTGTTGCCTACTAGGTGTAATCCCTCGACTTTAACTTTAGATGTACCTAAGTATAAAATTTGAATTCAGCTAATAAGTAAATTAACAAAACACTTATTGATTCTGTGGCGGAACAAAGTTCAACAAATGCAAATAAATTTGTGATCATTCGCGCGTTTACTTGGGACAGGTCACAATGATACGAGTATTAAGCCTCCGATAGCCGAGGCATCATGTTCTACACAATCGACATTTGTTTCCATCGCTCGTCGTTCGCCGCGCCTTTATCGCGTCGCCGTGAGCTGTAAAAGTAACCACATAAGGATGACACTCATCCATCATCATCATCATCATCTCAGCCGAAAGACGTCCACTGCTGGATAAAGGCCTCCCCCAAGGATCTCCACAATGATCGGTCTTGTGCTGCCCGCATCCAGCGGCACACCCAGGATGACACTAACCTAATTCAATTTTCAGTTTGCCCGAAGAGCTATATCTACGTACAAATAGAAGAAAACTATTACAAGTACTACCCAGGATTAACTAGTCATATTAACTGGTACGATGCGAAAGCCAAGTGCAAGTCGGATGGTGCGGAATTGTTTCACCCGGATAACCTGTCGGAACTGGAGCAAGTGTTTAGAGAGTTGCGCAACACTTCGCTCTCGACCAGGCACTCTATTTTTGTTGGCTTCTCAAACCTGGACAGCCTCGGGGAATATAAAACTATGGACGGTGAGTGCTTTTTACACTGACAGCGTAAAGCGGAAGGTTTTTTCTTAATGAGGGGTTTTCAAGACGGCATTTATGATAAAAATGATAACACTAACATAACTCCCAACTCAAAACCGTTACTTGATCCTTTCAACAACTAGAAAAGAGCTGATAGTCTTAAAATGACTGAAGATATTTTCTTGGATCATAGCTAAGAACACTCTCAATTGTGACACCTTGCAAACAAAAAAAACTAGATCAATATCGGCGCATCCGTTTAGGAGCTACGATGCCACAGACAGACAGACAGACACACACGTCAAACTTATAACACCCCTCTTTTTGTCAGAGGTTAAAAAAAGGTTCCATTGACGTAAAATAGATGGCGTGCATGTCGAGTAATATGTCAAACGCGAGCCTATCAGACCATGAGGCAGGCGAAAAACTGGCAACACTTTTTTTGCACGCACTTTGTTGTGTTTTAAGTTCGTTTCGTGTTTTTGCATGCTGACTGAGTTGCGTTTAAACTTTATGTCATTTTTTCCTACCTTCACGCATGTCTACTTTATTTGACATAAGAGTTCAATGCAGCGCCATCTTTGACCATAATGAAACCTTTTTAGGGCTCCTTAGCCAAATGGCCAAAAACGGATAGCATGTCTGTATGTCTGTCTCTCCGTCCATATGTCACAGCCACTTTTTTCCAAAACTTTCTAAGAACTATACTGTTGAAACTAGGTAAGTAGGTCTATTCTGTGAACCGCATTAAAATTTTCACACAAAAATAGAAAAAAAAAAAACAATAAATTTTGGGGTTTCCCAATACTTAAAACTGAAACTCAAATATTATTTTTTTCATCAAACCCATACGTGTGGGATATCTATGGATAGGTCTTCAAAATTATATTGAGGTATCTTATATTATTTTTTCTAAACTAAATAGTTTGAGCGAGAGACACTTCCAAAGTGGTAAAATGGGAGTCCCACCCCCTGTAACTTTTAAAATAAGTGAATGATAAATCTAAAAAATATGAGGTCATAAATCGTAAACCGCAAATTTACCTTTCACTATTATTAAAACATCGATCAAAGTTACAACGAACTAGAAGAACTTTTATAATATTATGATTGAGTGTTCACTCAGAAAATTATTCGCTTGATTTTGTTGAAAAGTTGTTATTGTAACCTTTCAGGGCGTTTACTCCACGACAAGTACCAAAAGTTTAGTTCCTTCTATCCGTCCGACCCAAACGACGACTCTAACCGCTGCGGATCCCTCTTAGTTGCCGACCGATACCTCCAGGCTGTCGACTGCTACAACTATCAAGACTTCATTTGCAAGCGACGTCCACCACCCGTGGTGAAAAAGGTCGAAAAAGAACCGGAATATGGTATGTCAACAAGATAGGAATCTACAGATATACCTACCTACACTAAGAGCACAGAAGAAAATAATAGTACTAACCCGTACAGAAAGGACACTCACCCCCCTGCGCCTAAATGAGTTTCCGCCCGATATAGCGCCCCACGCCCCGCACCCTGCAGGCACCGCGGGACTCCGCCTTTGGTGTTTGGGGGTGTTTTACATAGCAACTAGCGCCATTGACTTGTAGTTGATATTCAAAAAGAAGTAGCTTGTCAAAACGCGTTTTCTCTATGGAGTGACCGCCCAGTGCTAAGAGCAAGGAACTCGCGCTTTGATAGAAATCTATAAATCTTAAGGTAGCCGTTCGAACCGAGCGTCAGCGACACTGACGCTGCGACACGAAAAAGGATAATGGACTCTAAAGTAATGGATTTAATAATGAAATACTCAAAAGTTGCCGCGACGACACAGCAGACCCCGGGAACGCCGCGTCACTGTCGCTTACCTCTAAAGTTCACCTTAAATCCATTACCTTAGAGTCCATTATCCTTTTTCGTGTCGCAGCGTCAGTGTCGCTGACGCTCGATTCGAACGGCTACCTTTAGGTATCTGTTACTACTCGTATATTTAATTGAAGACATAATAATTTGTTTTTCTTTTCTCAAAATACCTACAGGAGACTGTTACAAGTTTTACGATAACGAGCAATGGAACCATGGAGCGGGAAAGTGCACGATTGAGGGAAGCTTTATGTATTACCCCAACAACGAACTGGAACTGGAAACCGTGTTACGCGAGATGCATATACACACGCGAATGTCAAACAGTAGTCACTTGCACGTTGGGTATTTAGACCCTAATTTTGATGGCCGCTTAATGACCGTGGATGGTGAGATTTTTTGACGTGACAACGTCTTATAATTCGATGGAGCCGGCTGCACGCACGAAAAAGCATGACGCAATGCGGCGTTACCGCGCGGCTGAGGCGTAAAAACCTGCTAGAAAAATGTAGCATCGAAATCACAGAACATTTAAAAGAGGTTAGAATGGCGATAATGCGCCGTCCGTATGAAATCCGGTGTCGCCGATTCCACCCCACCTTTCACCTCCACTACATCTGTACTTCAATAAAGATGAAGTTTACGCACATATTTGCAATTTCAAATCTAGCCAATAATAGCGCCGCTCAATCACGCGATTTCAAATAAAAACGAATCATACGCATGCACGCATACCGATGTACATTTTTATAGCTATGTGTGAGTTAGACAGCGCGATCACAGCGCGATCGCGTCTTTGCGTGGAGTATGAGCGTTTGCTCATAGTCTAGGCGCGCCGGCCCCGCACACAGCGCCGCCCTAACCTCTTTTAAATGTTCTGTGATCGAAATCAAGAAAATTGAAGTTTTTGAATTTGATTTAAAGGCGTGAAATTACCGAACTTTTGCCAAAAAAGTTCAATTTTCATGCAAAAAGTAACGTTTATTTTATTTTGCTTAGAAAACGACTTCAACACTGTAATGTAGCACAAATAAGATTTAAAATACGCAAAAGTAACGTTTTGAGTCGTGTAATGTGCTCAAAAATAACGTACAAAGTTACAATACTAACGTTCTGGCAAGATTACCGCCGCAGGTCGCGCCGCCGCCGCCGCCGCGCGAAGCTGTGGCCAGGGGATTAGAAGTGATCTAATCTGGTTTTAATTCATTTTAATTATAAATAAACTAAAGTGTTTTATTTTTACACAAGTATGTTAACATTGTTTTGCGTTGCCAGGCCGCCGGTTAACCAATGTGCTGAAAAAGTGGGCTCCAGGTGAACCCAAGTTGAATTGCACCAAAAAGCATCTAAATCTTGGCGATTGTAGTTGCGTGCAAATAGGAGTGTCTTCGCACGAGATGTCCATTATTGACTGCTATAAAATTGGAGCTTACATTTGCAATCATAAATCAGATCGTAAAAGTTATGTGAGAAACACAAATTTCCGGAACTCAAAGAGAGTATGGGTGCCGAGTGAGTATACACTGTTTATAAATCGAAGCGAAAAATGAAAATCATTGAGCTTGGGCAGGGTTTTGATCCCGCATCTCCTTGGCTATCCGGGCCATACAAAGAGTTCAGAGAATTCATTTTTTAACTTTTATCTATGCACTAGCTTCCCGCCGCGGCTCCGCACGCGCTAATAGTTTTTCCCGTGGGAATGAGGAATTTTCCCGCGGTAAAAGTTAGCCTATGCTCTTCCGCAAGGTCTATTCTATCTTTATGCCAACTCCGCCCGCTTTAACAATTGTTCCCGTGGGAATGAGAAAATTTCCCGCGGTAAATTGTAGCCTATGTTCTTTCGTAAGGTCTATTCCAACTTTGTGCCAAGTTTCACTAAAATCGGTTTAGTTCTTTCGGAGCATTTTCAATTATTAGGAATATTTTACGTATTTTTTTCACACCTTGGGTTACATTATTGAAGTTTTAGTAAGGATCCCTAATTTTTTTGAAAATAAAATATAGCCTATGTTACTCAGGGTGAATGTAGCTTCCCAACAGTGAAAGAATTTTTGAAATCGGTTCAGTAGTTTCGGAGCCTATTCGATGCAAACAAACAAACAATCAAACCTTTCCTCTTTATAATATTAGTATAGATTATAGGGGCTCAAAACAAATATGTATGTAGAAGTTTACATGCATTTTTAAAGTACTTTTACAATGTTTAGCATATGTAGTTTTACAGTACCAATGAGTAGTAAAGGTTGATACCTACCAATATTGCAATCAAAGAACAAAGCTTTGTGCAGAAAAAAGGAAAATTAAAATGCTCAAGCCATAATCCTCCCCAACCTGTAGCTATATCTTCGGAATTACAACGCGACCAGTGTTCTTTCTATAATAGCAATCTGATACTAACTTTTTTGATATAAACTAAGTCGAAAGACCCCACCGTTTGGCTACACGAGAGGGGAGGATTATGGCTTGAATATCAAGCTACAAACAATCCTCCCTAAACTATAGCTATATCTCCGGAATTATAATAGTACTAGTTTTCTTACAATGATACCAATGAATACCAAAGGAGTAGTAAGTTTTTGCATTGTCAGAATGGAATTTCATTAAGGTTTTATAGGGAAGGATTATACCTTGAAGGACATTAAATTTGGTAGCTATATATGTTTTTGACGGTAAACAAATCGATCTAGATTGGTCTTGTTTGGGAAAACCGCGTTTTCGAGTTTTCATGCGGTTTTCTTTCGACGCAGAATTTGGTCGATAATATCGTTCTGCCGGCCACTGTCCGTCTGGTCCAGCGGGTTCAGACGCGGACGGCTAGAAACTAGTGTTACGGGTTCGAATCCCGCTCGGTGACTTACTTTAATTTATTTTTATATATTCCCGAGAAAAGGTCGATTGCCCTACTAGTGAATTATAAAAGACTAGCGACCCGCCCCGGCTCCGCACGGGAAAATGGTTATTGTGGGTTATCCTTCAGTATATTATGCATGTATTATACATATAAACCTTCCTCTTGAATTACTCTATCTATTAAAAAAAACCGCATCAAAATCCGTTGCGTAGTTTTAAAGATTTAAGCGTACAAAGGGACATAGGGACATAGGGACATAGGGACATAGGGACGGAGAAAGCGACTTTATTTTATACTATGTAGTGAAGTACAACAAGTGCAAATATTTGTGATCGTTCGCACGTTTACCTACTTAAGATAGTTCACAATGACATTTAAGCCTCCGATAGCTGTGGCATCACTATCACTATCACTATCACTATCACTATCACTATCACTTCACTATCACTATCACTACATATTATAAAACAAAGTCGCTTTCTCCGTCCCTATGTCCCTATGTCCCTATGTCCCTTTGTGCGCTTAAATCTTTAAAACTACGCAACGGATTTTGATGCGGTTTTTTTTAATAGATAGAGTGATTCAAGAGGAAGGTTTATATGTATAATACATGCGTAATATACTTAAGGATAAGCCACAATAACCATTTTCCCGTGCGGAGCCGGGGCGGGTCGCTAGTGTTCTATAAAATCGCCTACATTTGTTTCCATCGCTCATCGTTCGCCGCGCCGCAATCGCTATAAATAACCACACAAGGATGACACTTTAGACCACGTGACTGACACTAGCCTACGTCTTTTTTTTTTCATTGACCTATGCTTGAGTCGAAAAAGTACGGATCAAGCTTCACCGGACTTGCGGGGGAGCGGAAGACTCTACCCCAAAAAAAGTCATATAGGTACCAACGCGTCTAGGGGCGGCTCGAGGGAGCCTCGGACCTCGGCCTAGCGCGTTGATACTGAACAACATCATGAAGGAGACGACGCCTGAGGGGCTCCGTCTCTGATTATCAATTCTGATTTTGGTTATGGCCGCGCCCCCACCGGCGGGTACGGGCGTTGTTACCTGAAGGGTAATTGTTACCTACCTGAAGGGACGAGCCTACGTCATTTCTACGTCATTTTGCCCATTCATCCTTGTCGAATGCGTGTAAAAGACAAGGATGAACAGCGCAAAATGACGTAGGCTTGTGTCAGTCACGTGGTCTAATTGTAAGATTTTGTTTTCTTGGACCATGCACTAATCTAAGAATTTTTCAGTGTGCCCGACGGGCTATACCTATATAGAAATACCAATACCAAAAGAAGAAAACTCAACGACGGCCCCTAAGTAAAAACGGACTACCTGCAAAAACTAATTTTACAGGAGTATGGTAAAGGAAAATAATGAATATTTTTCTTGATTCTTATTATTTGTGATGAAACTTGGTATAGTGATTTATAGTATATCTATGCATTATATAAATGAAAGACAGTTGCAAAAGTTGTTTTATTTACGGAGATATCTTTATTTATTTTGTTTAAAAGCATGCGCAATGTATGATCTACCACATAACGGTTTTACATCAAATTACAACTTGAGAAAAACTATGCTTTTTTTATTTAATTAGCTTTAAATATGTCAAAGAACTAGTTTATACTATTACAGCTTTAAAATTATGTTTTGTAATGTTTTTTTTTTCTTAAATTTGCAACTATCTCATTCTACGTCGTTCATATATAGGTACACGAAAGAAAAGTTATTTACCACAAATTTATAAATGAAACAAATCAATTAAATCAATATTTATTTATTTATTAGAAGAATTTATAAGAAGAACAAGCAAAATATGTTGGAAATGTAAACAGAATTAACAATTGAAACACAGTGAAAAAGTAAACTTTTAGAAAAATTAAGAAGAGCTTAGACATAGATACCACTTAGATGCTTCAAATGCTTGACGTTGACGCTACATCAAACGATGATTGACTCCTTGGACTCAAAGGCAAATCCTATTGGGTTCTAAAGTCACTAAATTCAATATTATTAACACGCTTTTATTAGGTCCACTTGAAATTTTTCTATTTATTATAAGTACTCTAAGGTCCACTTGTATGTAACTTTGTATGTAATGGAATCTAAGGTAACTAATTTATCTTTCACGAATCCATGTCAAGTTGCGGGTCTCGAATCCAAATAAATGTTACGTTACTGTCATTATTCCAACTATCGATATTTTTGCTGCATCACGCATAAAAACGTCACTACGAAAGCGTTTTTACATCTGCTTACGGCAGGCACAAAGGCGCGGAAGTGATACGCGTGCTCTATGCCTCCCAAAAATGTTTTTATATTCTAAGACTAGCTGTATTTTGTTTTTCGATTTTTCCGTAGTATAATTTAACTATCCCACGGTAACTCTTTAATTTTCCGGGATATAAGTATCCAAGATGTTGATCAGGGATGTAAAGACCTCCATTCAAAATTTCATTCACATCGGTCCAATAGTTTCGGAGATTAGCCCGTACAAACAGAGAAACAAAAAAAGGAAAATTGTCTGGATATTATTTCACTTCTTACATCCTCCTGACTCGGATTTCATCTTGACCTCTACAGTTTTATTATAATAGAAATAGAAATAGAGATAGAGATACAGATACAGATACAGATGGAGATACAGATAGAGATAGTGATAGGGATAGAGAAATAGTAATAGAAATAGAAATAATCTTTATTTGCATAAAACATTGTAATGAGGTGACAGTGTAAGCAAAGATGTACAGATTTATAGATTCCTATTATAGCGCGAGTTCCTAGCATTGCAAATAATAACTCATATCACTAACATAAACACAAAATTTTCATATAACACCACTTGATGACGGTAACAAGATAATAATAGGCGATTAACTAAGATTTAACTTACTATGCCGACGTTACCTATAGATTCCTATCTTGTTGACATACCAGTATTCTATTGTTTTTCTGTCACCACGGCTGGCCGTCGTCGCTTGCAAATGAAGTCTTGAGTGTACACCCTACAACTGAAAGGCATAAGGAGCCGTTCTGGAACGTAGAGCGCCCCACAACGATACGACTCGCTGTTTGGGTCGGGACCAAAGTAGGAACTCCACTTTTGGTACTTGTCGTGTAGGAGACGCCCTAAAAAGATTACAATAACAACTTTTCAACAACAAAATAAACCACCGAAAAAAAAAGCAAAGAAAATTTCGCTATTTGGTCTTTCTGTGATTGCCAAAACGCGTCGTGCGCGTTTTCATTAGAGCCATAACATGAACTTCGCCATGTGGATGTTTTACTGTGACCACAACGCGTTGTGAGCTATTTTTCCGCTCACTTAGCGTTTCCGATGTGAGTGAACACTCAATCGTTCCCTATTTTGTTACCTTTAGGGTTAGATTTTTTTCCAAATTGGATGGTACGAAAAAAAGAATTATCGAAATCTGAACACTCTGTTAAAAGTTACGCGTCGACTTGAGAACCTCCTCCGTTTTATGTCGTTTAAAAAGTTAATGCTGTACCATACAATACAATACAAAATTTGGGCGTAAAATCAAGCGATATTGCATGTGTTCCGAGGGGCGTAAACCAGTGACGTCAGAAACCTCGTAAAAGGTGGCAACAGGCCATAAAATGGCTATCAGCTACCAAAGAGTTCAGGTTACACCCTACAGAATGCCCTTCGGCTGCGGGGCCGCGGTCTAATTGAAAATAGTAATAGAGACAGAGCTTCAGGCAACGTCTCTGTACTGGATAGTGGGTGCTTGGCACAAACCCCCGGACTACCCAATGCGTACACGAAATAATAAAACGGTTGGTTCTCGAAGAGACAGTATAATTTATTCGGTAAAAATCGGTACAAAAAGTGGACTGTAATAACTAGTTCGATCACGGTGGAACAACACTATTGACAAAAATCGATGGTAACGGTACAACACTACGGTCGGTGAGAAATTACTACAATATGGGTACAGCACTACGGTGACAGGTTAGAATAACGCGGCACTTTCAAAACGGTAGGTATTCGATTTCACACGGCTCACTATTATCACTAACACTACTGCACTGTACTCGCGGTTAATTATTGTAGTCGGTTGTTTCTTCGGTTTCGTTCGATCGCTCCGATTAGCTCGACTGAACTGACTTTTGGAACTGACTTGCTGGTTCGGGATGCGGCCGGTTTAAATACTAATTCCCGCGGAAACTTCCAGACCGCCATTCATTCTCGAAGTCTGATGACAGCTCTGGACGATATATCGATCCCTTTCGCACAGTCATCTCATCTACTTCCGGAAAGTTCGCTATTCACGGCGTATGTCGCTCATAGTCGGTCGGTCTCTATTTCCGGAAAGTTCGCCATTCATGTTCATATGTCGTTCCTTGTCACATAGTCTGTCGGTCTCTCTCTAGCTTCCGGAGAGTTTGCTTGACGTCTCGAACGATTGGCTGTCATCGAACTTTCTTGACGTTTCTACCAATAGCGTGATCGATGGGTTGCCAACAATCAGCGGTTGCAACGTTCGGATACATTTACGGTGTTCAATCGGTCGGTTTTAATGCGATGTCCGTGTTCGGATACATTTCTGTATTTCGTCGCGAACATACTCCCGCCGTGCGCCGTCGTCATTGGCGGCGCATCAACTCCGGTGAAGCGACGAGCAGTTCTTCAGCTATCGGTTGTATAGTCGGTTGCTTTGCAGTGCGACTCCCGCCGGTGTTGCAATACGGGATACGGTTCGGTCTTGCGGTGTTACACGGTGAGCTGGCGATACACGGTGACTGTGCTCGGTTCTGTTGTCGGTGGACCCTCCCGCCGGTGATGCAGTGCGAGATGAGGTGCGGTGTGGCGGTTAAAGACGGTTCATACGGTGAGCTGGAGACGGCGAGCTAAAGGCATGGGGACGGTGTTCGGTTCTCCAGTTCTCGATGGGCTCTCCCGCCGGTGATGCAGTGTGGGATGAGGTCGGTTGCGGTCGGTGCACTCGCATTTGTGGCGTCGAAACGGTTTCACGGTTAACTGCCGGTGGATGAAGTCCGTAGCAGTAGTTGACTCGACGTCCTGCGCTTCGGTTGTTCACGCCATGGAGCACCCATCCTAGCGCGGTGAACGATGCTACGGGTTGGTCAACTGGTCCACTCTTGACGATACTGGTGACCAGGAACTGCCAGTTGTCCTGTCCAATCAGGATGGTCGGTTTTCCGCCTTCATACTGGAGTTTTTCGGTGATACCTTTCAGGTGGTCACAATGTTCCAGGTCTTCGGCTTTAACAGTTTGCGGTGACAGCTTCAGTTCGTCGATGGTTCTTGCCTTCATCTGGAATGCACCTCCCAGACCTTCGATTTTCAGGGTGACTCTTCTTGAGTTCTCGGTGTTAAGCTTCACCCCAGCAACGGCTTCGATGTCGAGTGGATCCCTCTGTCCTTGGCATCCGATCTTCTGTGCGATCTTCGAGTCGATGAGAGTTACGGTCGATCCATCATCCAGCAGCGCGAAGGTGTTTACGGAGCCTCGTGGTCCTGAGATCTTGACGGGAAGTATCTTCAGGAATGCGTACTGCTTCTCTGATGATGCGGTTGCCACTCGTTCTTCGGTTTGTTTTTGTTTCCTCTGGTAGTGCAGCAGAGGATGGTGGGAACCTTTGCAGTCGTTAACAGCGCATGGTTGGTATTTGCATCGGTGCCCTGGCATTCTCTTCTTCAGGCAGCGGAAGCACAAGTTAAACTTCTTGGCCATCTTCCATCGGTTATCGGAATCGGCAGTCTTGAACTTCTTGCATTCCTTTTCTTCATGGCCGGTTGCTTCGCACAGGATGCATTTCTTGACAGGGCGGCGAACTTGATGCAGCTTGCTTTTGACAGCTCGGTACAATTTCGGTTTCTTCTCCTCGCGGCGATGGTCGGTATCGGTGTGCCTTTCCTGTCTTCTTTTTTCTTTCGGTTCAACTTTTTTTTCGATTATGTTGAACGTACGGTGATGTTCTCGGTTGCTCGATCGGTTAAATGACAGTTTGCTGCCATATTTTGGGGAATTGTTGGAGCTGATCTTCTCCAATGGCGCATATTTCCCACACTTGCTGGCTTCCTTCTCGATGAACTGGCAGAACTTGACGAGGTCTGGTACATCTTCTGGTTGATCCTCCTCATAGTCGTACCACTTGGAGCGCAGCGGCGCGGTGAGCTTCTCCACCAATGTCCTCAGCACCTCGGTGTTATATAGGTAGTGGTGACGCTTCAGGACTTGAAAAGTAGCCACGCTGTTCTGTACCTTGCATGAGAACAGGCACACGTCTTGTGGAGCGTCGGTGAGGCGCGGTAGTTCTCGAAGAGCTTCTAACTCGGCGAGGGCGATTGCGTCCGGTCTCCCGAATCTAGTTTCCAGGATCTTCATGATTTCCCCCGGTTTTCCATTCACGATGAGCAGACGGTTCACGGCTTCATGTGCTCTGCCTTTCAGGGATCGGCGCAGTCTGGCGATATTCTCTATTTCGGTGAAGTGACCCTCGGTTTCATAGTAGGCAGCACGGTAGGCGAGCCAGTCTTGATACGCCCCGTTGAAGAAGGGCAGTTCCGCCAGGTATAGTGGAACTGCAGGCGGTTGAGCGGAGCGTGCTGCGAGGGCGATGGCTTCGGCGAGTTCGGTCAAGCCAATGCGGTCTTCGTTCTTCGATTTCTCGGCTTTGGGTCTCCCCAACCTCGGTTCTTCGGTTTTCGGTTGAGGCTGGACGGTCTTCGGCTGAGCGGCATGCGGCTGAGCATCAGCGGTGTTGCGATCCACGGTTCTTCGGTATTCTTCGTACATGTCTTCCATAGAGTCGCATGGCTGGACTCGCGAATGGGCGTCAACCCACTGTCGAGTCCTCGGTTGCTCGTTGACGGATGCGGCTTCTTCGTCTTCGTCATCGTCGTCTTCGGTCTCGATACGACGGACTTCAGCTTGGGCGAGCTTTATTTCGGCTTCGGCAATCCGCTTGTTATTTTCGGCGATCCGCTTGTAATCTTCAGCCATCTTTCTTGCATTCTCCAGCTCGATTCTTGCAAGCTTCTCCATAGCCGCGGCGAGGCGCTTCTCGCGCTGCGATGCCTTACTTGCTCCGGATCCTCGGGACATCACTTCTCCACGGTCCTCTTCTTGTGCCGGGGTCCGGTGTGCTGGCCCTGGGAGCGGCTGGTCGGTTAGAGCCACTCCACCCGTCGGCATGTCGTCGGTGCTCTGACGCGTCAGATAATCCAGATCTTGGATTATCTCCTGGTGATCTCTCCCCGTTTTCGACCTTGTGATCGGCATTTTCGACAGGGTTTCACGGTACACTATTGACACGGTTACACTAGTACGCGGTCGCACTAATTGTTCAGAGTTTATTTACAGTCAATCGGTTAATTTTGTCTGTACACTCTGGCAACACTACGCGGAATGTCAATAGTTCACTTTACGTACACTTGGTAACAGTCACTATTCACTTTTATGTAAACGGTTCACTGTCCGTCGAGATCCGGCTCGAAGGACCACTATGTACTGGATACTGTCGCTGATTCAAATCCGGCTCGAAGGACCACTATGTACTGGATAGTGGGTGCTTGGCACAAACCCCCGGACTACCCAATGCGTACACGAAATAATAAAACGGTTGGTTCTCGAAGAGACAGTATAATTTATTCGGTAAAAATCGGTACAAAAAGTGGACTGTAATAACTAGTTCGATCACGGTGGAACAACACTATTGACAAAAATCGATGGTAACGGTACAACACTACGGTCGGTGAGAAATTACTACAATATGGGTACAGCACTACGGTGACAGGTTAGAATAACGCGGCACTTTCAAAACGGTAGGTATTCGATTTCACACGGCTCACTATTATCACTAACACTACTGTACTGTACTGTACTCGCGGTTAATTATTGTAGTCGGTTGTTTCTTCGGTTTCGTTCGATCGCTCCGATTAGCTCGACTGAACTGACTTTTGGAACTGACTTGCTGGTTCGGGATGCGGCCGGTTTAAATACTAATTCCCGCGGAAACTTCCAGACCGCCATTCATTCTCGAAGTCTGATGACAGCTCTGGACGATATATCGATCCCTTTCGCACAGTCATCTCATCTACTTCCGGAAAGTTCGCTATTCACGGCGTATGTCGCTCATAGTCGGTCGGTCTCTATTTCCGGAAAGTTCGCCATTCATGTTCATATGTCGTTCCTTGTCACATAGTCTGTCGGTCTCTCTCTAGCTTCCGGAGAGTTTGCTTGACGTCTCGAACGATTGGCTGTCATCGAACTTTCTTGACGTTTCTACCAATAGCGTGATCGATGGGTTGCCAACAATCAGCGGTTGCAACGTTCGGATACATTTACGGTGTTCAATCGGTCGGTTTTAATGCGATGTCCGTGTTCGGATACATTTCTGTATTTCGTCGCGAACAGTCTCCTTCACGATGTTTTCCATATCAACGCGCTAGGCCAAGGTCCGAGCTTCCCTTGAACCGCCCGTAGACGCTATGGTATACATGAGTACGGAGATACGGGGTAGAGCCTTCCGCTCCCCCGCAACATTCCAATCAAGCTTATCCAAGCTTGATTGACCGTACTTTTTCGACACAAGCGTTAGGTCGATGATAGGTTATCATTTTGACAGTTTTAGAAACAGAAAAAAGTTTCAAGGTCATAAGAGATGGCGCTACACTGAAATCTTATGTCAAATAAAATAGACTTGCGTGAAGGTAGGAAGAAATGTCACAAAAGTTTGTCGCAAAAGTCACTGATAAAACGAATCAAAAGTTTAACGCAACTCAGCATGCACAAAAAACACGAAACGAACTTAAAACACAACAAAGTGCGTGACGTGATGACGTGCAACAACAGTGTTGCCAGTTTTTTCTCTGCCTCATTGTTTTGATGTTCATACGTCTCGTGTGTGTATTCGTCGAGTCACCACATCGACATTGGCAAAATACGTCTCCCAAGACGTGAAGCCATATTTAAAAAACAAGCTCGCGTTTGACATATTACTTGATATGCACGCTATCTATTTGACTTCAATAGAACCTTTTCTTTTTCTTAAATGCCATCTTGAAAACCCCTCATTAAAAAAACCCTTCCGCTTAACCCCCTGGCCACAGCTTCGCGCGGCGCGAAACTTGCCAGAACGTTAGTATTGTAACATTTTACGATATTTTCGAGCCCTTTGCGTTACTTCCGCGTTACATGATTCAAAACAAAAAGTTACTATAACGTATTTTTAATCTTTTTCGTACTAAATTACAGTCTTGAAGTCGTTTTCGAAGTAAAATAAGATAAATGTTATTTTTGCATGAAAATGTTTTTTTTTTTCACAAAAGTTGGGTAATTTCACGTCATTTAAATCAATTTATTAATTTCGGGTGGTACATTTTTCTAGTAGGCTTTAGATATTAAAAAAATTAAATTCTCTCATGTTAATTTTTACTATGGGTCACTAGCGACATTCCGCAGTCCGAAGGTCGCGTCGCGCGTCGCGCGAAGCTGTGGGCAGGCCCTAACGCTGTCAGTGTAAAAAGCACTCACCATCCATAGTTTTATATTCTCCGAGCTTGTCCAGGCTAGAGAAGCCAAGAAATATAGAGCGACTGTTCGCGAGCGAAGTGTTGCGGAAGCCGCTCAACACTTGCTCCAGTTCCGACAGGTTATCCGGGTGAAACAATTCCGCACCATCCGACTCGCACTTGGCTTTCGCACCGTACCAGTTAATATGACTAGATGCTCCTGGGTAGTACTTGTAATAGTTTTCTTCCATTTGTAAGTAGGTATAGCCCTTCGGGCAAACTGAAAATTGCTTAGGTTAGTGTCATCCTTATGTGGTTACTTTTACAGCTCACGGCGACGCGATTAAGGCGCGGCGAACGATGAGCGATGGAAACAAAAGAAGGCGATTGTATGGAACATGCCACAGTTATCGGAAGCTTTATGTCATTGTGACACTCACACTGTTCTGTTGATGGCTGTAACCTAAACATTGACACTATCTTACTCGGCACCTGTGTCTCCTCGTGCAGCTTGAACTTAAGAACGAAAAGGGACAGGTGACTGCCAACCTAAATTAAGACACGTCAAACTTCGATTTTACGCGAAATTTAGCAAGAATTTGAAAACACCCCGACTAAATTAAGCTGAATTTGACAGCTGCGCTGCTTATTTTAATTAATAATATCATTCATTCAAAATTAAATTTATTCATCTCCCCATCATTTTCGATTCCCATTATGAATGAAAGAGACCAACGAACTTAAATTTAGATATATTAGCGGCCACGCTGAATTGAGCCCAGTGCTTTAGTAAATAAATAAATGATATTCATTTTTAACCTGTAAGTTTGACGTGTGTGTCTGTCTGTCTGTGGCATCGTAGCGCCTGCGGATGCGCCGATTTTGCGAGGTTTCATAATCGAGTGTTCTTAGTTATGAACTTATGATCCTAGAAAATATTTTCTACCATTTGAAGATTATCAGCTCCTTTCTAGTTGTTAAAAGGATCTAAGTAACGGTTTTGCGGCGGCGGTTATTTTTCGCTTTGATTTATTGACAGTGAATTCTTACTCGGGTCCAATACTCCAGTCACCGCGTTCACCGCACGCTCAGTATTCGGTCTATGATTGCAAATGAAACATCTAGCTGTATTGCAGGGCATAATTGACATCTCGTGCAAAGCCACTGTCATTTGCGCGCAATCACAGTCGCCAAGCTTTAGAAACTTATTGAAGCAGGATACTTTGGGTTCCCTAGGAGCCCACTTGTTCAGCACATAGGTTAAGTGGCGGCCTGGGAACGAAAAGCAATGACAAAGATTAACCCCCTGGCCACAGATTCTTCTTTTTTTTTTCTAAAGTGAATAGTTTGCGCGAGAGACACTTCCAAAGTGGTAAAATGTGTGTCCCCCCTGTAACTTCTGAAATAAGAGAATGATAGATATACCGCCGCCGCGCGGGTTAACCCCCTGGCCACAGCTTCGCGCGGCGACGACGGCGGCGACCGCGACCAGCGAAGAGCGATGGAAACAAACGTAGGCAATTTGTATGAAGTTGTCCACAGCTAGTCGCGGCAGCAGAGAGAGAGAGAGCATCGAGCGAATAGCGAAGGGGGTGGGAGGGGCGCGCGGCGGCTACAGGCCGTCCACTATAGATGACCTCCGCCTGCCATAGTAAGTAGTATATTGGCGGCGGGGGGCAACTTACGGTGAACGGTCTGTAGAGCGAATACGCGGCGAGCTGTGGCCTACCATCGCACCGCAGTTCGCGCCTCCGGTCTCCCCGCAATACGCGCCGCGCGAAGCTGTGGCCAGGCCCAGGCTCAGTTTCCCCGCACACTAGAGTAACCTGTTAAAAATTCTCACCATCCACGGTCTTTAAGAGGCCATCAGAGTTAGGGTCTGAATACCCGATATGCAAGTTATCTCTGAGCGGCATTAGACCGTATATATCGAGCGCGCGAAACACGGTATCCAATTCCTGTTCGTTGTTGGGGTAATACATCATGCCGCCATCAGACTCGCACCTTGTCTTGCCATAGTTCCACGAATAATATTGCTCGTAATTGAAAAACTTGTAACAGTTTCCTATAGGTATTTTGGTGTAGTCGTCCCGGTGGATGCAGACTGAAAGGTTAAGATAGTGTCAAAGAAAAACAAATTATTATGTCTTCAATTAAAATATAGGTAGGTACTAAACTAGCGACCCGCCCCGGCTTCGGAAAAATGGTTATTGTGGATTATCCCTAAGTATATTATGCATGTATTAGGTATACATACCTATAAACCTTCCTCTTGAATCACTCTATCTATTAAAAGAAACCGCAACAAAATCCGTTGCGTAGTTTTAAAGATTTAAGCATACTAGGGACATAGGGACATAGGGACTGAGAAAGCGACTTTGTTTTATACTATACTAGCGACCCGCCCCGGCTCCGCACGGGAAAATGGTTATTGTGGGTTATCCTTCAGTATATTATGCATGTATTATACATATAAACCTTCCTCTTGAATCACTCTATCTATTAAAAAAAACCGCATCAAAATCCGTTGCGTAGTTTTAAAGATTTAAGCGTACAAAGGGACATAGGGACATAGGGACATAGGGACATAGGGACGGAGAAAGCGACTTTATTTTATACTATGTAGTGACTAGCGACCCGCCCCGGCTCCGCACGGGAAAATGGTTATTGTGGGTTATCCTTAAGTATATTATGCATGTATTATACATATAAACCTTCCTCTTGAATAACTCTATCTATTAAAAAAAACCGCATCAAAATCCGTTGCGTAATTTTAAAGATTTAAGCATACATAGGGACATATGGACATAGGGACATAGGGACAGAGAAAGCGACTTTGTTTTATACTATGTAGTGACTATGTAGTGATAGTGATGACTAGCGACCCGCCCCGGCTTCGGAAAAATGGTTATTGTGGATTATCCCTAAGTATATTATGCATGTATTAGGTATACATACCTATAAACCTTCCTCTTGAATCACTCTATCTATTAAAAGAAACCGCAACAAAATCCGTTGCGTAGTTTTAAAGATTTAAGCATACATAGGGACATAGGGACAGAGAAAGCGACTTTGTTTTATACTACGACGAGTATGTAGTGATGGATGAGTTTTTAACGTAATCTTAGGACTTACCAACAAAACTAATATTGAATATCGCTAGGACGAAGAAAGCAGCTATATTTAGCTTAGGTGTAATCATAGCGTGAACGGTGACAAACGTCATAGAACGAAATGAAAGATTTCTGAGTCAAGATATCCTTATAAGGGTTAACGGAAGTCGTGAAGACTGACTTAGTTACGAGCGGAGCGACGAGCGGAGCGGTAGCTGTTTCCTATTTTATATGACGCCGCCGCCGCTGTATCAAAAGTAGGTAGGTACTTAGTTACTATAGTAGGCATGTAAGTTGGATAAAAATGGAATTATCTAATCTAATCTATATAATAAAACTGTAGGTAGAGGTCAAATGTCTGTACATAGAAAAAAAAAGATGAAATCCTAGTCAGGAAGATGTAAGAAGTGAAATAGAACATATTCAGACAATTTTCTTTTTTTTTGGTTCTCTGTCTGTTTGTACGGGCTAATCTCCGAAACTACTGGATCGATTTGAATGAAATTTTGCATTATGGTTCTTTACGTCCCTGGTCAACGTCTTGGATACTTGATCGCGGAAAATTAAAGAGTTCCCGTGGGTTAGTTGAAAATTACTACGGAAAAGTCGGAAAACAACGCGGGCGTAGCCGCGGGCAGCCAGCTAGTTTCCAATAAAACAATAGTATACACAGTAATTAATTTGACTTACTGAATAAGTAAGTATAAATCTATGTATGTTTTCCAGCAAAACTGTTTTGCTTTTGCCAAAACAAAATTTTCTGTGAAAATCATTTTATAGTGGACATTATCATCATCATTTCAGCCAAAAGACGTCCACTGCTGGACGTATAGTGGACATAATATATTATTGTAATGTGACGTATGTTACATGTCGGATCTCTCTTTCTAACCTACCACTTTTGGGATATAGGTCAAGGGAATATCGCCTTTGATTAAAGCCCGACTAAAGAAATAAGAAACCTCGCCATATTGCGGAATTTCAATGGAACTAGTTTTATAAGGGCAACTGTTGCCATAGTCGTAAAAATATACACGTGGCGCCCCCAGAGCAGGTTTCTTATTTCTTTGGTCAGGCTTTACTGACTGCTTTAGTGTGTCGTTCCCTTAACAGTCGACCCTGCAGAGGCGAGAGTTGAGCTTTGGCGGAATAGTGTCTCCCTCCCTAACCCATTTGTCCCGATAGCTGAGGGTCTCCCCCCTGGTTATAAACAGCCATGGCCTATCTGGAAATCCCTCAACAGACTCGGACTAGGGATAACTTATACCGATGGGGTTTCATAGGGGACTCTAACTTGGAGTGTAGGTGTGGTATGGTTCCCCAGAAAATGGACCATCTCGTTAGCTGTCCATCTTGTCCTGTCGCCTGCACGCGAGAGGACTTGATGAAGGCTACTGACGAGACGACGCTATTCGTGTGGCTGGTTTTTGGGCCGAGACTGTCTGAGTTTGCTGTCGACTCGAAAAGAAGAAGAAGAAGACCAGTTTACCTATCAATAACATTTTGAGAAAACGTATTTCCATTTCATATTATGAGTATTTAGATTATATGATCAAGTAATGTACTTACCTATAATATGTTTTATCAGAAAATCATAATACTTACTTACTTGTACCTTCAAATTACGAGGATCATCGACAAAAAAAACTGTAATTATGACGTGTGATACCATCAGAGTTGGTTGACGACTCGCAAAGGCGGAGACCCGCTATTACAGATTTGTGATAATACTGGCTGTGTTAACGTTACACGTGCCAGGTACAACAGTCCAAATCAATCAACCAATCATTTATTTGCATAAAACATAGTCATTAACAGATCTTATTGTAAATAGTCATAGTGTCTTATGTTCTACCACAATAGACATGCAAATCATTGGGTAAATTGCGTGTGATATGATACTAATTCAATTTTCCAAGGCTAATGGTGTTGCCAGTTTTTTATCTGCCCTGATTGGTTTGACAATCTCGCTTTTGACATTTTATTCGACATGCACGCCATCTATTTGAGACGATAGAACCTTTTTTTATGCCATCTTGAAATTACCTCATTGAGTTGCACAAAATCTGATATTAACTGAACAATTGTTTTCCAATGCACACTAAATGAAGGACACATTTTTATCGAGTTTAATTAAGCAAAGTGGCCCTCACACTCACACCACACACAAACCATCCTAAACACTTCCCATCATGGAGTCCTAGTGGTTATCTCCCGGCCCCTTCATCAGATCAGCTCGTTGGTACCATCACATTGCAATTATCCAAGTTATCCAGCAGCAAATTAAGAAGAAAAAAATCCTTAAAGCCTGACCAAAGAAATAAGAAACCTGCTCTGGGGGCGCCACGTGTATATTTTTACGACTATGGCAACAATTTCCCTTATAAAATTAGTTCCATTGAAATTCCGCAATATGGCGAGGTTTCTTATTTCTTTGTTCGGGCTTTACAAAACAGCTCAACAGATGGGTAAATTGTGAGGTAATGAATACAGAAGTATTGCATTATAAAAGAAACATGCAAATTAATCAACTCATTATCCCAAAATGAATCTCAGTCAGAACGAATTAGTCGCTAAATGTCAGATTCTCAAAATGACACATCAATAAAACGTCCGTGTATAATCCGAAAAAAAAGGCTAAGTCTACAATAAATCTCACTGTTCTCATTATTTTACTAGCGTCATCTATGGAAATCATAAAGAACGCTCTTTTTTTAGGACGCCGACAGAAACACAGGTACAGGAACACTACTTGTTTGTTTGCATTAAATAGGCCCCGAAACTACTGAACCAATTCTAATGAAATTCGGTACAAAGGTAGACTAGGCTTTGGGGAAGGACGGGACCAAAGCTAGCTTTTATCGCGGGAAGATTCTTCATTCCCACGGGAAAAAATTGGTGCGCGGAGCCGCCGTGGAAAGCTAGTAAAAAAATACTGGTGGGTTTTCAAAATAATAAAACTATTACGTTTACAAATAAACATTTTACACTTTATTTTAATTCGGTTACACTATCCTAGTTGTTTACAAAATTATACTTTAATAATTATAACATTAAATTACAAAAACAAAAACCCCCGCTGCAAAACGGTTACTTGATCCTTTCAACAACTAGAACAGAGCTGATAATCTTCAAACGGCTGAAGATATTTTCCTAGATCATAGCTAAGAACACTCTCGATTGTGACACCTTGCAAACAAAAACTAAAGCCCGACCAAAGAAATAAGAAACCTCGCCATATTGCGGAATTTCAATGGAACTAATTTATAAGGGAAATTGTTGCCATAGTCGTAAAAATATACACGTGGCGCCCCCAGAGCAGGTTTATTTCTTTGGTCAGGCTTTAAATCAAAATCGGCGTATCCGTTTAGAAGCTACGATACCACAGACAGACACGTCAAACTGTGCTATAACACCCCTCTTTTTTTTTCGGGGTCATGTTTCTAATCATTCATCTAAACTAAGTTGAACAGGTTTTCTTAACCTAGAAGGTCTTGTTACTTTTTTCTCTTCCTTGTCTAATTTTCCTGGACTAGTAGCTCTTTTAAGATCTCTCTTATCTTTGGTATTCTTCGCAGAACCTCCTTCTAGCTGTTTCGTCTTCCTGCCTTTATCAATGGCCTCTCTGTCTTTCCTCTTGTTTTCCTTTTCTGTCATTTTAACCGAGTGCCTTTCTTTATCTGATTTACTTTCTTTATCAACAACCTCTTTTTCTATCTTCTTATTATCTTTTTCAGTCATTATAACGGAATCCCTTTCTTTATCTGTTTTTCTATCTTTATCAACAACCTCTTTTTCTATCTTCTTGTTTTCTTTTTCGGTCATTTTAACCGAATCCTTTTCTTTTTCTGTTTTTCTTTCTTTATCAATAACCTCTCTGACTTTCTTCTTGTTATCTTTTTCGGTCATTTTAACCGAATCCTTTTCTTTATCTGTTTTTCTATCTTTATCAACTACCTCTTTTTCTATCTTCTTGTTTTCTTTTTCGGTCATTTTAACTGAATCCTTTTCTTTATCTGTTTTTCTATCTTTATCAACTACCTCTCTTCCTATCTTTTTACTCTCCTTTTCGGTCATTCTAGCCGAGTTAGAAGGCGTAGAAAATTCGTTTTCTAAATTCTTAACTATGCCTCGCCTCAGGCTATGTTTGGAGTAAGTTTTAAGTGTAGACATCGGTGTAAAAAATTCCTCTTTGGTTTCATCTAATGGAGTAAAGAAACTGCTTTTGTCTGTAGCCTGTTTCGGTGTCGCGAAATCGAATAGCGAAGTTTCTTTATGTTGCGTCACCACTATGTCTGGTTTCCTTCTGTCTGCTAAAGGAGTGCTATCGAAAACCGGTCTGTTTATAACCGGGACCGGTATTTTAAAATCGGTTTTTTTCGTAGCTTTCTTTTTCTCCGCTGTGTCGTTTTCGTTAAAATCAAACGGTTTCACTCGCCGCTTGAAGTTCGGTACTTCGTCCGGTTTCGCTAATTTTTTCTCCAATTTCGGTGGATGTTTTGGGTTCTTTTGTGGTGTGTTGGCGATTACTATTTCTTTTTGAGGCGACAATCTCAATTCTTCTAATTCTGCTTCGATATTGATTTCGTTTGTCGTTCGTTTCAATGAATCTCTCAATTTAGTCGCTGTTACAATTAAATTGAACGCTTCATTTCTCAAATACGCATCTATATTTGGATTCTCTTGTAGGATTTCTAAAATCCTAACTATACGCTCGTCGGCTTTTTAAAATCACTTTGTGATAACTCAAAGAATGCAACATTGATCAACGTATCAATCTGAACATCCCTAAACTGATCAATCAGTCGTTTTTTAACAATATCATGTACAAATCCCTCAATGTCGTTTAGATTTTTTAAAGAATCCAATCTCCTTTCCGTTATATCCAAACATTGCATAGCACCTTCAAAGTAATTTTCGGCTTCATCGAATCTCTTCTCTCTAAAGTAAATAGAAGCTTCTAGAACAATCGTCTGGACAACTAGAACCCAACTAGAAGGAACATCACAGGCGTAACAATTACAGTTTTCATGAGATAGGAAACTGGGTATTCTAAATCTAGGTACTCTATCTAGGTTTAGAGGGCTACTACTTCGATTCCCACAATCTAGCATGGTCTCGACGCCCCCAGGGGCGGGGTTGCGTCTGGGGGCGTCGCCTCGGGGCTTCAGTGGGGACTCACAAGACGGCTGGAGCCCTAAACTGTATTTGATGCTGCGGTCTAGTTTTATCTGGAAAGATAAGAAAATATATTAAGGCGAGGTTATGATGAGATAACAAGCGGCTGTTACATGCCACATAATTTGTAGATATATTTGTATGTGTGTGACTGTCTGTGTCTGTGTGTGCATCTATGTTTATGTGTGTATCTATCTGTCTGTGTGTGTATGTGTGTATCCTCG
>OX419611.1:2354205-2420657 GCA_948473455.1 Teleiodes luculella | reverse complement strand
CGGCGTCCGATTGAGCTGAAATTTGGCATAAACATGTAAAGCCTGACCAAAGAAATATGACACCTGCTCTGGGGGCGCCACGTGTATATTTTTACGGCTATGGCAACAATTTCCCTTATAAAATTAATTCCTCTGAAATTCCGCAATATGGCGAGGTGTCATATTTCTTTGGTCGGGCTTTAAATCCGGTGAAATAGATTTTCTGACAGCTAGAAAAATAAGAGCGTTTAAGATTTCCATAGATGACGCTAGTAAATAATGAGAACAGTGAGATTTATTGTAGACTTTTAGCCTTTTTTTTGGATTATACATGGTTCTGACTGAGATTAATATTGGGATATTTAGTTGATTAATTTGATTTTTTTTTATAATCCAATACTTCTGTATTCATTACCTCGCAATTTACTAGTGCCATCTGTTAAGCCGTTTTGTAAAGCCCGACCAAAGAAATAAACCTCGCCATATTGCGGAATTTCAATGGAACTAATTTTATAAGGGAAATTTTTGGCATAGTCGTAAAAATATACACGTGGCGCCCCAGAGCAGGTTTCTTATTTCTTTGGTCAGGCTTTAAGGATTTTTTTCTTCTTAATTTGCTGCTGGATAACTTGGATAATTGCAATGTGATGGTACCAACGAGCTGATCTGATGAAGGGGCCGGGAGATAACCACTAGGACTCCATGATGGGAAGTGTTTAGGATGGTTTGTGTGTGGTGTGAGTGTGAGGGCCACTTTGCTTAATTAAACTCGATAAAAATGTGTCCTTCATTTAGTGTGCATTGGAAAACAATTGTTCAGTTAATATCAGATTTTGTGCAACTCAATGAGGTAATTTCAAGATGGCATAAAAAAAGGTTCTATCGTCTCAAATAGATGGCGTGCATGTCGAATAAAATGTCAAAAGCGAGATTGTCAAACCAATCAGGGCAGATAAAAAACTGGCAACACCATTAGCCTTGGAAAATTGAATTAGTATCATATCACACGCAATTTACCCAATGATTTGCATGTCTATTGTGGTAGAACATAAGACACTATGACTATTTACATTATGATCTGTTAATGACTATGTTTTATGCAAATAAATGATTGGTTGATTGATTTGGACTGTTGTACCTGGCACGTGTAACGTAAACACAGCCAGTATTATCACAAATCTGTAATAGCAGGTCTCCGCCTTCGCGAGTCGTCAACCAACTGTGATAGTATCACACGTCATAATTACAGTTTTTTTAGTCGATGATCCTCGTAATTTGAAGGTACAAGTAGTAAGTAAGTATTATGATTTTCTCATAAAACATATAGGTACATTACTTGATCATATAATCTAAATACTCATAATATGAAATGGAAACACGTTTTCTCAAAATGTTATTGATAGGTAAACTGGTAAAGCCTGACCAAAGAAATAAGAAACCTGCTCTGGGGGCGCCACGTGTATATTTTTACGATTATGGCAACAGTTTCCCTTATAAAACTAGTTTCATTGAAATTCCGCAATATGGCGAGGTTTCTTATTTCTTTGGTCGGGATTAATCAAATGCGATATTCCCTTGACCTATATCCCAAAAGTGGTAGGTTAGAAAGAGAGATTCGACATGTAACATTACGGCACATTACAATAATATTATGTCCACTATACGTCCAGCAGTGGACGTCTTTTGGCTGAAATGATGATGATAATGTCCACTATAAAATGATTTTCACAGAAAATTTTGTTTTGGCAAAAGCAAAACAGTTTTACTGGAAAACACATAGATTTATACTTACTTATTCAGTAAGTCAAATTAATTACTGTGTATACTATTGTTTTATTGGAAACTAGCTGGCTGCCCGCGGCTACGCCCGCGTTGTTTTCCGACTTTTCCGTAGTAATTTTCAACTAACCCACGGGAACTCTTTAATTTTCCGCGATCAAGTATCCAAGACGTTGACCAGGGACGTAAAGAACCATAATGCAAAATTTCATTCAAATCGATCCAGTAGTTTCGGAGATTAGCCCGTACAAACAGACAGAGAAACAAAAAAAAAGAAAATTGTCTGGATATGTTCTATTTCACTTCTTACATCCTCCTGACTAGAATTTCATCTTTTTTTTTCTATGTACAGACATTTGACCTCTACAGTTTTATTATATAGATTAGATTAGATAATTCAATTTTTATCCAACTTACGTGCTTATTTCCTACTAGTAACTAAGTACCTACTTTTGATACGGCGGCGGCGGCGTTGGCATATAAAATAGGAAACAGCTACCCCTCCGCTCGTCGCTCCGCTCGTAACTAAGTCAGTCTTCACGACTTCCGTTAACCCTTATAAGGATATCTTGACTCAGAAATCTTTCATTTCGTTCTATGCACGTTTGTCACCGTTTACGCTATGATGACACCTAAGCTAAATATAGCTGCTTTCTTCGTCCTAGCGACATTCAATATTAGTTTTGTTGGTAAGTCCTAAGATTACGTTAGAAAATCATCCATCACTACATACTCGTAGTATAAAACAAAGTAGCTTTCTCTGTTACTATGTATGCTTAAATCTTTAAAACTACGCAACGGATTTTGTTGCGGTTTCTTTTATTAGATAGAGTGATTCAAGAGGAAGGTTTTATATAATACATGCATAATTATACTTAAGGCTGTGCTTAAGGATAACCCACAATAACCATTTTCCTGTGCGAAGCCGAGGCAGGTCGCTAGTTTAGTATATTTAATTGAAGACATAATAATTTGTTTTTCTTTGACATTAATTATGATTACTGATGTTGTTAGGTTAGCTAATTACGTAATAACTTAAGACAGAAGGACCCATAAGTAGGGACTGAATAAATTAACCGACTTGGTATTACACGGATCTCACAACTTTTTACGGTAGAAGAACTGAATTGCGAGACTTGGTTTTTTTACAAGTTGTGTTTTAGATGGCATAACCATTTTCCTGTGCGAAGCCGGGGCGGGTCGCTAGTTTACCTATATTTAATTGAAGACATAATTATTTGTTTTTCTTTGACACTATCTTAACCTTTCAGTCTGCATCCACCGGGACGACTACACCAAAATACCTATAGGAAACTGTTACAAGTTTTTCAATTACGAGCAATATTATTCGTGGAACTATGGCAAGGCTAGGTGCGAGTCTGATGGCGGCATGATGTATTACCCCAACAACGAACAGGAATTGGATACCGTGTTTCGCGCGCTCGATATATACGGTCTAATGCCGCTCAGAGATAACTTGCATATCGGGTATTCAGACCCTAACTCTGATGGCCTCTTAAAGACCGTGGATGGTGAGAATTTTTAACAGGTTACTCTAGTGCGCGGGGAAACTGAGCGAAGGGCCTGGCCACAGCTTCGCGCGACGCGCGGCGCGTATTGCGGGGAGACCGGAGGAGGCGCGAACTGCGCTGCGGTGCGATGGTAGGCCACAGCTCGCCGCGTATTCGCTTTACAGACCGTTCACCGTAAGTTGCCCCCCGCCGCCAATGTACTACTATGGCAGGCGGAGGTCATCTATAGTGGACGCTCTGTAGACGCGATGCCGCATACACCCACCGCCGCCGCCGCCGCCGCGCGTCCCTCCCACCCCCACAAATAAGATTAAAAATGTGTAAAAGTAACGTTTTGAGTCATGTAACGCGGAAGTAACGCAAAGGGCTCGAAAATAACGTAAAATGTTACAATACTAACGTTCTGGCAAGTTTCATGAAGCTGTGGCCAGGCGCTGACCAAAGAAATAAAAAAGCGGCCAAGTGCAAGTCGGATTCGCCCATGGGGTTCCGTAGCAGCAAGTAAGATAATAAAAAAAAAACTTGTAGTTCGTTGTAACTTTAATCGATGTTTTAATAATAGTGAAAGGTAAATTGCGGTTTACGATTTATGATATGACGTATTAAAAAAACTACTTACTAGATCTCGTTCAACCAATTTTCAATGCACATAATATATTTTTTTTAGTTTTATCATTCTCCTATTTCAGAAGTTACAGGGGGGGGGACACATTTTACCACTTTGGAAGTGTCCCTCGCGCAAACTATTCACTTTAGAAAAAATAAGAAGCTGTGGCCAGGGGGTTGATCACAGAACTTAAGAGGTTAGAAAGGCGCTGTGGGCGGGGCAGGCGCGCCAAGGATATTATTATGAGCAAACGCTCATATTTCTACGCAAAGACGCGATCGCGCTGTTTAACTCACACATAGCTATAAAAATGTACATCGGTATGCGTCCATGCGTATGATTCGTTCCATTTGAAATCGCGTGATTGATAGGCCGGGAGATGATGACAGAAATTTTTAGGTCATTTGTTACAGTATGGCGGTTTTACAGGGGTCTTAGTACACAATGACAAAAAGAAAAATGATAGTCATAGCGCTGGTACTGGCGGCCCAATCGCGTGGGCGTTAGTGAACTAGTCGGATAAATTACGAAAGTCAAACGATTTGTACCTACCACAAAAATTTTTGTATTTTCCGATAGCCCGTAAAAAATAACTAGACTACAGTGTCATGCCATACTTCTCCGGTGTGACTTACAGCCCGCCATACCGACGAGAAAAATAAAAATTCAAACATTTGTACCAGGGTAATTTTTGCACAGTTTGATCATCTTCGTGCAGCCATTTACGAAAATCACCATGCCATACTTTTCGGACGGCTCCAAATGGTCGCCATACTGCCGAAAATCTGCAATTTTTTTTTTCGCGATTGGGCCGCCAGTACCAGCGCTATGACCATCATTTTTCTTTTTGTCATTGCGTACTAAGACCCCTGTAAAACCGCCATACTGTAACAAATGACCTAAAAATTTCTGTCATCATCTCCCGGCCTATGAGCGGCGCTATGATTGGCTAGATTTGAAATTGCAAATATGTGCGTAAACTTCATCTTTATGGTGGGGTAGAATCGGCGACACCGGATTTCATACGAACGGCGCATTATGGCCATACTGACTTCTTTTAAATGTTCTGTGGGGTTAATCTTTGTCATTGCTTTTCGTTCCCAGGCCGTCACTTAACCTATGTGCTGAACAAGTGGGCTCCTGGGGAACCCAAAGTATCTTGCTTCAATAAGTTTCTAAAGCTTGGCGACTGTGATTGCGCGCAAATGACAGTGGCTTTGCACGAGATGTCAATTATGCCCTGCAATACAGCTAGATGTTTCATTTGCAATCATAGACCGAATACTGAGCGTGCGGTGAACGCGGTGACTGGAGTATTGGACCCTAGTAAGTATGATCACTGTCAATAAATCAAAGCGAAAAATAACCCTGGCCGCAAAATCGTTAGGTACTTAAATCCTTTCAACGACTAGAAAGGAGCTGATAATCTTCAAATGGTAGAATTTTTTTTCTAGGATCATAACTAAGAACACTCGATTATGAAACCACGCAAAATCGGCGCACCCGCAGGAGCTACGATGCCACAGACAGACAGACACACACGTCAAACTTACACGCGGGTTAAAAATGAAAATCATTTTATTTATGCACTCTGGGCCCTGGGCTCAATTCAGCGTGGCCGCTAATATATCTAAATTTAAGTTCGTTGGTCTCTTTCATTCATAATGGGAATCGAAAATGATGGGGAGATGAATGAATTTAATTTTGAATGAATGATATTATTAATTAAAATAAGCAGCGCAGCTGTCAAATTCAGCTTAATTTAGTCGGGATGTTTTTAAATTCCTGCTAAATTGCGCGTAAAATCGAAGTTTGACGTGTCTTAATTTAGGTTGGCAGTCACCTGTCCCTTTTCGTTCTTAAGTTCAAACAGGTGCCGAGTGAGATAGTGTCAATGTTTAGGTTACAGCCATCAACAGAACAGTGTGAGTGTCACAATGAAATAAAGCTTCCGATAACTGTGGCATGTTCCATACAATCGCCTTCTTTTGTTTCCATCGCTCATCGTTCGCCGCGCCTTAATCGCGTCGCCGTGAGCTGTAAAAGTAACCACATAAGGATGACACTAACCTAAGCAATTTTCAGTTTGCCCGAAGGGCTATACCTACTTACAAATGGAAGAAAACTATTACAAGTACTACCCAGGAGCATCTAGTGGTATTACCTGGTACGGTGCGAAAGCCAAGTGCGAGTCGGATGGTGCGGAATTGTTTCACCCGGATAACCTGTCGGAACTGGAGCAAGTGTTCAGTGGGTTCCGCAACACTTCGCTCGCGAACAGTCGCTCTATATTTCTTGGCTTCTCTAGCCTGGACAAGCTCGGAGAATATAAAACTATGGATGGTGAGTGCTTTTTACACTGACAGCGTTAGGGCCTGGTCACAGCTTCGCGCGACTGCGGAATATCGCTAGTGACCCATAGTCAAAATTAACATGAGAGAACTTAATTTTTTTAATATCTAAAGCCTACTAGAAAAATGTACCACCGAAATTAATAAATTGAATTAAATGACGTGAAATTACCCAACTTTTGTGAAAAAAAATATATCATTTTCATGCAAAAATAACATTTATCTTATTTTACTTCGAAAACGACTTCAAGACTGTAATTTAGTACGAAAAAGATTAAAAATACGTTATAGTAACTTTTTGTTTTGAATCATGTAACGCGGAAGTAACGCAAAGGGCTCGAAAATAACGTAAAATGTTACAATACTAACGTTCTGGCAAGTTTCGCGCCGCAGGTCGCGCCGTCGCCGCCGCCGCGCGAAGCTATGGCCAGGGGGTTAAGCGGAAGGTTTTTTTTAATGAGGGGTTTTCGAGATGGCATTTTAAGAAAAAGAAAAGGTTCCATTGAAGCCAAATAGATAGCGTGCATATCAAGTAACAAATATGTCAAACGCGAGCTTGTTTTTTAAATATGGCTTCACGTCTTGGGAGACGTATTTTGCCAATGTCGATGTGGTGACTCGACGAATACACATAGTATGAACATCAAACCAATGAGGCAGAGAAAAAACTGGCAACACTGTTGTTGCACGTCATCAAGTCACGCACTTTGTTGTGTTTTAAGTTCGTTGCGTTAAACTTTTGATTCGTTTTATCAGTGACTTTTGCGACAAACTTTTGTGACATTTCTTCCTACCTTCACGCAAGTTTATTTTATTTGACATAAGATTTCAGTGTAGCGCCATCTCTTATGACCTTGAAACCTTTTTCTGTTTCTAAAACTATCAAAATGAAAACCTATTATCGACCTAACGCTTGTGTCGAAAAAGTACGGTCTCCGTACTCATGTACCATAGCGTCTACGGGCGGTTCAAGGGAAGCTCGGACCTTGGCCTAGCGCGTATGGAAAATATCGTGCAGGAAACGTCGCCTGGGGCTCTGTCTCTATTACTATTTTCAATTAGACCGCGGCCCCGTAGTCGAAGGGCATTCTGTAGGGTGTAACCTGAAATCTTTGGTAGCTGATAGCCATTTTATGGCCTGTTGCCACCTTTTACGGGGTTTCTGACGTCACTGGTTTACGCCCCTCGGAACACATGCAATATCGCTTGATTTTACGCCCACATTTTGTATTGTATTGTATGGTACAGCATTAACTTTTTAACCGACAAAAAACGGAGGAGGGTCTCAAGTCGACGCGTAACTTTTAACAGAGTGTTCAGATTTCGATAATTCTTTTCTTCGTACCATCCAATTTGGAAAAAAATCTAACCCTAAAGGAAACAAAATAGGGAACGATTGAGTGTTCACTCACATCGGAAACGCTAAGTGAGCGGAAAAATAGCTCACAACGCGTTGTGGTCACAGTAAAACATCCACATGGCGAAGTTCATGTTATGGCTCTAATGAAAACGCGCACGACGCGTTTTGGCAATCACAGAAAGACCAAATAGCGAAATTTTCTTTGCTTTTTTCTTCGGTGGTTTATTTTGTTGTTGAAAAGTTGTTATTGTAATCCTTTTAGGGCGTCTCCTACACGACAAGTACCAAAAGTGGAGTTCCTACTTTGGTCCCGACCCAAACAGCGAGTCGTATCGTTGTGGGGCGCTCTACGTTCCAGAACGACTCCTTATGCCTTTCAGTTGTAGGGTGTACACTCAAGACTTCATTTGCAAGCGACGACGGCCAGCCGTGGTGACAGAAAAACAATAGAATGCTGGTATGTCAACAAGATAGGAATCTATAGGTAACGTCGGCATAGTAAGTTAAATCTTAGTTAATCGCCTATTATTATCTTGTTACTGTCATCAAGTGGTGTTATATTGAAAATTTTGTGTTTATGTTAGTGATATGAGTTATTATTTGCAATGCTAGGAACTCGCGCTATTATAGGAATCTATAAATCTGTACATCTTTGCTTACACTGTCACCTCATTACAATGTTTTATGCAAATAAAGATTATTTCTATTTCTATTACTATTTCTCTATCCCTATCCCTATCTCTATCTCTATCTGTATCTCTATCTGTATCTCCATCTGTATCTATATCTGTATCTCTATCTCTATTTCTATTTCTATTATAATAAAACTGTAGAGGTCAAGATGAAATCCGAGTCAGAAGGATGTAAGAAGTGAAATAGAACATATCCAGACAATTTTCCTTTTTTTGTTTCTCTGTTTGTACGGGCTAATCTCCGAAACTATTGGACCGATTTGAATGAAATTTTGAATGGTGGTGCTTTACATCCCTGGTCAACATCTTGGATACTTATATCCCGGAAAATTAAAGAGTTACAGCTAGTCTTAGAATATAAAAACACTAGCGACCCGCCCCGGCTCCGCACGGGAAAATGGTTATTGTGGGTTATCCTTCAGTATATTATGCATGTATTATACATATAACCTTCCTCTTGAATCACTCTATCTATTAAAAAAAAACCGCATCAAAATCCGTTGCGTAGTTTTAAAGATTTAAGCGTACAAAGGGAGGGACATAGGGACATAGGGACAGAGAAAGCGACTTTATTTTATACTAGCGACCCGCCCCGGCTCCGCACGGGAAAATGGTTATTGTGGGTTATCCTTCAGTATATTATGCATTTATTATACATATAAACCTTCCTCTTGAATCACTCTATCTATTAAAAAAAACCGCATCAAAATCCGTTGCGTAGTTTTAAAGATTTAAGCGTACAAAGGGACATAGGGACATAGGGACATAGGGACATAGGGACATAGGGACATAGGGACAGAGAAAGCGACTTTATTTTATACTATGTAGTGATAGTGATGTAGTGACTATGTAGTGATTTTTGGGAGGCATAGAGCACGCGTATCACTTCCATGCCTTTGCGCCAGTCGTAAGCAGTACCCCTACCATGAGTTGCTAACGTAACTTACGCGCTCGATATCGACTACGTAAACGTGCATTTAGTATGGAGAAATTTTACTTCAGATAACTGTCAATAGATGGCGTAGTTTTAATTCCATACTAAATGCACGTTTACGTAGTCGATATCGAGCGCGTAAGTTACGTTAGCAACTCATGGTAGGGGTACTGATGTAAAACGCTTTCGTAGTGACGTTTTTATGCGTGATGCAGCAAAAATATCGATAGTTGGAACTATGACAGTAACGTCACATTTATTTGGATTTGAGACCCGCAACTTGACATGGATTCGTGAAAGATTGTTAAATTAGTTACCCTATATTCCATTACATACAAAGTTACATACAAGTGGACCTAATAAAAGCGTGTTAATAATATTGAATTTAGTGACTGTAAAACCCAATAGAATTTGCCTTTGAGTCCAAGGAGTCAATCATCGTTTGATGTAGCGTCAACGTCAAGCATTTGAAGCATCTAAGTGGTATCTATGTCTAAGCTCTTCTTAATTTTTCTAAAAGTTTACTTTTTCACTGTTGCGTTCTTCTTATAAATTCTTCTAATAAATAAATAAATATTGATTTAATTGATTTGTTTCATTTATAAATTTGTGGTAAATAACTTTTGTTTCGTGTAGGTAAGTATCTGTATCTGTATCTCTATGAACGACGTAGAATGAGATATTTGCAAATTTAAGAAAAAAAAAATACATTTCAAAACATATTTTAAAGCAGTAATAGTACAAACTGGTCCTTTGAGATATTTATACTAACATTTAAAGCTAATTAAAATAATAAAAACATCTTTTTTCTTAAGTTGTAATTTGATGTAAAACCGTTATGTGGTAGATCATACATTACGCTTGCTTTTAAACAAAATAAATAAAGTTACCTATCTCCGTAAATAAAACAACTTTGGCAACTGTCTTTCATTTATATAATGCATAGATAGGTATATTTTAAAACACTATACCAAGTTTCATCATAAATAATAAGAATTAAGAAAAATATTCATTATTTTCCTTTAAACTTTTCTCCTGTAAAATTACTTTTTGCAGGTAGTCCGTTTTTACTTAGGGGCCGTCGAATTTTCTTCTATTGGTATTGGTATTTCTATATAGGTATAACTCGTCGGGCACACTGATAATTGCTTAGATTAGTGCATGGTCCAAGAAAACAAAATCTTACAATTAGACCACGTGACTGACACAAGCCTACGTCATTTTGCGCTGTTCATCCTTGTCTTTTACACGCATTCGACAAGGATGAATAGGCAAAATGACGTAGAAATGACGTAGGCTCGTCCCTTCAGGTAGGTAACAATTACCCTTCAGGTAACAACGCCCGTACCCGCCGGTGGGGGCGCGGCCATAACCAAAATCAGAATTGATAATCAGAGACGGAGCCCCTCAGGCGTCGTCTCCTTCATGATGTTCCGTATCAACGCGCTAGGCCGAGGTCCGAGGCTCCCTCGAGCCGCCCCTAGACGCGTTGGTACCTATATGACTTTTTTTGGGGTAGTCTTCCGCTCCCCCGCAAGTCCGGTGAAGCTTGATCCGTACTTTTTCGACTCAAGCATAGGTCAATGAAAAAAAAAAGACGTAGGCTAGTGTCAGTCACGTGGTCTAAAGTGTCATCCTTATGTGGTTATTTATAGCTCACGGCGATTGCGGCGCGGCAAACGACGAGCAATGGAAACAAATGTAGGCGATTTTATAGAACATGCCACAGCTATCGGAGGCTTAATGTCATTATGATCTGTCTCACGTAAACGTGCGAACGATCACAAATTTATTTGCACTTGTTGTACTTCTTTTATAATTCACTAGAAGGGCAATTGAGCTTTGCTCGGGAACATAAAAAAATAAATTAAAGTAAGTCACCGAGCGGGATTTGAACCCGTAACACTCGTTTCTTGCCGTCCGCGTCTTAATCTTAACCCGCTGGACCAGACGGACAGTGGCCGGCAGAACGATATTATCGACCAAATTCTGCGTCGAAAGAAAACCGCATGAAAACTCGAAAACGCGGTTTTCCCAAACAAGACCAATCCAGATCGATTTGTTTACCGTCAAAAATTATAGCTACCAAATTTAATATCTTTCAAGGTATAATCCTCCCCTATAAAACCTTAATGAAATTCCATTCTGACAATGCAAAAACTTACTACTCCCTTGGTATTCATTGGTATCATTGTAAGAAAACTAGTACTATTATAATTCCGAAGATATAGCTATAGTTTAGGGAGGATTGTAGCTTGATGTTCAAGCCATAATCCTCCCCTCTCGTGTAGCCAAACGGTGGGGTCTTTCGACTTAGTTTATATCCAAAAAGTTAGTATCAGATTGCTATTATAGAAAGAACACTGGTACACTGATACATACCTACCTATTTAAAATTATCGCGCTAAGACCCGTAAATAACAGTAATAACACTGGTCGCGTTGTAATTCCGAAGATATAGCTACAGGTTGGGGAGGATTATGGCTTGAGCATTTTAATTTTCCTTTCTTCTGCACAAAGCTTTGTTCTTTGATTGCAAAATTGGTAGGCATCAACCTTTACTACTCATTGGTACTGTAAAACTACATAAGATATTTTATGCTAAACATTGTGAAAGTACTTTAAAAATGCATGTAAACTTCTACATACATAATATTTGTTTTGAGCCCCTATAATCTATACTAATATCTATACTAATATTATAAAGAGGAAAGGTTTGATTGTTTGTTTGTTTGCATCGAATAGGCTCCGAAACTACTGAACCGATTTCAAAAATTCTTTCACTGTTGGGAAGCTACATTCACCCTGAGTAACATAGGCTATATTTTATTTTCAAAAAAATTAGGGATCCTTACTAAAACTTCAATAATGTAACCCAAGGTGTGAAAAAAATACGTAAAATATTCCTAATAATTGAAAATGCTCCGAAAGTACTAAACCGATTTTAGTGAAACTTGGCACAAAGTTAGAATAGACCTTACGAAAGAACATAGGCTACAATTTACCGCGGGAAATTTTCTCATTCCCACGGGAACAATTGTTAAAGCGGGCGGAGTTGGCATAAAGATAGAATAGACCTTGCGGAAGAGCATAGGCTAACTTTTACCGCGGGAAAATTCCTCATTCCCACGGGAAAAACTATTAGCGCGTGCGGAGCCGCGGCGGGAAGCTAGTGCATAGATAAAAGTTAAAAAATGAATTCTCTGAACTCTTTGTATGGCCCGGATAGCCAAGGAGATGCGGGATCAAAACCCTGCCCAAGCTCAATGATTTTCATTTTTCGCTTCGATTTATAAACAGTGTATACTCACTCGGCACCCATACTCTCTTTGAGTTCCGGAAATTTGTGTTCCTCACATAACTTTTACGATCTGATTTATGATTGCAAATGTAAGCTCCAATTTTATAGCAGTCAATAATGGACATCTCGTGCGAAGACACTCCTATTTGCACGCAACTACAATCGCCAAGATTTAGATGCTTTTTGGTGCAATTCAACTTGGGTTCCCCTGGAGCCCACTTGTTCAGCACATTGGTTAACCGGCGGCCTGGCAACGCAAAACAATGTTAACATACTTGTGTAAAAATAAAACACTTTATTTAGAATTAAAATGAATTAAAACCAGATTAGATCACTTATACCTAACCCCCTGGCCACAGCTTCGCGCGGCGGCAGCGGCGGCGGCGACGTGAACGTTAGTATTGTAACATTGTAGGTACGTTATTTCTGAGCACTTTGCATTACACGACTCAAAACGTTACTTTTGCTTATTTTAAATCTTATTTGTGCTACATTACAGTGTTGAAGCCGTTTTCTAAAAAGTAAAGTAAAATAAGATACCTAAACGTTACTTTTTGCATGAAAATTGAACTTTTTTTGGCAAAAGTTCGGTAATTTCACGTCTATCGCCTACCAATTGAAAATAAATGGAACGCCTCAGCCGCGCGGTAACGCCGCATTGCGTCATGCTTTTTCGTGCGTGCAGCCGGCTCCATCGAATTATAAGACGTTGTCACGTCAAAAAATCTCACCATCCACGGTCATTAAGCGGCCATCAAAATTAGGGTCTAAATACCCAACGTGCAAGTGACTACTGTTTGACATTCGCGTGTGTATATGCATCTCGCGAAACACGGTTTCCAGTTCCAGTTCGTTGTTGGGGTAATACATAAAGCTTCCCTCAATCGTGCACTTTCCCGCACCATGGCTCCATTGCTCGTTATCGTAAAACTTGTAACAGTCTCCTGTAGGTATTTTGAGAAAAGAAAAACAAATTATTATGTCTTCAATTAAATATACGAGTAGTAACAGATACCTAAAGGTAGCCGTTCGAATCGAGCGTCAGCGACACTGACGCTGCGACACGAAAAAGGATAATGGACTCTAAGGTAATGGATTTAAGGTGAACTTTGGAGGTAAGCGACAGTGACGCGGCGTGTTCCCGGGGTCTGCTGTGTCGTCGCGGCAACTTTTGAGTATTTCATTATTAAATCCATCACTTTAGAGTCCATTATCCTTTTTCGTGTCGCAGCGTCAGTGTCGCTGACGCTCGGTTCGAACGGCTACCTTAAGATTTATAGATTTCTATCAAAGCGCGAGTTCCTTGCTCTTAGAGTATAATATATAGATTCCTATCTTGTTGACATACCATATTCCGGTTCTTTTTCGACCTTTTTCACCACGGGTGGTGGACGTCGCTTGCAAATGAAGTCTTGATGGTTGTAACAGTCGACAGCCTGGAGGTACCGGTCGGCAACTAAGAGCGATCCGCAGCGGTTAGAGTCGTCGTTCGGGTCGGACGGATAAAATGAACTAAACTTTTGGTACTTGTCGTGGAGTAAACGCCCTAAAAGGATTATATAACAAATTTTCAACAAAATCAAGCGAATAATTTTCTGAGTAAACACTCAATCATAATTTAAAAGTTAATTCGTTGTAACTTTGATCGATGTTTTAATAATATTGAAAGGTAAATTTGCGGTTTACGATTTGTGACGTATTAAAAAAAACTACTGACTAGATCTCGTTTAAACCAATTTTTGGTGGAAGCTTGCATGGTAATGCACATCATAAACTAAAAAAAATATATTATATTATATAATAATATTATATTTTTTTACTTTTATCATTCTAACATTTTAGAAGTTACATGGGGGACACACATTTTACTACTTTGGAAGTGTCTCTCGCGCAAACTATTCAGTTTAGAAAAAAATAATATTAGAAACCTCAATACCTATCATTTTTGAAAACCTATCCATAGTACCCCACACGTATGGGTTTGATGAAAAAAAATTTTTTGAGTTTTATTTTTAAGTATGGGGAACCCCCAAATTATATATGTTTATCTATTTTTGTATGAAAGTCTTAATGCGGTTAACAGAATACATTATCTACTTACCTAGTTTCAACAATATAAGTAGTTCTTATAGTTTTGGAAAAAAGTAGCTGTGACATATGGACGGACAGACAGACACAGACAGTTTTTCGCCATTTGGCTACGGAACCCTAAAAAGGTTTTATTATGGTCATAAGAAATGGCGCTTCATTGAAGTCTTATGTCAAATAAAATAGACTTGCGTGAAGGTAGGAAAAAATGACACAAAAGTAAATCGCAAAGGTCACTGGTAAAACGAATCAAAAGTTTAAACGCAACTCAGCCATGCAAAAATACGAAATGAACTCAAAACACAACAAAGTGCGTGCAACAAAAGTGTAGCCAGTTTCTCTCCTGCCTCATTGGTTTGATAAGCTCGCGTTTGACATATTACTCGACATGCACGCCATCTTTTGACGTCAATGGAACCTTTTTTCTAAACCCCGACAAAAAAGAGGGGTGTTATAAGTTTGACGTGTGTGTCTGTCTGTCTGTGGCATTGTAGCTCCTAAACGGATGCGCCGATTTTGATCTAGTTTTTTTTGTTTGCAAGGTGTCACAATCGAGAGTGTTCTTAGCTATGATCCAAGAAAATATCTTTAGCCATTTGAAGAGTATCAGCTCTTTTCTAGTTGTTGAAAGGATCAAGTAACGGTTTTGTGTTGGAGGTTATTAAATGTTTTAATTTAGTGTTATCTTAAATGCCATCTTGAAAACCCCTCATTAAGAAAAAACCTTCCGCTTTACGCTGTCAGTGTAAAAAGCACTCACCGTCCATAGTTTTATATTCTCCGAGGCTGTCCAGGTTAGAGAAGCCAACAAAAATAGAGTGCCTGGTCGAGAGCGAAGTGTTGCGCAACTCTCTAAACACTTGCTCCAGTTCCGACGGGTTATCCGGGTGAAACAATTCCGCACCATCCGACTTGCACTTGGCTTTCGCATCGTACCAGTTAATATGACTAGTTAATCCTGGGTAGTACTTGTAATAGTTTTCTTCTATTTGTACGTAGATATAGCTCTTCGGGCAAACTGAAAATTGAATTAGGTTAGTGTCATCCTGGGTGTGCCGCTGGATGCGGGCAGCACAAGACCGATCATTGTGGAGATCCTTGGGGGAGGCCTTTGTCCAGCAGTGGACGTCTACAGGCTGAGATGATGATGATGATGATGAGTGTCATCCTTATGTGGTTACTTTTACAGCTCACGGCGACGCGATAAAGGCGCGGCGAACGACGAGCGATGGAAACAAATGTGGATTGTGTAGAACATGATGCCTCGGCTATCGGAGGCTTAATACTCGTATCATTGTGACCTGTCCCAAGTAAACGCGCGAATGGTCACAAATGTATTTGCACTTGTTGTACTTACTTCTTTAATAATACACTAGCGGACCCGGCGAACTTCGTTCCGCCACAGAATCAATAAATGTTTTGTTAATTTACTTATTAGCTGAATTCAAATTTTATGCATCTAAAGTTAAAGACTATGGATTACACGTAGGCAACACTTCTGATAGTTCACTGCTTAACCGACGGATCAGAGATCGCAGATGTTGCTATTGTCTCTGAAGGCCGCCGTCTTGGTCTACTTAGATTTTTTTTGTTTGCGAGGTTTCATAATCGAGGGTGTTCTTAGCTATGATCCAAGAAAATATTTTCTACCATTTGGAGATTATCAGCTCCTTTCTACTTGTTGAGAGGATCTTATTAACGGTTTTGCGGCGGGGGTTATTTTTCGCTTAGATTTATAAACAGTGTATGTAGGTATACTCACTCGGTTCCAACTCCCCAGTCTCCGCGATCACCAAACGATTAGTATTTGGTCTATGATTGCAAATGAAAGTATTACCGTCAAAATTGCAGTGAATAAAGGACATCTCGTGATCTGATAATACAATACAATGCAAATATTATTTATTGACACCAAAAAAAAAACACATAAATATTACAATGGTGTAGGTACATAGACAAATTTGAGTCAACAGGCGGTCTTATTGCTAAGGTAGCAATCTCTACCAGGCAACCTTCATTTAAGAAAACGTCAAAATAGTGTGTGGCGGGTTGGCGGCATAATAAATTGAAATGTATAATTATTATAAATTACTTACAAATAGTATTTACCTACATAAAATACTTAACATGTTAAATATAAAAATTACATATATATTATATCATATTATACGAATATTATATAACTATAAACATATAAATACATACATCATACATAATATTTTTATGTGTATACGCAATAAAGTATTACGATCGAATAAAACATATTTCTTTTTTTTTTAAATAGCGGAATATAGGAGTGGGAGAATGTGGCAGTCTCTACGGCAGCTAATGGGTAGCCATTGGAGTTTGGAACGATAAGTGGAGACATGGTCAAATTTCCGCAGGCCAAAAATATACCGAATACATAGATTCTGCAAACGCTCTAGCTTGTTCACGAGTTCCACGGTCAAGTCAGGATAACAGACGTCAGCATAATCCAGGATACGGTATTTGAACTCCGTCAAAAATTACTTGTGATAGTGACTTGTAGTCAATACGGGAGACATACCAGCGACTGCCAATAATAATAGCTTGTGATTTCGCTGGATTGACTCTGAGACCATACGAACGACTCGAGAGAGATGCTGTTGACCAGTGTTGATCTTAGCAATCGCATCGTCAAGATCTGATATAGCTGATTGCGAGTAAATTAGGAGATCGTCTGCATACAAATGATAAGAAGAGGTAAGGGAGAGACTAATAGAATTGATAAACAGAGCAAATAGGGGAGAGGCCAGAACGCCACCCTGCGGTACGCCGGCAGTTGTAACACACCATGTAGAGAAGGTTTTCTCAATACGTATGCGCTGTCGGCGTCCATACATGTAACTATGAAACCAGTCAACCACAGAAGGAGATATGTTAAGAGAACGCAATATCACAAGGAGGATATCAAATTCAACTGTATTGAAAGCGTTGCTGAAATCAAGCAGGGTCAAAACAGTCAACTTCTGATTCTCCATACCCAAGCGAATGTCGTCGGAAATTTTAACTAGCGCAGTAGTCGTACCATGACCGGGGCAGAAACCTGATTGGAATGGGTTCAAGAGATTGTTCGAGGTAAGAAAGATAGAAAATTGCTGCTGAACAAGTCTCTCAAGAACTTTGGAGAGGAAAGGGAGGATAGATATTGGACGATAGTCAGATGGAGAACTAGGATTGGGTTTCTTAAGTAATGGGATAATATGTGCTTCCTTTCATGCGGAGGGAAACACACCAGAGGACACAGACTTAGTAAGGATTTTTGCGATGACAGGTGCAAGGATATCAATGAGGGCAACGATGATTTTCCGACTAATACAGTCACTTCCGTCCGATAGCATTCGATGAAATGGCGAGTGCGTTCTTCTTAACATCACTAGCAGTGAATTGACGAAAGGAAAATGGTGATGATGATTTAAGAGTGGGCAGTGAAGTAAGATTTTTTATCGTGTTGACCTTAGTGCTACTATCAATTGCAGCAGGAGATGAAAAGTGATGATTAAGCGACTCAATATTGAAGTTAAAGGTACTGGAAGAGCAGGAGTTACGTGACTTGTTCACCACTAGTTTATTTAGAAAGGACCAGACTTTAGCTGGATCTCCATTCTCAACAGATTGATGAATATAGCGTTTTGAATGTCCTTTATCTTAGTATTGCAGCGATTCTTTACTTCTCGGTATCTTTCACGATTACGATCACTAGGAACATATTTGTAATTTGTTTTGGCACTCGCTTTTTGTCCATTAGACCACGTACTTCATCAGTAAGCCAGGGAGCAGGAAGGCGCTTAACGCGCACAGAACGGACCGGAGCATGACGGTCGTACAATTTAGTTAAATAGGAATTTAACAGCTCGACTTGGTCATCCACTGACTCGAGGTCATCTATCGCCGACCAGTCCATTCCCTGCGCATCCTCACAGACACTTCCGAGGTCCATCCCTGCGAAGTTGCGCAGTAATAACGTTTTAAGCTCAATTTTGGTGGACGGAGGCAATATGACATATAAATATGGTCATGATAGGAAAATTCGGTCGCGGAAAGTTGACCATGTTTGACGACATGATCACGGGAGGAAACTATAATAAGGTCAAGAAGAGAGGGAGTGCAATTAGGAAAGTGATGAGTAGCATTTAAGGGGAGAATATATCACAAGAGTCAACTAAAGAGTGAAGCTTCTTAGCTCGGTAATCATTTTTCAAAAGACATATTAAAATCACCGAGGATTATTAAGTGAGAGTAAGACGGAGAAAAATTTTCGATTAGTTTTTCCAGGGCATCATTAGTAGTTGTTTTGGAGTGAAGGGTTATAAAAAACACCTAAGAGAATTTTACAGTGGGGAAGAGATATATCAAGAAAGAGGTGTTCTACCGTGCCAGTAGGTGGAAGTTGAGGTGATTTACTAATAATCGGAAAGGGTATATGGGAACAAATATAAATGGCTACCCCACCACCGCGTAAAGGTCGTTGCGAAATCCAGGGACAGAATATAATGTAGATGGAAGAGATGGATTTAACCAAGACTCTGAAATAAGGATTGCGTGAACATTCTTGGTTTCAAATGTAGCAATCAACGTAATGAGGAGCGGGTATGCTCTGGGCATTGATGCGCACAACATTAAACACACACACACACACACACACACACACACACACACACACACACACATCGGAAAACATTGAACCAAGACTGTCACGCAGCGGAGGAGGGGACACTATGGAAACTGTCGTTCGAGTCAGAGTCCGAGGAGCATGATTGAAATATATCAGCATTAGAAATAGTAATGTCCATAGCAAGTAATGATTCAATAATTTATAGTAAATAAACAATAGTCGCTTTCTCTGTTCCTATGTCCCCATGTATGCTTAAATCTTTAAAACTACGCAACGGATTTTAATGCAGTTTATTTTAATAGATAGAGTGATTCAAGAGGAAGTTTATATGTATAATACATGCATAATATACTTAAGGATAACCCTCAATAACCATTTTCCCGTGCGGAGCCGTGGCGGGTCGCTAGTAATAATATAAAGCTATTAAATGGGAAAACCCGCCAGCAGCATTAAAAATAATAATTATATTTTAAAAAGACACTATTATCACGAATAAAAATAATTACCAACATATCAAAATTATCAATTTAATGAGTTTAGGAGTTTAAAGCTAAGGCTGTCTAAGAAACAGTTTCTTTACCCAACTATGAAGAGTAAAAAACATATGAAAAAGTATACACCATGGACTTAGTAACATAGTTACTAACTATGGTAATTCGTCCAAGGTATACACTGACAAGTGACAGAATACCCTTGGGTTATATAAACAAACAAACGCTGAATTAGAAAAAAAACAAAAAAAAAAAAAAAAAACGCTGAATTGCAAAGTAGCAGTAGCCATAAAAAAAAATACAAACATTTTTTGTACCGCAAATCCACTTTCATTTGCACACAACTACACGCGCCGTGCTTCAGAAACTTAGCGGTGCAATGATACCTCGGTTCCTCTAGAGCCCGCTTGGTCAGCACATAGGTTAAGTGGCGGCCTGGCAACGAAAAACAATGTTAACATACTTGCGTAAAGAATTAAAAAGCGGCCAAGTGCGAGTCGGACTCGCCCATGAAGGGTTCCGTATCAGCAAGTAACATAATAAATATAAAAGTACGTAGTTCGTTGTAACTTTGATCGATGTTTTAGTAATAGTGAAAGGGAAATTGCGGTTTACGATTTATGGGGGGGGGACACACATTTTACCACTTTGGAAGTGTCTCCCGCGCAACTATTAATTAAAAAAAAAATGATATTAGAAACCTCAATAACATTTTTAAAAACCTATCTATAGATACCCCACACGTATGGGTTTGAAGAAAAAAAATGTTTGAGTTTCAGTTGTATGCATGGAGAGCCCCCAAAATTTATTGTTTTTTTTTTTATATTTTTGTGTGAAAATCTTAATGCTGTTCACAGAATAAAATTAAATCTTCTTACCGAGTTTCAACAGTATAGTCTTTATAGTTTCGGAGAAAAGTGGCTGTGACATACGGACGGACGGACGGATGGACAGACAGACATGACGAATCTATAAGGGTTCCGTTTTTTGCCATTTGGCTACGGAACCCTAAAAATATACACGTCGAACCCGGATTCAAACCCGCGACCCTGTGCTTTGAAGCCGCGCCGCTCAATTTCCCCGCGAACTAGGTAACCTCATGGTCCAAGAAAACAAGGTCTAACCGTTAGACCACTTGACTGACACAAGCCTACGTCATTTTGCGCTGTTCATCCTTGTCTATTACACGCATTCGACAAGGATGAATAGGCAAAAATGACGTAGAAAGGATGTAGGCTCGTGTCAGTCACGCGGTCTAATGGTTAGACCTTGTTTTCTTAGACCATGGGCACAGAAGAAAATAATAGTACTAACCCGTACAGAAAGGACACTCACCCCCCCGCGCCAAAATGACTTTCCCGCCCGATATAGCGCCCCACGCTCCGCACCCCGCAGGCACCGCGGGACTCCGCCGGTGGTGTTCGGGGGTTTTTTACGCCTTTGACTTGTAGGTTAGTAGGTTGTCAAACTGCGTTTTCTGTATGGAGTGACCGCCCAGTGACCATGGGTAACCTGTTAAAAAACTCACCATCCACGGTCTTTATGAGGTCATCAAAATTAGGGTCGAAATACCCAACATGCATTTTATCACTCTCTGTGTTGGACGACATTCGTGTGTATACATTCAGCGCGCCAAACACGGTCTCCATTTCCTGAACGTTGTTGGGGTAATACATCATGCCGCCATCAGACTCGCACCTCGCCTTGGCAACGTACCACGTATTAAGATGAAAATAATCGAAAAACTTGTAACAGTTTCCTATAGGTATTTTGGTGTAGTTGACCTGTTCGTTGCAGACTGAAAAAGTAAGATAGTGTCAAAGAAAAGCAAATTATTATGTCTTCAATGGGAAATTTTCCAGTAGCAAATTAATAAAAAAAAAAAACTGCAAAACGGCTCATCAGATAGGCACTAGTAAATAGTGAGGTAATATAATATACCGAAGTATTGGATAGTAAAAAACATTCAAACTAATCAGCTTATTATCTAGAACTAGACAAAAAAAGTCAAAATGTCTACAATAAATCTCACTATTCTCATTATTTTACTAGCGTCAACTATGGGGATATCTTAAAAGACGCTAGGATGTAATAGTTTAAAAAAACTAATAACACGCTTTATTTAAGTCACACGTCTATTTTTGCGTATTCCTGATAGCAAACCCTTTCATTTGATACCCATACCATGGGGGTGGATTTCGAACAGCCAGTCCGCCATCTTGGGGAAGCAGCCATATTGGATTTGTAATGACGTTTCTTAGCTAGTCATGATTGCCATTGCTAAGGTAGCAATCTCTTCCAGGCGACCTACCTATAATGCGGGGAACAACTTTTGTTCTGGAAGTTTTGTGAAATCGCAATTTTTTTTTTTTTTATACAAATTGATCAGCTGGCCATGTCAATTTGTATGAAAAGTAAAAAAAAACTTCCAGAACAAAAGTTGTTCAGTTTCATGAGCCGAGTTAATCACCCGAGAGATTTTGCGTTATTTAATTAACACGTGGTATATTATGTTGACGTAATGATCAAGACTTACCAACAAAACTAATATTGAATGTCGCTAGGACGAAGAAAGCAGCTATATTTAGCTTAGATGTCATCATAGTGTGAAAGGTGACAAACGTGCATAGAACGAAATGAAAGATTTCTGAGTCAAGCTATCCTTATAATGGCTATCAGAAGTCGTGAAGGCTGACTTAGTTATGAGCGAAGCGACGAGCGGAGCGGTAGCAGTTTCTTATTTTATACTTTATATGCCAACGCCGCCGCCGCCGCCGTAAGAGAAATAAGCATGTAAGTTGGATAAAAATGGAATTATTATTCCAATATTACAGTAGTGTAGGTACACAGTTACAAATTTAACTTACTGAATAAGTATTTTATCTAATCTATGTATGTTTTTCAGCAAAGCTGTTTTGCTTTTGCCAAAACAAAATTTTCTATGTAAATCATTTTAAAATGGACATAACACGTCATCTTACATGTCGGATCTCTCTTTCTAACCTACCATTTTTACCACTACCACTTTTGGGAAATAACTCAACGGAATATTTAATCCTTTGATTGTCCTTTGATTTCCTATCGATAAAATTTTCAGAAAACGTGTTTCCAATCATAAAATTATTTAGATTATATAATCAAGTAACGTATATATTAACTGAAAATCATAATACCTACTTGTACCTACAAATTACGAGGATCATCGAATAAAAAAACATTAAAATATTCAAGGAAACAAATTGAGTAGTTCTTTGAGCACCCTCAAAACGTGGTCACAAGGTTTTAATGCCTAAACTATCGACCATACAGTGTTGGAACTAAATATAGATGATTCCTCATTTAATTATGCGTACGATTTTAACATAAAACATATAAAATCATGTATAATATTTTGAAAAATAATATTTCTACATCGAAAACGGGATCAAAATAGTCGTTCTTCGCAGGTCACACTTGGTTCGCGCTCAAGGTAATCCTTGATAAGTTTTGCATTTAATGCGTAATCGTATAATTTATTACGTGGAATGAATAGTTTTTTAACTAGGCACATATTTATAAAAGAATATTCATTCTATCTCTTTGTTCCGAAAAATTATATTATATAACATCTCTGTCACACGATTTCGCTGGTTTCGTGAGCGCTCAATGAAACTACACCTATCTTCCAAGAACGCAAACTTGTCGCTGCAAATTTTAGCTTGCAGACACTTGGTAGTGACCCAGCATCAGTGGAGGACACCAGTGTACTCATCGCTTCAAAAATAAATAAATACGAGGTAAGTTATTCTTCGAATATTTTCAAGTTGGCCTGGTCATGTAACTTTCATGCGCATATGTAGAAAGATATACTATGTTATTATCAAAAAAATATTTTTAAGAAAAAGAAGATAGATCGAGCGAGTTTATTGTCATGTACTTCATTTGTAAACTTACTTAATACTTTTATCATAATTCTCAAAAATGTGTTATTTTTGTAACTTTCGTGGCCCAATTTTCGTGGACATTTGACCATGAAAGTTACCTGATGCACCACGAAAGTTACAAATGTCCATTAAATACTCCTTTTTTCTTGTGATGCAGTAATTGCATTTGCCCCTAATTATACCGAAAGCTAAAAATAAAATATTCTAGCACGTTTGATGTGTTTTTTTCTATGTTATATGTAATTCTGTTTAAATGCTCTCTCGTAGCTAATTTCATAATTTAGTCAGCACAAAAGTCAGTTTTTTAATATTATTGAATGAGTAAAAACTTTCAAAGTCAACTTCAATAAGTTTTACTGTAAAATTTTGTTTTCAGATTACTTTCGAACGGAAACTATGCCATCACAGAGTTCAGAGGTGCGGCGGGAGAAGAAACATGCAATATCTCTGTTATTTGTTCATTGATTTACATTTAGTAAAAACTGTACACATTGTTTTTAGGGCTTTTTTAATTTACATCTATTTATATTAAGATTGCATTATAAAAAAAAATCGCCACGAAGGTTACGCGGAGAATGTTTTCTGAAGAACTACTCAATTATGACGTGTGATACTATCAGAGTTGGTTGACGACTCGCAAAGGCGGAGACTGGCTATTACAAATTTGTGATAATACTGGCTGTGGTTACGTTACACGTGCCAGGTACAACAGTCCAAACCCGTAGCACAGAAGAAAATAATAGCACTGACCCCGTGGTTCACCCCATTAGTCCATCTGGGTGTGTACCAAGGGCCTTTTTTTTCTTCCCACAGTTCTCCTCTTAATAACTGGGTGTACCAGGGGTAGTACATTTTATCCGTAGGTCACCAATCTAAATAGTATTACTAATAGTATTCGTTAACAGCTCATATACGTCCCCACCGAGGGGCTCGAGCCTACCTTGAAATCAGGGTGAATAGGCCTTAGTCGACCACGCTGGCCCAGTGCGGGTTGGTCAACTTCACACACAACCTTTGAATTTGTTCGCAGGTGTGTGCAGGTTTCCTCACGATTACAATGACGCCGGAGGGAGAGGTGTTGTTAACAAGACACAAGCCCATGCAGGTTTAAGTCTATTTATTCAATGGTTCTCTAAGCTTATATACTATATAGTGCGTGCGTCACTCGCTACACACTACGTGCTTATAGGAGAGAGAACCTATCTTCTTATGGAATCTATGAGGACGTGCAGTATCTGTTCCGCATACCATGCGCATACCACACGATGTTTTCCTTCACCGTAAGAGCGTCGAATAAACGTACATATGAATTCGAAAATCGAAAACACATTGGTACGTGCCGAGATTTGAACCCCCGAACTTCTGAATGGAAGTCAACGGGCTTAGCCACTTGGCCATTGCCGCTCTCGTAATAGTATTACTAAATATCAATAGGTATTTAGTAAATACCTATTGATATTTAGTTTTCAGAATGCATTGCATTGCATGGAGTTTCTTCCGGCTCCCCGTCTCCGCCACTAGACGCGTTGGTACATGACTACTCTGGGGTGGAGCCTTCCGCTCCCCCGCAAGTCCGATAAAGCTTGATTAGTCGTACCATTGCATTGTCGTGCATGAGCAGGAAATCTTTTCCCATTTGTGTCCTGTGGGGCAAGATTATTGGCCCTAGCACCTGTTAGCGATAACTGTCTGCCATCATGTGTCTTTTTAGAATGCCCGGGCACATACGGCGGGAACCGTAGCAGCTTGGCTGCTGGATCACAGTGTTAGGACCTTAGAAAGTCCTGCGCAATCACCAGACCTTAATCCTATGTATGTAAGTTGAGCCTTGTATTGTACCTGGCACGTGTAACGTAAACACAGCCAGTATTATCACAAATCTGTAATAGCCGGTCTCCGCCTTCGCGAGTCGTCAACCAACTCTGATAGTATCACAAGTCATAGTCGCTGTTAACTTGCAAACGATTACAAACAGAGCGAAAGCTCATGAGACAACTGATGCGGCTAAGCTGTGCCGGTTCATCCACCTGTAACAATATGACAACAGTTTCAATACTCCTAATTTACAAAAGGACAAAATTATCTTGATCTTATTCCCTATTTTCCAAAAGTGGTAGGTTAGAAAGAGAGATCCGACATGAAAGATCACGCCACATTACAATAATATTATGTCCAATATAAATGATTATATAGGTATTCATAGAAAATTTGCTTTTGCTGAGAAAAAGATACATAAAATTAGATAGTATACTTATTCAGTTAGTCAAATTTGTTATTTACTGTGTAGATAGTAATTCCATTTCAATCCAACTTACAATTATATTTCCTACTAGTAACTAAATACTTAACTTTTGATACGGCGGCGGCGGCGTTGGCATATAATAATAGCCAAATCGTTTAAAAAACTAAAAAAACACGCTTTTAGCACTTGCCATATTGAATTCAAGTCACGTGACTATTTTTTTTCGTATTCCTGACAGCAAACCCTTTCATTTGATACCCATGTCATGGGGGTGGATTTCAAACAGCCAGTCCGCTATCTTGGGGAGGCCGCCATATTGAATTTGTAATGATGTTTCCTAGCTAGCCATGTATAGTCATCAGAACACAGAGCGTACCTATGCAAAACTTCATCCTAATCGAAGACCGGGAAGTGGGTCATATTAAGATTCCAAGATTTTCTTACATTACATAGTTACTTACAAGTGAAGCTAATATAAAGCATGTAAAATAGGAAACTGCTACCGCTCCGCTCGTCGCTAAGCTCGTAACCAAGACAGTCTTCACGACTTCCGATAGCCATTATAAGGATATCTTGACTCAGAAATCTTTCATTTCTCACCGTTCACGCTATGATGACACCTAAGCTAAATATAGCTGCTTTCTTCGTCCTAGCGACATTCAATATTAGTTTTGTTGGTAAGTCCTGATCATTACTTTAACAACTCATATACTACGTGTTAAATAACGCAAAACCACTAAAAGTTCAAATTTAGAATGTGTTGGCGAGTCTTGGGAATGGTAAATGTTTACCAGTGGATCAGGCTGTTGATGAAGATTATTATGATCGATTTTAAGTGCATCTAAACTTGGCATACATTGGATTTCAACCCTTTTTTTGCCAAATGGCAAAAAACGGAACCCTTATAGATTCGTCATGTCTGTCTGTCTGTCTGTCTGTCCGTCCGTCCGTCCGTATGTCACAACCACTTTATTCCGAAACTATAATACCTATACTGTTGAAACTTGGTAAGTAGATGTATTCTGTGAACCGCATTAAGATTTTCTTACAAAAATAGAAAAAAAAACAATAAATTTAGGGGGTTCCATACATAAAACTGAAACTCAAAAAAAAATTTTTCATCAAACCGATACGTGTGGGGTATTTATGGATAGGTCTTCAAAAATGATATTTAGGTTTCTAATAACATTTTTTTCTAAACTGAATAGTTTGTGCGAGAGACGCTTCCAAAGTGGAAAAATGTGTGTCCCCCCCCCCTCTAACTTCTAAAATAAGAGAATTATAAAACTGAAAAAAATATATGATGTGCAAAATCATGAAAACTTCCAACGAAAATTGGTTTGAACGAGATCTAGTGAGTAGTTTTTTTTTAATACGTCATAAATCGTAAACCGCAATTTACCTTTCACTATTATTAAAACTTCGATCAAAATCACAACGAACTACAAAAACTTTTATATTATGTTACTGGCTGCTATGGAACCCTTCATGGGCGATTCCGACTCGCACTTGGCCGCTTTTTAGGCGAACAATTAGCCGATAGGAACTTGGCCCCCTTTTTAACAGGTATGTTTTTGGTGGGACAAATCAACGTCAGACAATCTGCGCCGTAGCGACTGCGCCATGCTTGATTCTGGCGTAGTTTAGACGATGCCGTTTTTTGAGCGGCGTTCGTGTATCTTTTACTATATTTAATTGAAGACATAATAATTTGTTTCTCTTAGACACTATCTTACCTACAGTCTGCATCCACCGGGACGACTACGTCAAATTACCTACAGGAAACTGTTACAAGTTTTACGATAACGAGCAATGGAACTATGGCGCGGGAAAGTGCACGATTGAGGGAAGCATTATGTATTACCCCAACAACGAACAGGAGTTGGAGAAAGTGTTTCGCGCGCTGAATGTATACGGTCGAATGTCAAACAGTGATCACTTGCACGTTGGGTATTTAGACCCTAATTTTAATGGCCGCCTAATGACCGTCGATGGTGAGATTTTTTAACAGGTTACTCTAGTTCGCGGGGAAATTGAGCGGCGTACGGTTTGGTTTGAGTAATGGCAGTCAGTATGTCTCCTCGAACAACGCGGGCCTTCCGTCCCGGAAGGTATTTCTGCTCTTACAAGTAGCTTCTATTTCGTTACACTTGGCGTTTGCTACTAAAATAACTTTAAAATATAGTGTGCTTTAGAAGTGATCTAATCTGGTTTAGAATAGAATAGAATAGAATAGAAATATCTTCAATTCATTTTAATCACTACATAGTATAAAATAAAGTCGCTTTCTCTGTCCCTATGTCCCTCCCTATGTCCCTCGCTTTGTACGCTTAAATCTTTAAAACTACGCAACAGATTTTGATGCGGTTTCTTTTAATAGATAGAGTGATTGAAGAGGAAGGTTTATATGTATAATACATGCATAATATACTGAAGGATAACCCACAATAACCATTTTCCCGTGCGGAGCCGGGGCGGGTCGCTAGTTCTAAATAAAGTGTTTTATTTTTACACAAGTATTTTAACATTGTTTTGCGTTGCCAGGCCGCCGATTAACCTATGTGCTGAACAAGTGGGCTCCAGGGGAACCCAAGTTGAGTTGCTCCAAAAAGCATCTAAACCTTGGCGACTGTAGTTGCGTGCAAATAGGAGTGTCTTCGCACGAGATGTCCATTATTGACTGCTATAAAGTTGGACCTTACATTTGCAATCATAGACCAAATCGTACGTTGAACGCGGAGACTGGACAATTCGAGCCGAGTGAGTATACACTGTCAATAAATAAAGCGAAAAATGAAAGTCATTGAGCTTGGGCAGGGACTCGAACCCGCATCTCCTTGGCTATCCGGGCCATATACAAGCACTACCAACTGTACCACCAAGTCTCCGTACAAGCCCAACGAAATTCTATAACGCTTCTTACTGAATGCTTTAGAGTGCCCACCCGGGTAGCCCGGATAGCCAAAGAGATGCAGGTTTAAGTCCCTGCCCAAGCTCAATGATTATTAATTTTCGCCTCGATTTATAAAAAGTAAATTTACGCTAGTTGACTTCCAATCTTAAGTTCGCTGGTTCAAGCCGCAATAGCTGTGGCATCATATTCCATACAATCGCCTACTTTTGTTTCCATCACTCCTCGTTCGCCGCGCCGCAATCGCCTCGCCGCCGTGAGCTGTAGGATGAGACTAACCTAAGCAATTTTCAGTTTGCCCGAAGGGCTATACCTACATACAAGTAGAAGAAAACTACTACAAGTACTACCCAGGATTAACTAGTGGCATTAACTGGTACAATGCGAAAGCCAAGTGCGAGTCGGATGGTGCGGAATTGTTTCACCCGGATAACCCGTCGGAACTGGAGCAAGTGTTTAGTGGGTTGCGCAACACTTCGCTCGGGACCACCGGCTTTATTTTTCTTGGCTTCTCTAACCTGGACAAGCTCGGAGTGTTCAGAGCTGTGGACGGTGAGTGCTTTTTATACCGTCAACATAGCAAGTTTATTTTTAAAAATTATACTAACGCTTGTGTCGAAAACGTACGATCAATCAAGCTTCTCCGGAGTTGCGGAGGAGCGAAAGGCTGTACCCCAGAGTACGTACTCATGTACCATAGCGTTTAGGGGCGGTTAAATGCTCGGACCTTGGCCTAGCGCGATGATATGGAAAACATCGTGAAGGAGGAGGGTAATCCCGAAATTGGTACCATATCAATTTGGGAAAAAATCTAACCCTAAAGGTTACAAAATAGGCGTTAATTGAAAGTTCACTCACAAAATTATTTGCTTTCTTTTCGGCCGTTTATTTTTTTATTATAATCCTTTTAGGGCATTTACTCCACGACAAGTACCAAAAGTGGGGTCGCTTCTACAGGCCCAACCCAAACGACGAGTCGAACCGTTGCGGGGTTCCTATAATTCCAGAACTGTACCTGAGGACTTTCAACTGCTTGTACCAAGACTTCATTACTCAAGACTTCATTTGCAAGCGACGTCGGCCAGCCGTGGTGAAAGAGGCCGAAGAAAACACGAATGCTGGTATGTCAACAAGATAGGAATCTATAGGTATAACTGAAGGGCAAGGAATTGGCGCTTTGATAGGAATCTATAAATCTTAGAGTATTAAAACATTTTTGGGAGGCATAGAGCACGCGTGTCACTTCCGCGCCTTTGTGCCAGTCGTAAGCAGATATGAAACGTTTTCGTAGTTACGTTTTTTGCGTGATGCAGCAAAAATATCGATAGTTGTATTTATGACAGTATCATAAGATTTATTAGGATTTGAGACTTACTAATTTTGCATGGTGGTTCTTTACGTCCCTGGTCAGCATCTTGTATACTTTTAACGGCTGAAAATTAAAGAGTTCCCGTGGGTTTGTTAAAAATTACTACGGAAAAGTCAGAAAACAACGCGGGCGTAGCAGCGGGCAGACAGCTAGTCTATATAATAAAACTTAGATGTTGAAAATCTGTACAGTGCCACCAACTTATCTGTGAAGTGGTCAGAATTGGTACTAACTCCGCTATATGGACGTCAAGTATGAATAGGTAGGTACCTAAAAGCGATTGGACAATTTCACGTCGCTACTAGCGCCGCCCTTCAGTTCACAGATAAGTTGGTTGATCTGTACATAGGTAGTAAAGAAATGCTAAAAACCGAGTCTGGGGGATGTAAGAAGTGAAATAGAACACAATCAGATTGTTTTCAAATTTTTTGTTTCTCTGTTTGTCTGTTTGTACGGGCTTATCTCCGAAACTGTTATACCGGTTTGAATGAAATTTTGCAAGGTGGTACCTTATATCCCCTGTCAACATCTCAAATAGTTTTTACTGCGAGAAAAATCTTATTCTTACGGGAAACTGTAAGCAAAAGTCAAAAAACAACGCGGGCAGCTAGTATTTAACTAAATTTAAAAATGTTTAAGCATGCGGTGAAGACTATGACCACATACCGTCGTTGAGGAGCTGTTACAAGTATCATAACAATTCGGAGGCCTGGAACACATCGAGAGCGATCTGCCAATCAGAAGGGGGAGGGGATCTCTACCTCCCAGAGAACGAGCAGGAACTAAACCTAGTGCTGACTGAGTTGGCCATACCTGATGACGTAATATTATTTGCCGGATTTTCTGACTTAGAGAAGCACGGAGTCTACAAAACTGTAAAGGGTAAGTTCTTTTAACCCCCGACGAAACAGAGGGGTTTTGTAAGTTTGACGCGTGTGTCTGTCTGTCTGTCTGTTGCATCGTAGCTCCACGGATGCGTCGACTTTGATCTAGTTTTTGTTGTTTACAAGATGTACAATCGAGAGTGTTCTTAGCTATGATTAAAGAAAATATCTTCAGCCGTTTGAAGATTATCAGCTCTTTCTAGTTGTTGAAAGGATGAAGTGACGGTTTGGTGGCGGGGGTTTTCAATTTAATGTTATTTTTAATCCGAGTTACTTGGCTCCCGACGAACAGATTGATAGATCTACCGGGTCATGGTATTCGTTATGTCATCATCATCATCCAGTCCTCCACACCGTATCCGGTGATGGCGATTCCAGACAGTTTAGGTCGGGTTGTTGCTGTTGTAGCCAAGCCAAATGCAATCCGGTAAAATATGGTATGCCACACGCATGACAAACATTTCCTCCGCATCACAGTAGAAATAAAACTGATTGTTTAGAACCGACATGGTCGCGGTCAACCTGCCGTCAGCAGTTTTCAGTTAGTGTGCTGGCAACCCAGTTACGTAACGAATGGCCATCGGGGCTTCTGTCGAGAAATACGGAAATTGCCATCAGGGTTTACGGAATTTTATACAATTAAACAACACACAACAAGGCAAACACAATTGTTTATATACGAATGTTTGCTCCGAGCGAGATACGAACCCGCGACCCTGTGCTTTCTAGACAGGCGTTCTACCAACTAGGCTACGTGCCGACGTATGTATGAAACGATAGGATGCGGGCAGTCTGCATGCGTACCAGATCCGCGGACAAAGATACGCGTGACGGGAAGAGGGCACTTAAGTATGTTTTGTTTGCAGGTCGTCCCCTCGAGCAGGCGTTCGTGAATTGGTTGGAGGGGGGGCCGCATCCTGAATCCTGTTCGGGCAATTGTCACTGCGGGAAGATCTCCGTCCTTTTCCGCAGCGTGTACATCGGTGACTGCCCCTTGGCTCTACCCTTCGTCTGCAAACGAGCCGCTGCACAGCAATAGGACAATACCTACACCGGGAAATATAACTGGTTGTTTATCCGCAGTGGTAGTACTCATGAAATTGAACAACTTTCTCTGAGGAACATAGGTTGAAGTCCCAAAAATAATTATCAACTACCTATTACAAACTTGAGCCGGATACGGCCTCTTTTTACACGCTTTATATTAGCTTCACTTGTAAGTAACTATGTATGTAAGAAAATCTTGGAATCTTAATTTGACCCACTTCTCGGTCTTCGATTAGGATTAAATTTTGCACGCGCTCTGAGTTCTGATGACAATACATGACTAGCTAAGAAACGTCATTACAAATCCAATATGGCGGCCTCCCCATTATATGTAGGTAAAAAATCTTGGTAACTTAATTTGACCTACTCCCGGTCTTCGATTAGGATGAAATTTTGCACATGCTCTGAGTTCTGATGACAATACATGACTAGCTAAGAAACGTCATTACAAATACAATATGGCGGCCTCCCTAAGATGGCAAACTGGCTGTTTGAAATCCACCCCCATGATATGGGTATCAAATGAAAGGGTTTGCTGTCAGGAATACGAAAAAATAGTCACGTGACTTAAATCCCATATGGCGGACGTCCAAGATGGCGGACAGGAAGCGTGTTTTTTAGTTTTTTAAACTATGTATTATTATAATTAGCTTCACTTGGAAGTAACTATATGTATGTAAGAAAATCTTGGAATCTTAATTTGACCCACTTCCCCGTCTTCGATTGGGATGAAATTTTGCACACTCTCTGAGTTCTGATGAAACGTCATTACGAGTCCAATATGGCGGCCTCCTCAAGATGGCGGACTGGCTGTTTGAAATCCACCCCCATGATATGGGTATCAAATGAAAGGGTTTGCTGTCACAAATACGAAAGAAATTGTCACGTGACTCCTGTAATTTTTAGTGCGTGCTAAAAGCGTTTTTTTTTACTTTTTCAAACTATAATAACTTAATATGACAACTTGAATTTGAATTTTGAGATTTCAACCTATCGTCGGCTTAAGTCGCAAACCACTTAACTCCAATTTTTTCCCAAATCGACATTTTGATACCATTCGATAGAGAATTTCTGAACGCATCAATAGAAAAACTCTTAAAAACGTCAAAAAATCCGTTACTGTTTAAAACCCTAAATAGAAAACCTCGCAACTCCAGGCACGCCATTTTGTTAAAGCAAACCACGTAATTCCCCTGCGCAGTACTGTTCGAGATGCCCTAAGAATCACTGTTACCACCAATAAATCCTCTAAAAAAAATAGTGAAAGGCGATTATTATGTGAGATACTGAAACTGATAATAAAACGTCATCACCAAGCATTTTAATGATGTCTATTGTTTGTAAAATTGAGAGTAAACCATCATCTCCAGGTATCAAAAAAAGGTTTTTCGACATACAGCGAAACCTTTGATCATCATCATTAGCAGCCAACGACAGTCCACTCCTCTAGGCCTCTTTTTCAGATCATCGTCACTACATCTAGCCATGGGCGTTCTACACTTCGTTTACCTAGACGAGATCTTCAGTGCAGAACCTGCTTACTCCAGCGATTTTTATTTATTAACTATGGGCTTGCCTTTGACCAGTCTCACCTGGTGGAAAGCGATTACGTGGCTGATGATAGAACACGCTCACCCAGAAAATGCCTATTCACTCTCGACGAAGACACCCAGGTTGTACGATTCTTTGGCTGTACGCATCAAAAAGGAAGACGCAAAGCGCTTGGTGCTTGCTCGGGCTTGTGGGTTTTTCTACGGCGGCGCCCCGTATACCGGTAACCAAATTTGGTTGGAGGAATAAGTTCGTGAAGTGCTTGAGAACACTCCTCAATACTCCCCTTGATACGCTACGCCTTATAAAAACCGAGAGGCTGGCGACTTTTCGTCGATGCTCCAAGCTTTGAAGCTTGGTCTTAGTTGGTCGTTGCAAGTTGGTATTCGACAATGAGTCTTCAAGCTTTACGGTCCACAGATCCAAGGGCATCCAGCTGATACTTGGCAGGATGGCTCTGCAAAGTATCAGCTGGATGCTTTTGAATCGGTGGACAGCAGTACCTACGCCATGCATGAATGAACTTGTGCTTGGTATAACTGGAGCATCTATTCTGGAGTAATACCGCCGGACCTTAAAAAGGACGCCAAGTTTTTATTGGCCTCGATGGACTTCCCAAAACTAATATTTGAGGAGAGAAGAAGCTCTAGGTGTTTAGACATCGGCAAAGGTGTATCATGGAATGTGGGAGAAGTTTTGTTGGCATTGAATCTTACAAGATTGGCTTTGCCCCATTCAGCCACTGCCTCAAGTGTAAAATTCATTCGGCCAACCATGGATTATCGGTTCTGCGACAAATGTGACCAGTTAACTGCCACTTTAGCTTGCTCATTTGAGTGGTTATGTCGTTTACATTGGTTCTCCAACAAATTTCCTAGTTTCGGATTTTATCCATCAGAGAAACTTCGAACATAGTCTTCTGCATAGCTCGCTGAGCAACTTTAAATTATTTTGAGGACTAAAACCACAGTCAGTGTCCACGTTTCAGCACCGTAGGTCATGACGGATGGGAAGACTTTTGTATTTGACGAGTGATAAGTTGCCCAGTCTAATTTAATCCTTTATCGGCTTCCCTCACGAAGTATCTAGTTTCTACCCAACTGGGTACTTTGATTACTTTGCCCAAGGTAGACATAATAATTGACAATTTCAAGAGGTATTCTATCGACGATAATCGATCCAGGTACGAAATGCGCGTTAAACATAAGTTTTGTCTTCCAAGTTCATACAAAGACCAACTCGTCGAGAGGATTAATTCAAGCTGGTCAGCATGATCTGGACCTCCTGCAACGACTTAGCCATTATAACTATGTCGTCGGCAAATCAAAGGTGTGAGATATACTCGCCATTTACATTAATGCCTCGTCTCGTCGTCTCGTTTATTTTCCTTTGTAAGGAAAAAGGAACTGGCAGCAGCGTAAACAGTCCATAAAAGAAATGTCCCTTGAAAACTTACCGAAACTTGAAAGCTATTGTAGGTCACGGTCATTAAAATCCTATCTTGAATCGATTTGGTAACCGTTTATTCTTGTAGCAAAACACTTAATTCCTACAAAATGTTAGTATTATTTTAGTAAAACCTCGTAACTCCATTTTTATTTACTTCAACTGACTTATCTTCGATTATTTTCTCGAAATCTGATTTCTACCTGCTACTATAATTGTTTATAAAAATAAACAAAACAAGTCTTCATACAATTTTTTTCATAGTTAAGTTTTTTGTGTCTCCTGTAAAATTTGGTGTGACGGAGTTAAGAGCTTTGCGACTTAAGCCGACGCTATGTTCCTTATGGATAGTTGTTTAGTTTCATGAGTAAGTACCTACTGCCACTATGTTGCGGATATAACTAACCAGTTTTTCCCAGTGTATGTTCGCGGCCCAGGGTTCGGCCGTCTCTATCTGCTGCACCGTGCGCGGCGTCCGGCAGACAGCTCTTTTAAAACAACATGTTACTAATAATATAATTACGATGTAGTTTTATTGGTTTTATTTTATCTAAGCACGCCAAGTGCCAAGTTCAAATTTAGAATGTGTTGGCTAGTCTTGGGAATTGTAAATGTTTACCAGTGGATCAGGCTGTTGATAAAGATGATTATGATAGATTTTAAAGTGCATTAGATTGGATTTCAACCCTTTTTTAGGCGAATATTTGCCGATAGGAACTTGGCCCCCTTTTTAACCTGTTGTGTCCCTGTTACCCGGAAGTACCCCATAAGTACTCGAAACCGGATACTTGACGATCAAGACGACGACGGCCGGCCACTTGAGTGTTTTTGTGGGTTTTAGAGGGGAATTGGCTATAATTTCCATTAATATCCCAGGCTTTGGCGGTTCATGATTTTATGACTAAAAGGTCTATATTTAAGAAGCATTTATGCAAAGTTTCAAGTTTAGGAGACTCATAGTTTTCGAGAAATAAATTTTCTAAAATCAACAAATTTGGCTATAAAAAGACCATGTTTTCTTTTTTTTTGCGTGGTAGGGTGTTCGTACCGAGTTCATACAGCCAAATTTACGTTAAATGTCATGCAAAAATGTAAATAAATCAAGTAAGTTCTTTTTTTCCTTTAGAAACGATAGTCTAGGCGGCGGGTGCGAGCGAAGCGAGCACGGGACTTCGGGGCACCCCTACTTCGCCGGGTTAAGTTAGAAGGGTATGGCGGACGGTAGCTGGGCGAGCGCAGCTCGCACAGCTTCCTCCGCCATACCCTTCGGGGTTAGGTTACATGATGACCCCCCATGCCTGCTTGCAGGCATGATAACCTTGAATATCTTAAAGACTATTCTTTGTGAGATTACTTTTTTAACTAGGGGTGGTGTGCACTCTGGCCAGAATTTTATTGGGCTCCTACAGAGATTCGGTGGCACAACTAAAATGGCGCTGTGTGGCCGCGGGTTCGAACCCTGCTCGAGACTTTAGTCTGTGGTAATACGAACTCTCGCGGCGCGGTCTTAAGGTGCGTTTTGTTTTGATACGAGCGCATCGACAAACGGTAGGCTATTATAGCCAGGGTCACGTTCGACGCGTTCAATGTAATTTGAACGTTAGTAGCGTGGTAGCTAGAATTAAATTCGCACGTTTGCTATCAGAGAGTGCGGCTTCTGTACCTAGTACTATTATTTATTCTGTGTCGAGACCAAATGTTTTTCATTTTTCGCTTCGATTAAGATTAGGTACTCATAGTACGAGTACAAACAAATTGTTTTTAGGGTTCCGTAGCCAAATGGCAAAAAACGGAACCCTTATAGATTCGTCATGTCTGTCTGTCCGTCCGTATGTTACAACCACTTTATTCCGAAACTATAGTAGCTATACTGTTGAAACTTGATAAGTAGATGTATTCTGTGAACCGCATTAAGATTTTCATACAAAATAGAAAAAATACAATAAATCTTGGGGGTCCCCATACTTAGAACTGAAACTCAAAAATTTTTTTTTCATCAAACCCATTCGTGTGGTGTGTCCGTGGACGACTATGGATAGGTCTTCAAAAATTATATTGAGGTTTTGAATATATTTTTTATCACAAATCTGTAATAGCCGGTCTCCGCCTTTGCGAGTCGTCGCAACCAACTCTGATGGTATCACAAGTCATAATTACTGTTTCACGGCTACGCTACGCTCCGTTTGCAAACGATTACAAACGGAGCGAAAGCAGATGAGACAATTGAAGCGGCTAAATACCTCTCCTTCAGGATCATCTGGTCAACTGTGCCGGTTCATTCACCTGTATCACAACAGTTTCAATACTCCTAATTTACAAAAGGACAAAATCCCCATGATCTATTTCCCTATTTCCCAAAAGGGGTAGGTTAGAAAGAGATGTGATTTTGTTTAGCTGAGAAAAAATACATAGAATAGATAGTATATTTATTCAGTAAGTCTTTGTTACTGTGTACACTATTGTAACTAAGTACCTACCTACCTACTTTACTTTTGATACAGAGGCGGCGGCGGCGGCGGCGTTGGCAGGAAACTGCTACCGCTCCGCTCGTCTCTCTGCTCGTAACCAAGTTAGTCTTCACGACTTTCGATAGCCATTATAAGGATATCTTGACTCAGAAATCTTTCATTTCGTTCTATGGCGTTTGTCACCGTTCACGCTATGATGACACCTAAGCTAAATATAGCTGCTCTCTTCGTTCTAGCGACATTCAATATTAGTTTTGTTGGTAAGTCCTGATCATTACGTTAACAATTATATACTCGGGTGATAACTCGGCTCATGAAACTGAACAACTTTTGTTCTGGAAGTTTTTTTTTTACTTATTTCAAACAAATTGACTTGGCCAACTTGATCAATTTGTATGAAAAGTAAAAAAAAATGCTATTTCAGAAAACTTCCAGGACAAAAGTTATTCCCCGCATTCCAAGATCAAATCAACGTCAGAAAATCTGCGCCGTAGCGACTGACAGCAACTGCGCCATGCTTGATTCTGGCGTAGTTTTGACGGTGCCGTTTTTAGCGGTGTTTGTGTATCTGTTACTTACTATATTTAAGTCTTTGTTTTTCTCTGACACTTTCTTAACTTTTCAGCCTCCATAAAGCGGGATGACTACATCAGAATACCTACAGGAAACTGTTACAAGTTTTACGATAACGAGCAATGGAACTCTGGCGCGGGAAAGTGCTCGGTTGAGGGCGGCATGATGTATTACCCCAACAACGAACAGGAACTGAAGAAAGTGCTTCGCGTGCTGAATATATTATACGGTCAAATATCAAACAATAGTCACTTGCATGTTGGGTATTTAGACCCTAATTTTAATGGCCGCTTAATGACTGTAGATGGTGAGATTTTTCAACAGGTTACTCTAGTTCGCGGGGAAATTGAGCGGCGTACGGTTTGGTTTGAGTAATGGCAGTCAGTATGTCTCCTCGAACAACGCGGGCCTTCCGTCCCGGAAGGCATTTCTGCTCTTACATGGCTTCTATTTCGTTACACATTGGGTTTGCTACTAAAATAACTTTAAAATATAGTGTGCTTTAGAAGTGATCTAATCTGGTTTTAATTAATTTTAATTCTAAATAAACTAAAGTGTTTTATTTTTACACAAGTATGTTAACATTGTTTTGTGTTGCCAGGCCGCCGGTTAACCAATGTGCTGAACAAGTGGGCTCCAGGGGAACCCAAGTTAAATTGCTCCAAAAAGCATCTAAATCTTGGCGACTGTAGTTGCGTACAAATAGGAGTGTCTTCGCACGAGATGTCCATTATTGACTGCTATAAAATTGGTGCTTACATCTGCAATCATAGACCAAATAGTACGGTGAACGCGGAGACTGGACAATTGGAACTGAGTGAGTATACACTGTTTATACCTAAATCATCATCATCATCATCATCTCAGCCGAAAGACGTCCACTGCTGGACAAAGGCCTCCCCCAAGGATCTCCACAATGATCGGTCCTGCGCTGCCCGCATCCAGCGGCTTCCCGCGACCCTCAATCATTCGCCGCGCCGCCATCGTCTCGCCATGAGCTGTAAAAGTAACCACATAAGGATGAGACTAACCTAAGCAATTTTCAGCTTGCCCGAAGGGCTATATCTACATACAACTAGGAGAAAACTATTACAAGTACTACCCAGGATTCGCTAAAAGTATTAACTGGTACGGTGCGAAAGCCAAGTTGTAACAATCCTACCCTATCCTAAGGCACCAACCCTAGGTCTTCCCGGACCAAATTCTACCTAACTAACCTAATGCACCAAATTGTAACGTTTCCCTAGCTTAACGCACTAAAATATACTGAGCAGATTTTGATAGAAAATTAAATAACCAACTGAATTGTGAATCCTGTAAAAAAATAATCCTAGTTTAACCGTAACAAATTGTAACCACCCCGGCAATGGTTAAAATGTATGGAAATTGGTAAGTATAAAAGTAAATAAGTAAAAATGTGATAAGTAAGTGATAACATGGCCAGTGATTCGTCAAGTGATAGGACTCTACGTTGTGTGTGAAGTAACTCAGAATAATGTGAGAGCTATTACCAGATAAGAACTCTAAATAGGTACTATACGACTAACTTGAACGCTTATAATGTACAGTAAAACTAAGAGACATCATATATGGTAAGTATGTAAACTTTTATGTAAATCTTAGGTTTGAATTTAATATTATAACTTCAGTCAAGACCCCAAATAACTAGTGAAGATGCTATTACTTTATTTTAATGCAAAATAACCTTTCAGTATAACTCATCAAGAATAAAGTAGGTATTCTATAAGAAGCAAAAGTTTATAAAGTAACCTGAATGAATGTAGTATGTATGTATAGCATAACGAAAAGTGACATAATTACTTAATAAATTCATAGAAATACAGCTAGAAGGTACTTAAATCTCAATATTGTGACTCTAATTCTACTAAGAAAACATGACAAATTTTGCAATATTTACAAGAAGAATTTAGGGTATATTATTTGTTAATTATGTGGTTATTGATCTAAATAATGTACTTAGGTAAGTATACCTATTTGCTATTTGCTTTCTAATGATTTAGGTAAGTAAGGTAGATTGAGAAAATTATGACAAAGGAAATGAAAACTGAACTAAGTTATAGAAAGAATAAATAATGAATTTACTTGAATTTATGGACTATTTTATGGATTATGATAATAGGTGATTATAGAAATACCTAGCTGTTGGATTACCTTTTAGGCAAGCAAGTACACAAAATAAAAGTAGGTAAATATGAAAAAAATATTAATCATACCCGGCGTCCGGTGTACTTAGGGCCTGGCTGCTCCTCTGCTACCCTGGTGATGCGCCATCAGGTCTCCTACTTTGTCTATACTACTCAAGTATATTGTACCACCTGTAAATTTAAGAGGAGTATGATTTCGGTGTTTCCACATATTACCGGAGCTGTGAAAGGTTAGGAAAGGTTAAAATAGGAGAAAACATAATAAATTATGAATAAATTATGAAAAGTAGTACCAGAATAGTAGGTCATTCCTGAGTGCACTCAGTCTTCATGACCTGTGAAAATACACATTTTGTAAAGCAGATCATAGAAAATAGAGAGAGAGAGGATATTTGGAGAAATATATACATAAATAGATAGAATAAATATTTGGAAGAAAATTATTATAGGTAGGTAATCGTGTCACACCAAAATCCACTTAGTACTTAGTACTACTTAGTACTTAGCTTTCAATTTTTGTAGAATCCCGAAGACGAAGACTGCAACCACTCACACGACGATTCGCCTGCACTTTAAGTACTAAACTATTTTTCTACATTTTTCTAAATTTAAATTTACTTTTACAAACTTTTTAACAAGAACGCGTTGCTTCTCGGAGTCTTCAATATTCAAAATGGACGAATTACTTTGTAGTTCGTTGCTTGCCCACCAGGTAAAAGTAACATGATACTTAATAAACTACTTAGAGATTAAATAATAGAACTATATGAAATAAATTAAATAATTTCGGAATTATTTTATAAAATATTTTTGTCTAATTTAATGTCTATTTACTATAAAATATAACTAAAGGTGTCGAATTTATTATTTCCTGTTCAAAAATAGACTTGCGAATATCTGTATGACAACTAGCATCATCTACCGTCGGATTGATGAAGCTATTCCTAAACTAGCGAAAGATTAACTTTTTTTCTTTTTTTTTTATGGCACTAGAAAAGATTAACTTTTCCCTACAGATATTCAACTTTTCTTTGGGAAATTGAATGCACGGGGCAGGCCAAGCAAGCCTGGCTCGGTACATCCAACCCCCTTGAAAATGATAAAGTGAATGAATGAATAAATGAATGAATCGAGTCATTTTCAACCCCAAGTTAAGATTTTCAATTTTACAAAAATTTACCCTTTCATATATTCTAATATTACAGTATTTAATTTGAGAATAGTGATTAAAATAAATATCAAAGGTAAAGGAAAGTTATCATAAAGATTATTTAGAATCAGAGACTTTGTGAAGTTTGAGAAAGAAAACGAACGTCAAACACACTTAACTAGATCACATTTCGCTTATTTCGTTATGTTGCAAATTTCAACCAATAGAAAAAATAAAATAATAATAACACTCTCTGTTAAGTTGGCAAAGATACTTAAATTATGAATACATTATTTCCGAATCAAATATTTGAATAAAATGTTAAATTTTAAACAAGACTAATCAATCATTTAAATTATACAATTAACTGGTTCAATTTCCTTGAACTGAATTAATTTTAAGCTTTGTCTGAACTGACAAACAAGTAAGATGACGCAGGTGACACTACATGAACATTCCCCGTCAAGCCAGCTTTATCACTTCACAAGAATCTCTTACTCTAACAGACTCTAATTTTACTCTATATGACAAAGATTCACTCTGGATTCATTCATAATATTTTACTTAGGAATAGGAAAAGATACTATGTTTTAATTATACTTCCAACTAAGAAATATGTGATATAAAAGTCAGTTTTCAAAGGAATTATTTCCATTATTATAGACCATTCACTCCTGTTTGGTAGGTATATTGGTTTATCTTATCTGCCAGAGAGTTTACTAAAACCAATTTGATCTATTATCAAAGTGACTAAAATTCACAAAATAAGACTGAACTTTGTTTACTGAAAGTGACTTTCTTAGATTGTCCTACCCTCTTTACTCTGTAAATCAATCATGTTTCTAACTAGAATAATTTGATTTAAATGCTTTAACCAGAATGTAAAACTGTCTTAGTAATTCTGTACTAATTTAAGTAGCTATTCCAATCCTCACGGTATGGAAATTAGTCTACAGGACTGCTTTTAACTTATCCAAACCAGAACTGAACTCAACAATTGTAAGTTTATTGATTTCAAGATATCTTAAGAAACATGCCTGAATTTTACAAATCAAAGCAATAGGCAAGATGGTTCCTTTGACCTAGATGTTAGGTATTTCAAAAAATTATGATTTGATAAAATAGTATCCATTTCATTTAATTTTCATAGAATTTAGCTAAATAATGGGCAGACAAAATTACTTCAAAGGAGTTAATATAGTGCTATAATAAAGGAAGACGTAATAGTTATGTTAAAGATTTAATGTGGAACTTGAGAAGGAATACGAGCCCCATAGCACGCCCGTCTTCAATCATACTTAACCAGAATAAAATTCGCTTATTTTATTATATTGTTACGAATTTTATCCAATGAATAATATAACAACATTCTTTGTTAAGTAGGTGAGGTATCTACCTTATAAGATTTTACTAGATTACTTCAGTAAGATAGTACAAACTATTCAGACTAAATTTTATCTATGAAGATCAATATTCTATCGTAAAAGTTACTAAGCTTATAATTATACTTGTACTTGTACTTGTACTTGTCCGGACAAGCAAAACTAGTGAAGTTACAAATATGTTCCCCCAGCACGCAACCCAGCTGGCTTCTCATCTCCGCAAGTTTGCCTTTACAAGAGACTAATTTTACAGCTCATCCCTGATTTAGGTACTGTGAGAAAAACTAATAAACAAGTAAGCTCCATTAATTGTAGAACTTTCTAAAATAATTTATGAAATGTTTTCAACTACTTCATAAAAACATAAGGTTTATTATTTTTAACTAGGTAAATATCACTGTCACATATTAAAAGAAAATAAGATTGATTCCTATTTTTCTCCAGCCCAACAAACTCAATGTAGAATTTATAAAATGCAAATACTCGTAAATATTATTTTGCCTTTAATTAAAGAGCTTCTGTTTTCTGAAATGATTAATGCAGAAATTCCAATCCACATGGTATGGAAATTATTCTACAGGACTGCTTTTTGCTCATCCAAATCACACCAGATCACCAACCATTATTTTTTGCACAAAACTCTTTATATTATTTTTAAAGTAAGTAAGTTGTGTAGAATTGAGCCTGTTTAGCCAAATCAAACAACAATCAATCATTATTCTTGAATTGAACTTGATAGTTTCTACTTCAAATTTTTATAATGAACAATACAAAACAGTCTAAGTATTTCTATTTTTGTTGAAATTAAATGGGTCCTCTGTTTTAAGAGTAAGTAAGCAACACTGTATTGCAACACAGAATTATCTTTTTGATCTTTAAAATATTATATTGTAAGGTAAGTACATGAGAAAAGCTTTTTTTTTTTTCATAATATTAACAAAATACCAACTCTCCAGTTAAATTAAAATGTCTTTTGTGTGTGTGTGTAAAATGATCAAACACAAATTGAGTTCCAGAGTCTGGATCTAGATTCAAGATCATTGACCAACTGTCACGATGAACTGAGGAATCCACCAAGCTAAGAGTTTACACCATAATAAAGGTTTTTGGTTGTGAGCCAAGAAGACTAGAAGAGTCCTACATAGATTAAAATACAACCAATACTCTTTTATATTCTGATTTGTAGAAGTATTTCAACTAAGTATCCATTTTAAAATGCAAACATCTCTGCGCTAAGAGCAGATAAATAGTTATCGAGCCATGAAGATCTCACTCAAAACCATTTCCAAACTCCTTCTTTCTTCAAGTTGGCTGATTTCATGTTAATACTATACCCAAGGAATAGGAAGAATTAAACTTTTTATTACATGGTAATTTTTTTTCTCTTGCAAATACAATATCAAGGTGAGTAGTATAATATTACTCCATTTATTACTCTACTTTGACCCAATTTTCAAATGGTCAAAAAAATTATTAAAAGTCTGATAATTACTTTTATCTATAAAGTAAACTAAAAGAACTATAACTCTTAGTTACATAAAAGAAGGTCGTTACATACATACACATACATAAAGTCACGCCTCATTCCCGGAGGGGTAGGCAGAGACAACTTCCTTCCAAAGATCGTTACACCTTATTTAATTCAATTCCAAATTTAACTTTAATTTTCTTTCGTAAATTAACATGAAGTTAGAAGTCTTCGTAGCTTAGTCGGTAGTACGACTGCCTACGAAGCACAAGGTCGCGGGTTCGAATCCTGCCCAGAACAAACATTCGTGTGATAGGCAACTGTGTTTGCCTTATGTTTGGATGTTGCTCGTTTACAATGTACGTATATCAGCCGTCCGACACTCATAGTACAGACTCTTTCAGTTTGGGGTTAGATAGCCAGGTGTGAGATGTCCCAAATATTTTATTTATTTAAGTTTATTTCTTCCTTCTCAACTCAAGATAGATAGTATAGTGTGGAGAAGGCCAGCCGAACAGCGGGTGCTCTGCGTGTAGAGTATAGAGTTTTATGAGGCATCAGTATTAGCACTGTATGACTTTCTGTCTTAACCTAACTCCAAATCCTCATAGAAACTCTCTTTTGAAAAGTGTAGTGTTTTAACACGGAAAAGTTAGTATTTCAGTCCAACAAATAGGAACCTTTAACAGAACCAGAGCCCTCTAACTCATCGCAAAATATAACTTAAAATAAAAATACAACTTCGCATTTTAAAACTTTGCTTGTTTCGCATCGCATCGCATGTCTGTAGTCCATCGTGTAACGTATTTTTTTTTTTTTTTTCAGTCAGTCTTATACATAATATGATATAATACATATAGGTTTTACATTATAATATAATACTTACTATAATATCGTATACCCCAAGTCTTTTAGTCTGTAAACTTGTTGAGTCGTTGCTTTTTCGCTGATCGCTCCGCTGATCGCTTCGCTAAACGCTTTGCTCTCTACGCTTTATTACGCTTTGCTTCACACATTCCTAGGCTTTCCTATTCATCCTTCCTCATTCTCTTTTACACACCACTCAAGTTCCGTTAAAAATCTCTTCTACTTTTTTAGGACTTATTGATTTAAAATGATAGTCATTTAACCACAATTTTTGATGAACAAACTATTTTTTATATTTTACAGTGTATAAATGATAAATTTAGCAAAGAACATTGCGAGGACCCAACCTCAACATACCTACTAATGCAAATTTAGCAAAAATATTATTATTTAATTTAGTACAAAAAATATCAAAACAAAACTTTTATGGGTTTTGAAAGTCATTAAGTTCGAAACAGAGCTTACTCGTCTACATGTTTATCTCAATATTAAATCGCATCATTTGAATTTCTATGATAAAAATCACATAAGTCAGATAAATTATTATTTTTTGACAAATGCTAAAATAAACAACCCCCATTTTATTATTTCTTTAAATAGGTCTCAATTATTTAAACCATCATTGAATTTATTTCTAACGGTTTTTTTTTTCATACAAATAAAGTCAAAGAAAAGTTTTATGTCATTTCAAAGAACACTATCTCTATCTCATTTCTTTTTCGTAAAATGGAACAATCTCATTCTAAAGTAGTTCACAAAACTATCCGTTATCAGCTAATATTATCCTCACCGTGGCGTACCTACGCGACTACCCTGAATAAAACTATTTTATTTTTCCCAACCCCCAGTTAAATGAACCGCTAAAATGTTAAAGCGTTGCATAGCAAAACTTTCATTAGATAATACTTTAATATTAGCAAAACTAAAAGTCCATCTCTTTGTATGAGATATTATTCGAAATTAATTCAATGTGTAATAATATAATATAAACTATTTTTTATTTAAACTCAACAACCCCCCAATTTATCAACCTTACAAATCCTTTTTGATTCTCTTAGTAAAATACGAATGCGTATACGCACATTTAATTTTATGTCTACCTACTCAAACAGAACCACAATGAAAATTATTGAATTCATATTCATATTCATATCAACCCCCCGTTATGATGATTCAAAAAGTGTTAAAGTTTGTTTTAACCAAATAATTTTTATTTCCGCTTTTGAAAATATCTACCCACAATAGATTCTAACCCACCAGCAATAGCACTCACATCGTCTCCATTTTACGGCAACAAATTGTGACTAATCGGTACAATAGTACTATCATAGTCACTCAACCCCCCTTTTAAAATTAGTTAAACATAAAATTGTATAATCTGTACATACATACAGAAATATTATCATTATTATTATTATTTATTTATAATTTTTTTTAAAAGTTTCTTTCTCAACTTACCTACACGTTTTTTAATGTAAAACTTGGCTCTAGCACAAGGAAGATACAAAGTTGACTAGTGCTATAAACGTATAAATAAAATAAACAAAAGAATAACTAATGCATAATCACAAGCATAACCCAACATCTAGGCGGTACGTGATAAACTCTTTTCATTTCTATGAATAATGTTCTTTTTTTTTCACTGGTTTCGTTCATTTACTTTTTCAAACAATAAAATTTATGGAAATTAATATTTGGAAAATAACATATGATCAGGCTGTACGGCTCGGTATTATTGCCTTTCCCATGCCTTTCTCTTCCTCTAAGAAAAATATTGAAAAACAAAACGTCAACAACACGAGAACAACACGAACAAAGTTAATTTTATTTGTGTCTTAGATAATAATAAACTATGGTTGCAGGATTATAGAAGGTGAGTTTACCTAAATAATATAAATTAAATTGATCTACGTACTATTAAGAAAACATTTTGTCAAAGTTTAGTTTTAACCGTAAAATGTTTTCATTGGAAAACTTCAATGAATCGACAAAGAAATTTCAAGTAAAAACCTTTTGTTTCACTTGTTTTAGCTATAAACTGAAACTTTCAGATAATCTCCATCGCTTTTTCATGCTACTAGCTAAGTATTAATCTACTTTTAACCTTATTTTTCAGAACAAAACAAAGAGAAACACAGCAATGAAACTCTTCAAGAAGAACGTCCGTCCAGATCCGGCCAAGTTCAATGAACTGAGGGTCAGAGAGTCAACTTCAGGGCGGGGTGCTTCATGAACTTTTCTCAAGAAACAAGAAAATAGTGAAAATTTAACAAACTGTGATGTTAATTAGTGAATGTGAATTGTTGTTTACGTTTATATTCTAAGTTTAATATAAATTAATTAAAACTGGTAAGTAAGCAGTGTTTTGTTTTATTTGTATCTGCTTTTTCAGTTTACTTTCATAGTAAACTAGTCAAAATCCTTCTATGTACAGAAAAGTGGTTCTATAAATTATATGAAAGTTTGATAATAGACAGATTAAACTCAAATACCTCAGAATAATAATATTATGTAAAATTATCAATAAATATAGAAAGACAGAATCAGAATTAATATTGTTTACTAATAAGATTCTAATAAGTTAACAGATAATAACATTCTAGTGAGAAGCACCAGACATAGTAATGAATAGAAAACAATCTAAGCTCAACTTTAAAATACTGATCATCGCAAACCAATTAAACTGTTATCCACAGTCACGGAACCAAATAAACCGTGCCGTCTTTGATAGATCTAGCTAGGAACACAAATCCTGGTCACGGCACCAAATTGTAACAATCCTACCCTATCCTAAGGCACCAACCCTAGGTCTTCCCGGACCAAATTCTACCTAACTAACCTAATGCACCAAATTGTAACGTTTCCCTAGCTTAACGCACTAAAATATACTGAGCAGATTTTGATAGAAAATTAAATAACCAACTGAATTGTGAATCCTGTAAAAAAATAATCCTAGTTTAACCGTAACAAATTGTAACCACCCCGGCAATGGTTAAAATGTATGGAAATTGGTAAGTATAAAAGTAAATAAGTAAAAATGTGATAAGTAAGTGATAACATGGCCAGTGATTCGTCAAGTGATAGGACTCTACGTTGTGTGTGAAGTAACTCAGAATAATGTGAGAGCTATTACCAGATAAGAACTCTAAATAGGTACTATACGACTAACTTGAACGCTTATAATGTACAGTAAAACTAAGAGACATCATATATGGTAAGTATGTAAACTTTTATGTAAATCTTAGGTTTGAATTTAATATTATAACTTCAGTCAAGACCCCAAATAACTAGTGAAGATGCTATTACTTTATTTTAATGCAAAATAACCTTTCAGTATAACTCATCAAGAATAAAGTAGGTATTCTATAAGAAGCAAAAGTTTATAAAGTAACCTGAATGAATGTAGTATGTATGTATAGCATAACGAAAAGTGACATAATTACTTAATAAATTCATAGAAATACAGCTAGAAGGTACTTAAATCTCAATATTGTGACTCTAATTCTACTAAGAAAACATGACAAATTTTGCAATATTTACAAGAAGAATTTAGGGTATATTATTTGTTAATTATGTGGTTATTGATCTAAATAATGTACTTAGGTAAGTATACCTATTTGCTATTTGCTTTCTAATGATTTAGGTAAGTAAGGTAGATTGAGAAAATTATGACAAAGGAAATGAAAACTGAACTAAGTTATAGAAAGAATAAATAATGAATTTACTTGAATTTATGGACTATTTTATGGATTATGATAATAGGTGATTATAGAAATACCTAGCTGTTGGATTACCTTTTAGGCAAGCAAGTACACAAAATAAAAGTAGGTAAATATGAAAAAAATATTAATCATACCCGGCGTCCGGTGTACTTAGGGCCTGGCTGCTCCTCTGCTACCCTGGTGATGCGCCATCAGGTCTCCTACTTTGTCTATACTACTCAAGTATATTGTACCACCTGTAAATTTAAGAGGAGTATGATTTCGGTGTTTCCACATATTACCGGAGCTGTGAAAGGTTAGGAAAGGTTAAAATAGGAGAAAACATAATAAATTATGAATAAATTATGAAAAGTAGTACCAGAATAGTAGGTCATTCCTGAGTGCACTCAGTCTTCATGACCTGTGAAAATACACATTTTGTAAAGCAGATCATAGAAAATAGAGAGAGAGAGGATATTTGGAGAAATATATACATAAATAGATAGAATAAATATTTGGAAGAAAATTATTATAGGTAGGTAATCGTGTCACACCAAAATCCACTTAGTACTTAGTACTACTTAGTACTTAGCTTTCAATTTTTGTAGAATCCCGAAGACGAAGACTGCAACCACTCACACGACGATTCGCCTGCACTTTAAGTACTAAACTATTTTTCTACATTTTTCTAAATTTAAATTTACTTTTACAAACTTTTTAACAAGAACGCGTTGCTTCTCGGAGTCTTCAATATTCAAAATGGACGAATTACTTTGTAGTTCGTTGCTTGCCCACCAGGTAAAAGTAACATGATACTTAATAAACTACTTAGAGATTAAATAATAGAACTATATGAAATAAATTAAATAATTTCGGAATTATTTTATAAAATATTTTTGTCTAATTTAATGTCTATTTACTATAAAATATAACTAAAGGTGTCGAATTTATTATTTCCTGTTCAAAAATAGACTTGCGAATATCTGTATGACAACTAGCATCATCTACCGTCGGATTGATGAAGCTATTCCTAAACTAGCGAAAGATTAACTTTTTTTCTTTTTTTTTTATGGCACTAGAAAAGATTAACTTTTCCCTACAGATATTCAACTTTTCTTTGGGAAATTGAATGCACGGGGCAGGCCAAGCAAGCCTGGCTCGGTACAAAGTGCGAGTCGGATGGTGCGGAACTGTTTCACCCGGATAACCCGTTGGAGCTGGAGCAAGTGTTGAGTGGTTTCCGCAACACTTCGCTCGGGACCAAGCGCTTTATTTTTCTTGGCTTCTCTAACCTGGAGAAGCTCGGAGAATATAAAACTGTCGACGGTGAGTGCTTTTTATACCGTCAGCGCAGCGTAAAGCGGAAGGTATATATTTTTTTAAATTAAACTAACGCTTATGTCGAAAAGGTACGATCAATCAAGCTTCTCCGGACTTGCGGGGGAGCGGAAGGCTCTACCCCAGAGCACAGAATACCAAAAGAGTACGTACTCATATATACCAAAGCGTCTAGGGGCGGTTCAAGGTAAGCTCGGACTTGGCCTAGCGCGTTGATATTATGGAAAACATCGTTAAAGAGACGTCACCTGGAGCTCTAGTCTCTATTACTATGAATTAGACCGCGGCGGCATTCTGTAGGGTGTAACCTGAACTCTTTGGTAGCTGATAGCCATTTTATGGCCTGTTGCTACCTTTTATGGGGGCTCTGGCGTCACTGGTTTACGCCCCTCGGAACACATGCAATATCGCTTGATTTGGCGCCGACATTTTGAGTATAATTATTGTATTGTATGGTACTGTATTAAGTTTTTAACCGACGATAAACGGAGGAGGTTCCCAAGACGACCCGTATATTTTTTTGATGTACGAGTAGGTATGTATTCTTTTTTAGGATAGGGTAATCCCCGAAATTGGTACCATATCAATTTGGAAAGAAACTAACCTTTAAGGTAACAAAATAGGGGATAATTGAGTGTTCACTCATAAAACCATTGGCTCTTATTTGGGGTTTTTTTTTGTTGAAAAGTTGTTATTGTAATCCTTTTAGGGCATTTCCTCTACGACAAGTACCAAAAGTGGGATTTCATGGTTAAGTCCGACTCAAACCGTTGCGGGTCGCTCTACGTTCCAAACCGGTCCCTCCGGACTTTGAACTGCTGGACCCTTCAAGACTTTATTTGCAAGCGACGTCCACCAGCCGTGGCCAGAGGTATGTCAACAAGATAGCAATCTTTAGATATACCCGAAGGAACTCGCGCTTCGATCATCATCATCATCAGCCGAAAGACGTCCACTGATGGACAAAGGCCTCCCACAAAGATCTCCACAACGATCGGTCCCGCGCTGCCCGCATCCAGCGGCTTCCCGCGACCCTCACCAGATCGTCGGTACACCTTGTCGGGCCTGCCCACGCTACGTCTTCCGGCGCGCGGTCGCCATTCAAGAACCTTTTTGTCCCAACGGCCGTCGGTTCTACGCGATGTGCCCAGCCCACTGCCACTTAAGTTTAGCGATTCTTCGGTTCGATTCGTCGGTCGGTTCGGTTTGCGCGCTTCGATATGAATCTATAAATCTTAGACTATAAAAAAAAATTTGGGAGGCATAAAACACGCGTGTCACTTCCGCGCCTTTGCGCCAGTCGTAAGCAGATATAATACGCTTTCGTAGTGATATTTTTCTTTGACACTATCTTAACTTTTCAGTCTTTATCCACCAGGACAACTACACCAAAATACCTGTAGGAAACTATTACAAGTTTTACGATTACAAACCATATACTACGTGGACCTATGCCAAGGAGAGGTGCGAGTCTGAGGGCGGCATGATGTATTACCCCAACAACGAACAGGAACTGGAGGTCGTGTTTCGCGGACTGAATGTATACAGTCGAATTAAGAAGCAGCCTCAAGAAGTACCTAAAGACTTATATATCGGGTATTCAGACCCTAACTCTGATGGCCTCTTTAAGACTGTGGATGGTGAGATTTTTTTACAGGTTACTCTAGTTCGCAAGGAAATGAGGGATTTTCAAGATGGCATTTAAGAAAAAAAACAAGGTTAATAGAACCTCAAATAGATGGCGTGCATGTCGAATAAAATGTCAAAAGCGAGCTTGTCAAACCAATCAGGGCAGATAAAAACTGGCAAAACTGTTGTTGTCATGTCAATCGTCACGCACTTTGTTGTGTTTTAATTTCGTTTTGTGTTTTTGCGTGCTGAGTAGCGTTGAAATTTTTGATTCGTTTTACCAGTGACCTTTTTGCGACATAATTTTGTGATTTCTTTTCCTACCTTCAAGCACGTCTATTTTATTTGACGTAAGAGTTAGTGCAGCGCCATCTCTTATGACCATAATGAAACCTTTTTTTGTTTTTAGAACTGTCTAAATAAAAATCCCTTATTGAGCGGCGTACGGTTTGGTACTTCGAGCAACACGGGCCTTCCATACCGAAAGGGAGTAGCCATACGACACAACACATTACCCCTCTGTCAATGCACAAGCCCAAATGGGCATTTGGCGTTTATGAAAGTAACAAGTATGTTGACATTGTTTTGTGTTGCCAGGCCGCCACTTAACCTATGTGTGGACCAAGTGGATTAAAGGGGCACCTTTGGTAAGATGCTACTACGACAAGCATCCCCCGTGTAGTTGCGTGCAAATGGGAGTACATTCGCACGAGATCTCCATTAATAACTGCCTCAAAGCTAGACCTTTCATTTGCAATCATAGACCAAATACTAATCGTATGGTGAACGCGGTGACTGGAGAATTGGAGCCGAGTGAGTATACATTGTTTAAATCGAAACAAAAAATGAAAATCATTGAGCTTTGGCTGGGACTTGAACCGCATCTCCTTGGCTATCCGGGCCATACACAAGCACTATCAATTGTACCACCAAGCCTCCATACAAGCTCAACGAAATTCTTTAACGCTTCTTAATAAGTGCTTTAGAGTGTCCATCCGGATAGCCCGGATACAAAATACAAAAATACAAAATCATTTATTTGCTAGAATACACAATTATAAAGATGTCAATATTTAGTAAAATGTCAGGTATTCAACCTTAACTAGGCATGCAAATATTAGGTAGGTAGTTTACAATGTCACAACAATAAATCACACATCATAGAATTTTGGATCGTAGGACATAAACTCGTTTGTGCTATAAAAACAGCGCTCTAATAGCCAATTAGTTAATTTACGTTTAAAATCATGATCTCGCAATGATTTCAGATCAGCGGGTAGTTTATTAAATATTTCAATACATAGATTGAACACATTTTTTTTGTATATGAAGGATCTACAAGGTGGTTGATATATCATGTCCATATATTGAGCTCTAACCATTCTATTTGTACGATCTCTCTGCAATTGAAAAACATTACGGTTATTCTTTACAAACACACATATATCTTTTATATAAAGACACGGTAAAGGCAAGATCTTATATTTTTTGAAGAGAGGTTTGCAACTATCTACGTAATCTGAATTTGCTAAAGCACGAATACATTTTTTTTGCAAAACGAACACTCTGTTTACCTCCACGGAATTACCCCAAAGAATCAAACCGTATGAAATCACTGAGGAGACATACCCGTGATATGCAGTTAAAGCCGCATCTGAAGATACAGTTTGCCGTAACCTTCTCAGTGCAAAAACAAAGCGATTTATCTTTTTACAAACATGATCTACGTGTTTCTTCCAATTAAGATTTGTGTCCAACATAAAACCTAAGAATTTATAATTGTCAACCTCATTTATGATGTTGTTGTCATATTCAATTTGTAAAGGTAAAGGCGATGTCCGATAGGATGAGAATTGCATTATTACAGTTTTGTCAATGTTCACTTTTAGATTATTTAATTTTAACCAGTCAATCACTTTTTTGACAGCTTTATTAACTTCATCCTGAAAAGAGACTTTATTTTGACATTTAACAAGAAGAGTTGCGTCGTCCGCGAATAGCAAACATTTATCTGGTAATGCGTCTGGAAGGTCGTTAATGTAAAGTAAAAATAGCAATGGACCAAGCACACTACCTTGCGGCACACCAGAGCAATTATGGAGTAAGTCAGACCTAAAACATTTTTTGGTTAACATACGTTGCGTTTCCGGTACATCATTTGTTACTTTTGTTATTTCGACACATTGCTTTCTATTTCTAAGATAACTCTCTATCCAAGACTGTGCTTGTCCTCTAATACCATATCTTTCTAGCTTAGCCAGTAAGCGATCATGGTGAACAAAGTCAAATGCTTTGCTCATATCTAAAAATATACATGCTATTTGAGTTTTATCGTTAATACTCTCAGTAATATATTTTACTAAGTGAAAACCAGCTAGTGCCGTTGAACAATTTTTGCGAAAACCAAATTGGTTCGAGTGAAGAATATTGTGCTTTTCTAAGAAATTGTTCATCCGAGACTGCATTGCCTTTTCAAAGATTTTGGAGAAAACTGATAGTATCGAAACTGGTCTATAGTTATTTGGGTCAGTCTTATCATCCTTTTTAAATAATGGTTTAACTACTGCTACTTTAAGTCTTTCAGGAAATGACCCTTGAAGAAAAGACAAATTAATAAGATGCGTCAACGGTTTACAAATAAACTTAGCACAAGATTTTATTATTTTGCTAACAACACCATCATAACCAGAAGCCTTACTATTCTTTATGCTCATTATAATGTTGAACGTCTCTTTTTCATCTATCGGCTTTAAATATATAGTAGACGAATTCATAGGTATGTCAATAGGGTATCTAGGCAGATGTATATTATTGGTATTTGTCAAGTTGATAAAGTAAGAATTAAGATTATCACAAATTTTTTGGGGATCTGATAATGTCAAGTTATTATGTCTGATTGTATTTATGTCATTCTGGGAAATAGGATTACTTAATGTAGAAGATATTGTTTTCCATGTCGCTATACATTTGTTATTGCTGTTTTTTATGAAATTTGCATTGTAAGATCGATGAGATGCCCGCAAACATCTTTTTAAAATTAGTTTGTATTTTTTCAAGTAATCACTGTTTTGGTTTTTATTTTTAGAAGACAATTTAGCAGCTAGTAACAGATTGCGTTTTGTTCTAATACACCTTTTTAAGCCCTTTGTTAACCAATACATTTTTGGTGGGCAATTATTTTTTTTAGCTCTAATAATGGGGAAACATAAATCGTAAAATAGAGAAAATGTATCAAGAAATGCCTCAAAAGCCTCATTTAATAATCCACAATCTAGAACATTTGAAAACGATAGTGATGACATACACTCACAGAATTTCCGGATATTATCTTGACAGAAATCTCGACTATATTCAAACCAATATACATGTTTAGGACGTTTTCTATTTATTTTAAAGCTAATACTTTGCGCAGCCAAGGAGATGAGGGTTCAAGCAAAGGGTTTTGATTTCAAATGTTGAAACAAGATATTGAAAGTTGAAGCATGAAAAAATGAAAGGATATTATGACGTATGAACTGACTTAGTGGAAAAAATGAAAGGATATTATGTATGAACTGACTTAGTTTACATTGCCATTTCACTTAACAACCACACCTACAAAATTAACATCCACATTCGTGTATTAAGATTGTTATCTTAATCTTAAGTATCATCAGTCTGTTAACAGCTCATATTATGTCCCCACCGAGGGGCTCGAGCCTACCCAGAAATCAGGGTGAATAGGCCTTAGTCGACCACGCTGGCCCAGTGCGGGTTGGTCAACTTCACATACAACCTTAGATTTTTTTTCGCAGGTGTGTGCAGGTTTCCTCACGATGTTTTCCTTCACCGTAAGAGCGTCGAATAAACGTACATATGAATTCGAAAATCGAAAACACATTAATAAGTGCCGAGGCTTGAACCTGCGAACTTCCGAATGGAAGTCAACAGCCCTAGCCACTTGGCCACCGACGCTCTCGCCTTATACTAATTTCGGCATAGTGTATCTAAACACTAAAGATAGCCGTTCAAACACTGACGCTGCTACACGAAAAAGGATAATGGACTCTAAGATGACTTAATAGGAATGAATTTACTCAAAATTGATTTGGCGCGACGACTCAGACACCGGTAACGCCGCGTCACTCGCGTCACTGTGGCATGTCTCCAAAGTCCACCTTAAATACATCATCTTAGAGTCTATTATCCTATTTCGTATCGCAGCGTCAGTGTCGCTGACGCTCGGTTCAAACCTACCTTAACACTAACCTAAGCAATTTTCAGTTTGCCCGTACGGCTACACCTACATACAAATAGCAGAAAACGATTACAAGTACTACGAAGGAGTTGTTAGTAAAACTAACTGGTACGGTGCAAAAGACAAGTGCCAGTCGGATGGTGCGGAACTGTTTCACCCGGACAACCTGTCGGAACTGGAGCAAGTGTTGAATGATATGCGTAAACGCAACACTTCGTTCTCGACCAGGAGCTCTATTTTTCTAGGCTTCTTCTACCAACAAACGCCCAAAGACTATAAAACTGTGGACGGTGAGTGCTTTTACACCGACATGCGACGAACGAATGGCTCAAAGGAGGGTGTAGAGTGCGTGTGCGCGAGTATTCAGATTCTGATAATTCTTTTTTTATTGGATAGGGAAGGTATATTCCATAATTGGTACCTACCATATTAATTTGCAAAATAATCCAACCCTAAAAAAAATATGTGCTTTTTAATTTTTTTCGGCGGTTTATTTTTTTATTCTTCGAGTATGGTCATATTTGTTTTGCCCAGTACTCCGCAACAGAAATGGTGCAATTTTTTGTTGATAAGTTGATATTATAATCCTTTCAGGGCGTTTCCTCCACGACAAATACCACGAGTGGGGTCCAAAAGCCCCTTTGGTTCCAGACGACTGGTACCGTTGCGGAGGAGTCCTCGTTCTCAAACGGCACCTAATACTTAACTCCTGCTTCGTGTATAAAGACTTCATTTGCAGAATACGTCGGCCTCTCAACGTGACAGTCGCCGCAAAACAATTTGGTATGTTTATTTTGACCTTTATCACTGGTCGGTCACTCCATACAGAAAACGCGTTTTGACAAGCTACTTCTTTTTGAATAACAACCGAATATGAACTACAAGTCAATGGCGCTAGGCGCTATGTATGCACACCTCTGAACACCTCTGGTATAGTCCCGCGGCGCCTGCGGGGTGCGGGCCGTGGGGCGCTATATCGGGCGGGGAACTCATTTTTGCGCTGGGGGGTGAGTGTCCTATCTGTACGATTTAGTAGGTACTATTATTTTCTTCTGTGCCTTTAGGCCAAGTCTTATTTGGTATCTTCAATTCAATTCAATTTCTTCAAGGATGTTATTTATAAGGTGTTTATAAGTCAGTCGATACCTTTAGTTTGCCTGTGGATCTCATCATTCCTGTTAGGATCACGCAGGGAAACTATTTATAAGCAAAGCCCTTCATTGCACTTTGAGTAATTTTTGAGGCTCCTTATGGGTGATATTGTTGCGCATTTAATAGTGACAAATATTTAACTAAATTATTAAAATCTTTAAGCATGCGGAGAAAACTATAAGTACGTACCGTCGTTGAAGAGCTGTTATAAGTATAATAAATATGAGTTGAACTGGGAGACAGCAAGAGCGATCTGCCAATCAGAAGGGGGGGATCTCTTCCACCCAGACGACGAACAGGAACTAAACCTAGTTTTGGCTGAATTTGGCTTACCTACTCGTATGCACGAAGTACTTTATGTTGGATTTTCTGACTTGGAGAAACACGGAGTCTTCAAAACTGTAAAGGGTAAGATTTTTAATCCCTGACGAAAGAAGGGGTGTTCTAAGTTTGAAGTGTGTGTATGTCTGTCTGTCTGTGACATCGTAGCTCCTAAATGGATGCGTCGATTTCGATCTATTTTCTTTTGTTTGCAAGGTATCACAATCGAGATTGTTCTTCAGCCATTTAAAGAGTTCTTTTCTAGTTGTTGAAAGGGTCTACGTAACGGTTTTGTGGCGGGAGTTCGTCGCCCTAGTGCTTGTTTGGACTATCGACCAAAATTTCTAAAATTAAGTTTAAATGCAGTTTTGTCAAGATTTAAATTTCAGTCCGGCTAGTTAAAGAAAATTTTAAACTTTTTTCTCTTAAAACAACGAAAACTTCATTTAAATTTTATTTGTGACACGACACTGTAATAAAAATTATGTGCTTTTTTGGTCCTTGTCCTGTGTTTGTTTTAAATCCTACATCGTAAGAAACGTTAACTGCTTGAGTGGGCTTTGTCCACTCAATCGACCAATCATAGTCCGCGACGCCATGTCCGCCATTTTGTGTAAGTCGTCAGAGTGACTGGAGACATCACAGAAAACGCTTGGTTGGTCGTCGAAAACGATTAAAAAATCGTAATAGATTATTATTTTTCATGATTAAATTGTTTGACAGTGAAGTTCATGATGTCTAGAACATGTTCTAAAAAAATATATAATGGGAGACAGCCGCATTTTGAGCAGTAACTACTTTTTAATTCACACTCGTTTCCGTTTTGAATTAGAAACAGGGTGTAGTTTTTCAATGACTTTAAACAACCTACAAGCCCGCGGCACTGCGAACGGGTGTTGATGAAGCCAAAGAAAAAATAACAGTTGTATTTTTTTTGTATTTTTAGTATCTTAGGTATTAGTGCGTCAGCCGGGTGCCTAAGTACCTACCTCATCGAGTACCTCAATAGGCTATCTCTAGATCGTTAACCGACACTTACACTAAAAAAAAATGGTCTGCCAGAGCCGATCCTTCCAGTCATCGAAATTTTTGACGTATTTTATTGTGGAACTTACCTCATAAAGTACCCGAATAAAAGTGGTGGCGTTAGTTAACCATTGATTAATTATGTATAAAAAATTACGGTCTGCCATTGCGCAGCCTGCCGGAAGTACTTGGCAGACCCCCTGAAATGTGCCCATCCGACACCCTTCACCTACCTCATCGAGTACCCCAATAGGCTATCTCTAGATCGCTAACCGACAATTAAACACTAAAAAAAAATGGTTTGCCAGAGCCGATCCTGCCGGGTCATCGAAATTTTTGTCGTATTTTTTTTGTGGAACTTAACTCATAAAGTACCCGAATAAAAGTGGTGGCGTTAGTTAACCATTGATTAATTATGTATAAAAAATTACGGTCTGCCATTGCGCAGCCTGCCGGAAGTACTTGGCAGACCCCCTGAAATGTGCCCATCCGACACCCTTCACCTACCTCATCGAGTATCCCAATAGGCTATCTCTAGATCGCTAACCGACAATTAAACACTAAAAAAAAATGGTTTGCCAGAGCCGATCCTGCCGGGTCATCGAAATTTTTGTCGTATTTTTTTTGTGGAACTTAACTCATAAACTACCCGAATAAAAGTGGTAGCATCCAGTTAACCATTGACTAATTATGTATAAAAAATTTGGTCTGCCATTGCGCAGCCTGCCGGAAGTAATTGGCAGACCCCCTGAAATGTGACCATCCGACACCCTTAACCTACCTCATCGAGTAACTGACATCTCAGTCAAAATTCTAAAACCACTCGCCATAGAAAATCAGTTTATGTTCTTTATATATTTTGCTGCTTTCCAAATAAAGCATGACTCGCCATCAAACTGATGAACAGGTTGGCGAGAATTTAAAATTAGTTAAAATATATTTACACTTTTGGTTAAAAAAGAAAAAAAATGTATTCGAAATGATTTAAACACTAAGTTTCGGCAAGTTTTGACCTGGCAGACCTTGTGATTAATTATCACAGGCATTTTGGTTATTTTTTGGCGTTGGTCCCATCGAGGTACTCGATGAGGTAGGTTAAGGGTGTCGGATGGTCACATTTCAGGGGGTCTGCCAAGTACTTCCGGCAGGCTGCGCAATGGCAGACCTAATTTTTTATACATAATTAATCAATGGTTAACTGAATATGCCACCACTTTTATTCGGGTACTTTATGAGGTAAGTTCCACAAAAAAATGCGTCAAAAATTTCGATGACCCGGCAGGATTGGCTCTGGCAGACCATTTTTTTTTAGTGTTTAGGTGTCGGTTAACGATCTAGAGATAGCCTATTGGGGTACTCGATGAGGTAGGTGAAGGGTGTCGGATGGGCACATTTCAGGGGGTCTGCCAAGTACTTCCGGCAGGCTGCGCAATGGCAGACCAAATTTTTTATACATAATTAATCAATGGTTAACTGGATGCGACCACTTTTATTCGGGTAGTTTATGAGGTAAGTTCCACAAAAAAAATTCGACAAAAATTTCGATGACCCGGCAGGATCGGCTATGGCAAACCATTTTTTTTAGTGTTTAATTGTCGGTTAGCGATCTAGAGATAGCCTATTGGGATACTCGATGAGGTAGGTGAAGGGTGTCGGATGGGCACATTTCAGGGGGTCTGCCAAGTACTTCCGGCAGGCTGCGCAATGGCAGACCTAATTTTTTATACATAATTAATCAATGGTTAACTGATACTACCACTTTTATTCGGATACGTTATGAGATAAGTTCCACAAAAAAATACGTCAAAAATTTCGATTGCCCGGCAGGATCGGCTCTGACAGACCATTTATTTTTTAGTGTTTAAGTGTCGGTTAACAGTGGCGTGCACAGGTATTAGGGCCAGGGTAGGCACACATAGTAGAAAAGTTTAAAATGACCACCCTGTATATATGTCGTAGCCAAGTGGTTAAAATAGCCGTTCAATCAAACAGCTAGCCCTTTGACTGAACATCGCCATTCAATCACACGGCTGTACGTCGCTTAGCCGACTTGTTGACTGCAACGTTCAACACTACAGCTTGACGACGCTTAGCCAAATGGTTAAATGGCAAATTAACTAGGGTGACCATTAGTTTAGCATGTGATTTGAAAAAATAGGAAACTTTTTGTAATTTCTTGGGAGATTTTTCTTGGATTAAGTTTAAGGACGGTTTAAGAGGTGACCAAAAGTTTGAACAAATTAGTAAACATGAAAAACAAATTAATAATCGTAATATTCTTTATTGTTGCATGTTGGGCAGAGCGATACAAAAATTTTAACAGCTTTTTTTGCTATATAAAACTGACTCTTAATATTATACACCATCTTGTCTCTGCCTCCATGTCCATAATCTTTATGAATAGTATTTAGCATGGTGAAATACTCTTTTCGGGGGTTACAATGCGTATCACAGGATCATCAGTACTCTTTCTTTTTAAAATAAGATATTCTTTACTGCCAGTTGTCATTAAATCGTATTTTCATATCCAATAATAAGACATAGAAATCCTGCATTCCGTGTTAGTCATGGACACCCTAGCATTCTTTAATAACTTCAAATACCTTGGTGATCCATTTCATTATCCTGTGATTTCTCTTCGTATAACTTTTAAAATTTTAATTCACTCTTATCACTCGTATGTGCTTCCATAATTTCTGGCTCTTCAACACTAGTAACGTACCTATATTTACTACTTTCTTTCCGATAAATATCTTGAAACAATCAAAAACACAGGTAAGTTGACGCCATATTGAAAACAAAACACACCTAGCGCCGTCGCAGTGGTAAGCTGAACTAATTCAATTAAAAGGCGGCTTTTGAGTCAGCTGTAATGTTGAACGTTTTGAGCGCCTTAAATATTCAATTAAGAAGCTAGACGTGTGATTGAATGGCGATGTTCAGTCAAAGGGCTAGCTGTTTGATTGAACGGCTATTTTAACCAGTTGGCTACGACATATACATTTGGAACATAGAACAAATAAACACGTAAAAATGAAACAGTCACTCTGTCCTATCTCTAGGGAGGTAATGGTTTAAGTCCACATTCGTAATAATATTTGTGCATGTTTGTTCTATGTGCACATAAAAACTGTAAAATAAGGTTAAACAATTACCATACTCTAGATGAAAATTATAACAACCAGTTCAAATGTAACTCATGTATTAAAACAGATCTTGAAATCTAAAATTTAAAGCATAATACAAAAAATAGAGCATAAAACGCTTCTACTGTAAAATGTAACCAATGGTACATAGCTCAAACAAGCACTGGGGCGACGAGTTATATTTTTTTTAATTGATAGACCTACTGACTGAGGTAATGGTACACCGGCCGACGTATGTATGAAATGATAGGGTGCGGGCAGTCTGCATGCGTAGGCACTGGGCGGTCACGCCATATAGAAAACGCGCTTATTGACAAGCTACTTCTTTTTGAATAACAACTGAATATCTACAAGTCAATGACGCTAGGCGCTATGTAAAACACCCCCGAACACCACAGTCAGAGTCTCGCGGCGGCGCCGCCGGCGGGCAACTCATTTTAGCGCAAGGGGATGAGTGTCCTTTCTGTACGGGTTAGTACTATTATTTTCTTCTGTGGCGTAGGTACCAGATCCGCCGACGAAAATACGGTAAGACGGGAAGTGGGCACTTAAGTAAGTATGTTTTGTTTGCAGGTCGTCCCCTCGAGCAGGTGTTCGCGAAGTGGCTGGGGTTTTCGTATTGGTCCTGCTGGAAAAATTGTAATTGCGGGTATCTCCTCGTCGGCTACCGCAGGGTCTTCACCGGTCACTGCGCCTCGCTCCAACGATACATCTGCAAACGAGCTGCTGCTGTGTAGCAATAGGACAGAAGAAAATAATAGTACTACATTAGGACACAGCTCTCTAAATAATAATAATAAAAAAGAAAATAATAATAATAATAATTGGCTTTGGCCCGTGCAAAAAAAAATACTCTTCGGAGAGAAAGAAAAGAAAAAGAAAATAATAATAATAATAATAAACTTTATTTGCAACAAATAACAAAAGATATAAACCTTCGAAGGTTTCTGTGGAGCAGTAATTATAAGAAAAAAAATGTATGTAATTATTGTGTATAAATAAAAAAAAATAATAAAAAAAATATGTTGTATGCCTGTGGTAGTAAAAATCTGTGTTACAGGCTTTAGCTTCTCTAAGAATTATTATTGACATACAAAAGTTTAAGGTACATTTATAGCCAAATTAAGTACCTACCTTTTATGAGTTGTACAATTTTAAATTTATGCTTAGTATCTGTGTCGATATGAAGGTGTGAATGTTTATTTATTTTTTAATTTTTTAAATTTTTGGTTTAATTATAACTATCGACCCGCCCCGGCTCCGCACGGGAAAATGGTTATTGTGGGTTATCCTTATGTATATTATGCATGTATTATACATATAAACCTTCCTCTTGAATAACTCTATTTATTAAAAAAAACGCATCAAAATCCGTTGCGTAGTTTTAAAGATTTAAGCATACAAAGGGATATAGATGGGGACATAGGGACAGAGAAAGCGACTTTGTTTTATAATAAGTACTGATAATAAACTTTATTTGCAACAAAATACTAAGGACATGTTGTACCTATGCCTGTGGTAGTAAAAATCTGTGTTACCGGCTTCAGCTTCCCTAAGAATTGACATACAAATTACAAAAGTTTAAGGTACATTTATAGCCAAATTAAGTAACTTTTATGAGTTGTACAATTTTAAATTTATGCTTAGTATCTGTGTCGATATTAAAGTGTGGGGGTTTATTTATTTTTTATTTTTAAATTTTTTGTTTAGTTATAATATGTGTGGTGTGCAAATGAGTTTGTGAATACGAGGTGCATGTGAGGATGAGAAAGCCTCCCAACCAGCCCCCGTAACATGCAGTGCTATGACAAAAGTTTGTCGCGCGAGAAACCCGCCATATTGAAATATCCTCCAATAGGATAAGGAATACGCAAGACAAAATTATGTCTGTCACGCGTGGACCGGGCATGTTAGAGGGGCTGGCCAGCCCTGCGACTAGGTGTTACGGCTAAAGCCGAAGTGCGGTTAGGCTGGTTAGTGATAGTGTAATATGCTTTACAAATCTACAGGAGATAAAGTTTTCTGTTGCAACACTTTGCTCTTCCCTTCGTACATCAAATTATTTCATTTTATTTCCAAAATTATGTAATTATTCAACAACAGACGATGTACCTAATTATGTTGGTGATATAATATAGTGTCATTGTGAACTTTATCCAGTGTTTCTCATTACCACCCCCTACCAACACTCACACTCTGCAGACGTCAACTGTAATAAGAACTAGGTCACACACAGAAGAAAATAATAGTACATACTAACCCGTACGGAAAGGGCACTCACCCCCCGCGCTAAAATGAGTTCCCCGCCCGATATAGCGCGCCCCACGCCCCGCACCCCGCAGACGGTCTCCGCCGGAGGTGTTCGGTGGTGTTTTACATAGCGTGGCACTGTTTGACTAAACTTGTAGTGTATATTCTGTTGTCATACACGAAGCGGTTTAATTTCCCACACACATGGATCACATGATTGATTACAATTCCTAAAAATTAAAGTTTTTCTACCTCAGTATCAGGTTCATTATTGGAGGTGAGATGTAATAATATATTAGGATTCGTATGATAAGAAAGGAATTGCTTAAACTTTATTTTATCCACATTAATACCTACCTACGCAGATCACACCCATTTTAACCATTTAATTAAGTCTCTTAGAACATTATTGGCATAACATAATTTGTAACTTTATTGCTGTGCTCTTTAATGATAGACGTATCATCAGCAAACTGAATATGAAGTGATTCTATTGGTGGATTTTCTCCTCGTACACCGCTTAGCTACCTCGCACAGCTCTGGTGGAAAAGCAGCCTAAGGGCCTGGCCACAGCTTCGCGCATGGTAGATAGTTATCATATAAAATAAATAATAGTGGCCCAAGTACGCGACCTTGTAGCACACTACAGTTTAATCTCAATCGAGAATAAAAGGTTGGTTTTAATACAATATTGTTAAACTTTCCCTAAGGAAAATACGTTGATATTTTAAAATTCAAATTCAACTTGTCATACAAAGTGGCCGCATTAGGCCACGTGACTCAAGTTTATTTGAAAAGTTGATTATTATTTTTGAGATTTCAACCCATGTTTCTTAGAGAAAGTTGTTCAGTTTCAGTTTCATTTTCACACACACACACACACACAATTATCTTTATGTGCCAGCAGCATAATATTTTATTTTATTTTATTTTGATTGCTTTTTATTTCTTTTTTTATTATTTACTTTTTTGTACTCGTAATACTTTAAAATAGATTGGATTTCAATGTAGTTTTTAAAGAAGAGCGATGCCTCCTAACACAGGCCCATAAAGTCTAAAAGGAGACATCAGCCACAATGTTAAAAATACATATGTGTTTTTTAAAATAAAGAAATTATTATTATATTATTATTATTCATGAGTAAGTACTACCACTATGTTGCGGTTAAACAGCCAGCTAAATTTCACGGTGTAAGTATACTATGGCAGCGGCTCGTTTGCAGACGAAGGGTAGGAGCGAGTTGCAGAAACCAGTAAAGACGCTGCGGTCACGGACGAAGAGTCTCCCGCAGTTACATAAGCCGGAGCATTGGTCAAGAGGCGACGGCGCCCCCCCTTCCCACCTCGCGAACACCTGCTCGAGGGGACGACCTGCAAACAAAACATACGGTATGGTATAGTATAACGGGCTTGTTTCCGCAACTCGACGACTGATGCGCCTTTTTTGCGTATGGGTGGGATTGCTACTTGAGCCACCCTATCTCCTCGAAGAATCTCAGCAGTCCTTTAATACTACCGAGAGCTTGAGGGATTGACCCCGGCGTTCCGAGGTGTTTAGCCCAGTAAGTGGCTAATTCCCGGCACTCCAAGAGCATGTGGCCGTCGTCTCTTCTGCCCCCATGCAAACAAAACAAACTTAAGTGCCCTCTTCCTGTCACGCGTATTTTCTGGCGACAAGCGCCGAGGAGAGCCCCGCATCCCATCAGTGAGCACCACAACGTCCACAACCCAAGGATGGCCTCAGATTCCACCATCCAATGATGGCACTCCAAGACCGGGACCTTCGTTCAGGCCCGCTTAGAGAGCACCAGACAGAGCCGAAAGGCTGAAGCTGGATACCCTCAGTCCCACCAGCGAAAAAGAGAGATGACCGCAAGTCGTCGCGAATTTTCGTGCGCGGATCTGGTACGCATGCAAACTGCCCGCATCCCATCATTTCATACATATTGTTGGTAGAACGCCTGCCTACAAAGCACAGGGTCACTGGTTCGAAATCCACCCAGGGCAACCATTCGTGTGGTTGCCTTGTTTCTGGATGTTCTATATTTGTATATGAATGTTTATCAGCTGTCTAACACTCTTACTATACTTTAGACACCTTTAGATACCTACAGTCTCTGCCTAGTTTGGGGTCAGATGGCCGTGTGTGAGACTCCCCACATGTAATTATTTATTTTAAACATGTTTTTACACGCTTTATATTAGCTTCACTTGTAAGTAACTATGTATGTAAGAAAATCTTGGAATCTTAATTTGAGCCACTTCCCGGTCTTCGATTAGGATGAAATTTTGCACACGCTCTGAGTTCTGATGACAATACATGACTAGCTAAGAAACGTCATTACAAATCCAATATGGCGGCCTCCCCATTATTGTATCTAAAAAAATCTTGGAATCTTAATTTGACCCACTTCCCGGTCTTCGATTAGGATGAAATTTTGCACACGCTCTGAGTT